>JASVER010000009.1:16436891-16737650 GCA_030449065.1 Oceanodroma leucorhoa
AGGGAGAGGGAGAGAGGAGGCAGAAAACAGGATGGAAAAGAGTTGAGTTTATTCCAAAATAAGCCTCTCGCCCTGGAAAAGAGAGAGGTCCACCAAACATGGGACACCACACAACAGCAAGGTCATGGAGTGCCTTGGCATTAGCCTCAGACTCAGCCCTGCCACCCTGCACAGCTCAGGAGTAGCCTTGAGTGTTCTGGCATCAAAACAATCATAAAAAACAACATGGTGCTGTCACAGCACTTGGGCATCCCATGAGCAAATGCATCTGGGGATTCATCGAAGCCCACTTCTCCGGTCCTAGGCACTAGCAACTTCTTGGAGCATGCAGGTAGTGTCGGAATAGTAACCATTACTTCTCAAATCCAGGCTCATTTATTGGATACCACAAACTCAGGTGTTGAGAGACACTCTCCAGGACTGCTGAGGCAGTCAGAYCCCAACCAGCCTAACTGTGCTTAAAATCATCCTGAGACACCTCATGCCCATGCCTATGTGTGCCAGAAAATTTGTGACTCTAAAGGGTGGATGCTGTCTTCCCTGCTAAGACTTTTTTGGACAGATATATAGACTCCGTCCAGGTCCATAGAATATCCTTTAGCCGCAGGCTTTCACTGTTGTAAAAGAAAATATCTTTTTTAAAAAAGTGCAATGCCTTCTTAYGTGAAACCTCAAACCTGGATGCTCACAGGCCACTAACCAGTAACGAAAATCAGGGGGAGGGAAGGGGACAAAGGAACAAATATGAGAGTGTCATTGGGAAGTTGCTTGTTTGCAACAGATCGTAAAATGTGTGAACTGCCTGTAATTTTCAGCATGCTGCTTAATGCAGCAGAATATGTTGTGACGGATTTTAACAAGYGCTGCCCGGCATGGAGTGGCAGAGCTGCAGTGAAGTGGCTAAAGCCTGTAATTAGCTCTTTGACTAATAAATCATCTCGTAGTAGCAGCAATGAGAATGACTCAAATGCACGTCTGGGATACATGAATCTCTTGGAGAAACCTCCAGAGAAGCAGTGCTAGGAGACCACCATTGCACATATGCGCAGCTCATGGCAGATGCCAGTGTTTGACCCTAAGACTGGCGTCACTGCGGTGACATCACCACCGCGACTCACACAGGCTCCCTGGGAAGGGGGGGTTACTGGTCCTGCACTGCAGATGGGCAATGGGAGGTGGGCAGAGGCAAAGGCACTAACCAAAGGTCATGTCATGAGTCAGTGGCTGGAGGAAGGCTGGACTCAAGCCTTCAGCATCTCACCCTTCTTTTGACCCATTACATGCTGGCATCTGTCAGACTGTTTATATGGGGTTTTATATGTCCCATCACCAAAACCCCACATAATAACCTTAACACYCAGTGTTGACATGAACACCCGTCCCATTGGAAACCCTTTCGAATGCACACAAGGATGCGGCACTGTGAGGATATGGGCAGATGAAGCTGATAATAATGCCTATGGGTCATGACTAAGGTGCTCCAGCACGGCCAAATGCTGGGATCCAAGGGCAGAAGCAATGACYGTGTGGTGACACCAGCCAGCCTAAAGAGCAAAAAAGGCAGTTTGCAAGCTACCAACCAGCTTTTCCTTAACTGTGGCTGGAATCAGGTAGGCAATAARGTAAAAAGAGCTGCAACAAAACCCCAGATCCCATTGGGACGGTGCTGTGGGCGCTCCTGGTCCTTCTTGACCCCTGCATCTTTCCCGAGCACGCAGGGCTTGCTCACCGAAGTGTTCTGGCACTGCACGCTGGAGCTGTTGAACCTCAAGGCGGGCACCCGCTGCTCGTTGCCCTGGATGTTCAAGATGCACTCGTAGCCTCGCTGGCCCGACTGCGGCTGGGGCAGGTTCTTGGCCTTCAGYGTGATCGGCTTGATCACTTCCACCGGCACCAGGATCTTCTCTGCCTGCAGCAGCTGGGGACAGTCCTAAGGAGAGAGAAGACAATGTGCCATGTCAGCACATGAGTTTCCCAGCCCCAGTTGGGCTCCTCTGATACTTCTCAACCTTCTCACTTCACTCTTCAACTGACTGCAAAGCCTTTGCGTCTCCCTGGGCCTCAGCCTATTACAAGGGTATTCAAGGAGCATTACTGGGAAGGCTCAGATAAACAGGTGAAGAAGGATTTCTTTTACAGACCATCCTTTCCTATTTCCCTTGGTCCCACTACAGACTTTCAACCTTCAGGATCCAAGGAAGCTACCTCTGGTGCTTTTTAATACCTCCTCCATTAATCAGGTGGTGGGAAAGCAATCATGTCCCYTCCAGGGACTTAGCCCAGTCACAATGCCATGGCATAAGAATTGAATAAAGCAAAATATGAGCGTAATTCCTTGCCTCYCCAACAGCCAATGCAGCATTGTACAAAAGGCACAGCTCCAGCTAGCTCCAGCAAGACATGTTGTAAACTACAGTCTGGGCTGTTAAAAAGAGAGTTTGTTTTGGCTTAGAAGGGGACAGAATATTTGTTACAGATGAATCCAGCTCCTAGGAAACAACTGTTACASGATGTGTGGAGATCCTTGGAAAGGCTTGCCACCATTTCACAAAAGGAGCAATGTTCAGTGGATGTTGCTAATCCAGTGCCCCTTGGTTGGTCCCTCACACAGGTAGAGGTCTGGGCACGCAAAGGTTCAATGTAGAAGGCTGTATTCAAAGTCTCATTAATTTGCACAGCTTTAGTTAGAGTAGCAACGCACTGCTTCTTCATAGTACGATCAGACAACTGCAAGCTGTCAAATTCATGTATTCTAGGAAGCTATCAACTCTTTAGGAAATTACTGCAGCATTCGCCTGGCTAATCCAAGGCAGTTTGATATAAAATGGGATCCCTTAAAAAAACACTACAACAGCCTACAAAACATAAGCATGCCATATGCACAGACCACGCTGTCTTGATCACTTGTGAGTGCCTGGCTGTCCCCTCTTTTGAGTCTTTTCAACTCCTAGATGCCAAGAGAAGCCTGTCCCCTCTTTTTTTTCTCTGCACTGTATTTGGCACGCTGCCTGCTCTCTGTAGAGCACCATGGTATCGTGACGGTGCAGCCGCCCTGTCCAGTCCAGAGAACAACACCATTTCAGCCTGTCCTGCCCAACTTTAAAGCCAGGTCTGGTCGGTGCAAGCAGAGACAGGGAACTTACATAAAGAGCTGCAAGTTTAATCTGTAGGTGTGGGCAAGGGATGGCAGGAGGAAAATGACTGATCCAGGGCTGGAAAGTAGGGAAAGGGACTGAAAGGCTCAACAGTGGAATTTATGGTTTATGAGAGCCTGGGAGCTTGTTAGAGCAGATGGTGGAAGCATCTTACTGAAGCAAATAGTTTAGGAAGATAAAGAAATGGATTAGACGTGTAACATCTGCAGTTACACCAACCAGGAATAGAATTACAAGAGCCATCAATCATCACACTGCGGGTGTGAGCCGATCCATGGCCAGGGGCAGGAAGAAAATCCAGTAACCACCCAGCATGTYGCTGCAGTGAAGTCCAGAAGCCTTCCTCAGTCCCCAGAGAGGGTCTGTCTGTCCTAGTGGGGATGCCAGACTGAAGAGCCCTTTGGGGCAACCTGATTTCTCATCTGCATTTATAGGGTGATGCTAATGGTGTAAGTACTTGACAGCTGCTGGTGGACTTCAGTTGGCTTTGCCGAGGCTAACACCAGAACCAGGACAGCCAAGCACATGGTCACTGGAGCTGGATGGARGTAAACCATCTTGGGTCTGGTGGCCATTTGTCTGGGTTAATCTGGCACAAGGCCTAGCTTAGTAAGTGCTACCAAGGACTGAGGCTTAATAGGCCACCACATTAACCTGGCTGGATGGTGTAAGGATTGGAGGTGGCAAGCCCTTGTGGTACTGCATTGCAGTGATGAGCTTTAYCACTGCGATTCTCTGCGGTCTTGGGGATCCTGGTGCTGAGCAGCACTTCAACAAGCAGACGTGTGAGGACGCTCCAGGAAGCTGAGTATATGAGCAGTGGAAGTTGCCTTATAACTCATCATGCACAAGACATGGCCAGTGTGCAAAAAGGCTGTATCTGAACCTCAAGAGTGCTTGAGGAGCTACACCCTGTTCCAACACTCTCTGTTCTTGCTGTTGTCCTGTTCCATGATGAAATGTCCCCAGGGAATTACTAATGCTGAAACAGAATGGTTAAAGTGTCATAGAAGTGTTTGTCTTGACAAAAGGGCAAGGCTTGACAGTCTAGAAAGTCTTTCCAACCTTGAGTCCAATAATCTTACCCTATCAAGGCACACCAGTGGTAAGGCTAGCTGCAGGGTTAAGTAGCTGCTCAGCATGAGAAAGTGAGGCATAATCTAACCCTGGGTGACTTAGACCTATAAAACCCCAGAGGGCAGGGGAAGGAGGTGGTCTAGACTATATTAAAACAAGTGTGAGCGTTTCCAGTTCTGATCACACCAGCAGATACCATGTGTAAAAAACATCTGGGACTGTATGGCTTCAACACCCCCTGACCCCTTTCACCTGCCCAACATGGCCTGGGGCCTCTGAATCAGCTCCCTCTCTCTCTCCTGGCATAAGAAAAGACCTTGGCAACATGGTCTCAATTTTTTTTCTCCCCAGCTATAGGAGTTGAGAGAGAGATGCATTGGCAGAGTGAATCAGTGGGACAGGAGGATGGGAAAGCCCTATCTGCTGCTGAGCAGCCATTTCCCAAGAGTGGGCATTTTGCTTGATGTCTCTCAAATAGAAAAGCCTCTGAAGGGGGCTGGAGGATGGGGGTTGGAGATAGTCCACTATGTTACCTGCAGGCCAATCCCAGCTCTTCAGGCTGGTCTTTCTTGTCTAGCTTTATCCCATCCCCTTCCACCACTGGTGCTGTAACCTTTCCGATAACACTTGTTTCAAGTTCATTAACAAGCAGTGATTGCGGCAGCCCCAAAACAGGATTCGTTTGCATACAGAAAGCTTTGCAGTGCTGTGAGGAAGTTCATTATAGATAATTGAAGAGGCAAGCGCCATAAAGAGGAAATCCTCCCAATGTGGCTTTATCTGATTGACCTAATGTTCTTTCTAATTGAAACGGGGGGGTGGAGGGGGGGAAGGCAATTTCATTGGGTGATGTACTGCATAAAACCTCAGAGCTTGGACTAGGCTCTGGGTTTGAATTCAAACATAGTACTCATTTTGCAGCCTGTGTCAAGCTTTGGGTGCCTGGTCAGGTTTGTATTTTTGAGGGTAAAATATCAGCCTGCTCAGAGCAGACTCTGCAGCAGGGCCCAAGCAGAAGGGTCCTTAAAAAAGAATTATCTTGGGCATTTTCCAGCAGAGACAGTTTCTCTTCACCCTTCCTCTGCAATGGACATCACCTAGGTTGGAAAAGCACGCTTTTCACATGAYGTAGGGGAAATAAAAACATCCACTGCCAACAACTGTACCAAGGAAAAGCACAATCCCATCCCTTTTGTTTTTGGTATATAACAAATTAAGCCTTTCCCCCGACTCTAAGGGGAGCTGGTTCAAATTYCAGAAAAGCTAAAATCCAGTTTAATCTGTACCAGGGCAACACATTTGAAAGCGGACTCTTGTTGATTCATTTTGTGCGTGTAGCTTCATTCTCTTCCTTAAATGCTTTCAAATGAGTCAGTGTCTTTAAAATAATATCCTCCACCCTTGCCAATTACCCGTATCAGCAGCGATGCACACCTCAAATCACCAAATTTTGCCAGTTATCAAATCAGAAAGCTTTTGCAGTGAAAACACTGCATGAAATGGGCTGTACTCATTGGGTCGATGGTAGTTTAATTTTCTTTATTTATAACTCCTYGTAGAATGCCTGCAAATGTGTTTTGCTGTAGGTTGAAGAAATAATGAAGTCTCAGAAATATGAGAACCCTTTCTCTTCTTTTCTCTTACATATGTGTTATGACCCTCATCAGAGCCGTGCCTAAGTGAGTCCCCAGTGAGAGCCGTCATGCAAATTCTGCTAAAGAGAGCAATGAAACCTCTCTGAGGCTATGTGGTCTTAGCCCTGGACTAATTAATTTGGTTCCTTTATGGTGCTTCATACATATATAGTTATGATTTCATGGAGATTTCGCAATGCCATTTTCCAGTATAAGCTGGAGACTGGCCAGATACTCTGAGTTATCATCCTCTCSTAGGGACGAAGCATGTACAGATCTTTCACAGTCTTGTGATATTGCATGCGTTTTCTTCGAACCTTATTTTGTACAGTTTCACTCTCTGTTATTRTTTATGGCCAGGATCATGAGCCCAAGTTTCATCAAAGTGTTTTCCATTTTCCAGAAGAAAATAGGTCTGATCTACTTTGAATGGTAGGCATCCCACATGGGGACAGGTGAAATATCTGTGAAGGTTTCATACAATGACCCATCCACTTATCAACAGTCTTCACCTTACAGTGGTGTCCCAGTTCACTTGTCTTCCCCTGTGCATCTCTTTTCATCCATAGCATTCAGGTGGGAGAATCTTTCCTGCTTTTCCCTCATACTACTCCCTCATGATCCCTGGTAGCATTGACTGGATCTCCACTTTCTACAGAAGGAAATTAGAGCTCACCTATTGCTGACTGCATTGTAGGCATGTTTGGCAAGATAAACTCAATGGGTTTTCACCCTTCCTTCCCCAKAAGAGTAGGAGTCATCTCCATTCAGGACCAGACATCACCACCACCACCAATTCCTCCACTACTCGTCTCAAAGCATCCAGTTCMCCTTTTCTCCTGCCATCAAAATCCATTTCTTCATCTTCAACTTCAGGGTTTGTTTTAAGACTTTCTTTTCGATATCCCTCATTCAGCAACCATCTTTGTGTCTCATCCAGCAACCATCTTTGTGCCTCATCCAAGCCATCTTGCCTGGAAGGAACATGATCACAAACTGAATCTAAGTGGGGACCATAACTTACTCACTCAAGCCTTTCGGGACCCCACAAGAAATGATACTCAGGTTGTTATTTGCTCACATATTATGTAAATACAATACRTCTTTTGTTCATATGCTCTGCTGAGCTGCAATGTACCATTTTCCCTGTGTCCCCTATGGTTTTCTCACCCTCCCACTCTGAGCTGTAATCAAGTCAAGAGCGTAAGATTTGAGAGGCAGGGATTGRGTCTTTATAAAGATATCTAGACCACAGCATCTGGATGCTCTGTTAGTTAGATTAGGTTAAAAAACRTTAAAACCAAAACAGAACAGGGAAAGAGAAAGAAAAGGAAGGGAAGAAAGGAGAAAAATGAGAGGGAAAACAGGTAAACAAAAAAAATATTTTTTTTTTTTTTTGTCATGGACTTTAGAGGAATCAGATTTCCCCTGGATAAAAAGCAGGAAAACAGCAAGTTGGCAAATGAGAGGCAGCAGGGACTGCCCAGAATACGTTGCCTGAACTTCTCTCTCACACCTCCGCATGGTCACCTTAGGTCAGGGCTGTGACGCCACCCAAGCAAAATCAGAATCTTGTTTAGCAGCTACCCTGTACTGCTGCAGAGAGCTTCGGGCTCCAGGGCTGACAAGCTGGTTCCTTCCATGAATCACTTTTAAGCTCTTGCACAACTTCCCAGCCCCAGGATAATCTGGAGAATGAAGCAGCAATGAGCTCGGCATTCCCAGTGCAGGAGGGAAAGGGGTGAGTTACAGTCCACGTTGTGTTTACATTATTACACCACTAATTCTTAGCATCATAAAATTATATTTAAAATTTACACGAACAGTGCCAGGGAACGTTATTAGGTTATAAAGTGGAATCAGGTCAATGCTTTGTAGGCAGGATTCCAAGCTCCATAAATTTCTGGATATACTGCCCCCAAATTTACATCGGCACCAGCAGCAATCAAACCAGCTACAAAAAATCTCACCCGGTCAAAGAATTTTTTAATGCACCATATATTTTATCTGCACTTCCTAAGTTTACARTGTTGTTAGTTTGATTGATGGTGTGCTTATTTATTGGCACAGCAAAAGTAATAATATATGAAGAAAATGCTCAGAACTTTAAAGGCAGCTGATGAGGAGAGAGCCACAGGATTTATGGGAAGCGTAAACATCTGCAGATTCAACAAAGGAATAATTGAGTCCTTGCATCGCTGTCACTTCTGGTGGCTCCTTTCTAGTTGAGAGTCTTCCATGCACYCAAATTCCAGCTCTCTTTTGTCAGATATTGCAAGAGATTCTSGTGCCTGGGAAAAGGTGGTTGGCCTGGAGGCTGGCGCTCAGTCTGGGGAAGAGATTTGGCCCTGTTTAAGCTCTGTGCACTCTAGTAGCCTCATACCTCAATGGTGGCTTGCACAGATTAGTGCAAGATACCACAGATACCACTGCTGGAGCAAGGGAGACCAACAGATCAACAGGAGATCATTAACTCAGCTGCCATAGCTTCTTGGGTCCCTGGCTTCAGTCTTGCGAAGGCTAGAGAGCCRTGAGTGATGCTGATCACCAGAGAGTGGATACTCGAAAAGCAGAAGCTAAATGAAGATAACTAACCTCCTCTCACATGGGTCACTGCTGAATCCCGTTGGTCAGGAGCAAAGTGACTCCCCCAAGGCCATGCTGGCAGTGCTGAGAAATGACCCAGGTCTGCTGAGAGCTGGATCCCGACCTAGGACTATTCTGCCTCTGAAGTCAGTCCACACATCTCTGCTGATCAACATTAATGATTTTACCCTCCTTTAATTCTTTATTAATAGAGCCTTTCTCAGCTAGTCCATTATTTCACAAGGATCAAGGTCAGGCTGCCATAATTATCCAAGCACCACATTTATCCTTTTTAAATAGAGACACAACGTTAGCTTTCTTTCAGCCCTTTGCTGCTGTGACACATCCTCAGAAGGAAAAGTAATGATCTGGAGAGCAGGAGCCATCTAATCACTGGATGAAGGGAGTGGACTAGTGACAAAAATAGTAGATGATTGTGTCATTAGGTACATCTGCTCAAAGGAGAGGGGCTACTGGAGACATGCAAGCAGTGTCAGTTCTGCTGTTTCCTGAGTAAATGCCTGGTTTTGAAGTCATAAGGAATATGAATGTGTGCATCAAGGAAGGTGGTCTATGTGCAAGAGACAAGATACCCGTGTATTTACTGGGACAAAGTCTGTCATTTGTTAAAGGAAAACCCTGGTTAGGTAAGACAGCCCTTCAGAATAACACACATAGTAAAACTGGATGGTGCAAAGCCGTGGAAAGCATGAGGCAAAGCACAGGCAGCTTATAAAACAGTAATGAATTTCTTCTCTAATTATTATTATATAAATCTGCATCCTTCTACCTACCCAGGCTTCTGCCCTCCTGAAGGACTTCCATCTGAAGTTCACAAGACCTTTCGTGCACATCAAAGCATGGCACTCCAGCAGCCCAATGAGGCTGCAATGTTTGAGCATTGCAATAGTACCCCTTACTGCTCATCCGTGGAGGTACCAATGACACCGGCATGTTGCTACCCAACAAAGCTGTTTCCTATATATTTGTGCCAACAAATGGGTTTTACATGCGTAAGGGACATTCTCCAGCCAAGCCTCCCTCAGAAGCAACAGGGAGTCTCATGACAACACTCTCACATGGGGATTTCTGGTGTCTAACAAGGTTTGAGCCCAAGCTTTAGTGCTTCCTTCCTAAGAGAGGACCAAAAGTCTATTTCTCCTTTAAAGCTGCCCATTTTTACAAAGTTAGTAGGAACTTGGTATCTTTGAGAGTTCCAGACTTTGGCCCAACTAGGACAAGAATGGCCAATGGGTTCAGAAGTCAACAGAGGAGACAGAGTAACAGATGGACCGGAGGTGTACACGCAGGCCATGTTGACGTAATCCTGCTTCCTTTGGAAACCACGAGAGAAGCCCAGAGAGTCATAATACTTTGGCTTCCACAGTGGGAAGGTCAGGACAATGATATCATGGCTCTTGTCACCCTCCCCCTCACTGACATCTGTGACAGCATGAGATAACATCCAAGCCAAAGCAAATGGACTCATGTGCAAAGACAAGGCAGGGAAGGAGGGTCTGGGCTCAGCCTCCTGGAGATGCCCTAAGCAGGGCAGGAGACACATTCCAGCGTTACCTCTTATCTGCAGCTTCAACATCCTGAGAATGTTTCTCCTTGGCCAGGTCCCAAAAGCTCACATGTCCCAAAGCAGTGAATGCAGCTGATGCTACAATGGAAAAAAGCAAAATCTTTCTGCTTCGGAGCCAGGCCACCCCACGCTAAATCTGAATGGGGAATTGTCTTTCCTCTTGAGCAACTACCTTTCCCTCCAATCACAGGGTGCCACACAGATCCTAGCAATCCTAACAGATGTCCGGATAGCCAAAAAATCCTGTAGCCACCCAAGGCATCGCAATGTCATTGCACTGAGCCAGGCTATCAAAACAACATAAGCTCTCCCCGACGTTATTTCAAGGGTGCTGTGTTTGCGYGGACAGATGAATATTACCCTGTTACATCCTGAGATCACTTTGCCCTGTGGGATAAATAATCTTGCATTACAAAGATGAGCAGCCCAACTGTTATGAGTAACATTTAGCAGGGACACGGTATTGAGTGTCAGATGCTTCTTACGTCTCCATTCAAACTAATCTCCATGAGTTGCTCCTAGAAATTACATCAACAAGTCCTTGATTAGTCACTCACATGGTGGCTGGAGAAGCTAAGCTCTAAGAAAACAAGATGCATATTAAGGTGGGATGAATGCTCACAAGGAGGCATTTTTTCATTAGTTCTCAGTTCCCATTGTGATTTGGTTGGAGGTCTCAGTGAGGAGAGACATGATGGAGCGAGCTGCCCTGTGCCGGGACAGATTTCCTGCTGATCCACAACCATAGTAATCAGAAATCCTGCTAAAAGTTACTGTGGGAATTGAACAAGTTACCAGTCTTATCCCCTGCCAGCTGGATGGCTGTGGGGCAGAAAGGCTCAGAGATGACAAAATATACCCAAAAATAACAGAAGAAACCACTTCACACACAGGCATTCCATCTTTTTCTTCACCTCGGTGCAAGTCAGTATGACTTGCAAACAACAGCGAATTATCTAATTTGTTTGTACATGCTCAAAGACTTTTTGTAAACAGCCCCCACTGCTAGATCACAGCTCCAGGTACTAAGTACTGTACAAGCACCTATTAACAGAAAGTGCTTACCCGAATCAGAAGATGGTGTGAGAGAAACAGGGGSACAGAAAGGTGAATGTGTGCAAGCCAATTCAGAGCCAAGAATAAAGCTCTCACCTGCTGAATACATAACCCGTGGCCCCACACACTACCTGATACTGCCTCTGAGGAGTATTTTCATGCTCTAACRGGACTCCATGAACAAGGGGAAAGTGTTCTGCTTGGCCCACAATTTCTGTGTTTAATTTCCTCTTATCTGAAGCACCCCCCTGAAGAAGATGTACCCACTACACGATATATCTCCATTTCTAGGAAAGGGCTGTAATGGTGGATGAGGGCTGAAGTGCCAAACCACCAGGAGCCCCGAGCCACAGCTGGATCCAAACCATCATCTACAGCCTCCTCCCAGATTACCCCTGCCCCCGCCTGGACAAGATGCTGACAAGACTGAACTCCATCACACGTGCTTGGAAACACTTATAAGAGCTAAATAGATGATAAACACCAAAAACCCCATGCTGCTTAAAAGCAGGTGCCATGAAATGCATGCATCRCTACGCCAGATCCCATCTGCATGGGGTGGCTGCTGCTGCCGGCAACAGCTGCCTGTCTAGAGCTGCTCCTGATGCCTTTGCCTCTCCTGCCGGTCCCCCTGCCTGCTCACAGCACTTGAAGGCAGCAGGCTGCCTGCAGTTCCCATAGAAACTACACCTCGCACCCTCCCCTTAATGATAGACAGGTGCCAGGATAAGTGAGCGGATAATCAACAAGCGGGGAAGGATTCAGCACTCTGGTATTGGCCTCGCTGCAACTGTCATTAGAGTCCCTGAGAAATAAGAGATACATTAATTTGAGCAGAGATGGGTTTTTTGTCTCCTCCCCRTGCTGATGCTTCCAGCAGCCGCCTCTCTGGCCGGGTTAAGGGAGGCTGGAAACAGGAGGGAGAGGGAAACTGAGCAGTTGCCACAGCAACGGGTGAAGATGCATCACCAGAAGGTTTGTCCATGCAAGGGAGCAAAGGGTTGACCATGCTTACCTGATGGCCCAGCAGGTCCTCTACCCCCTCCCCATTGCAGCCACCCAGGCATTTACACCTGGGTGCACTGTGAGAGGAGGTGGGCACCGTGCCTTCCTTCTGCACCTTGCAAAGAGGACAAAGCAGGACATCTGGGGACCCTGAAAACCTGTCTGCTTTTGGAGACCTTGGGGCAAAGCCTTCCCTGAGCCAGACTGAGATGCACCGGCAGGGTGAGGAAGGGTGCTGCTGAGTTTACTGCAGACAAAGTCCTTGATGAGGAGATGTGGGCATTATAATTTAGAGTAGAATAGAATAGAATAGAATAGAATAGAATAGAATAGAATAGAATATTTTCAGTTGGAAGGGACCTACAATGATCATCTATTCCAATCGCCTGACCACTTCAGGGCTGACCAAAAGTTAAAGCAAATTATTTAGGGCATTGTCCAAATGCCTTTTAGATGTCTGCCAGTTCAGGTTGAGCTGTCATTATTACTCCCTGTCTTCTTTTTTCCCCCTCCCTTCTTCCCTGTTTCCCAAAAACCCCATCCCCAAGAAGGACGAGTGGCTAAATCASTGCACTCCAGTGCAGAGGCTGCCAGTACAGGTTTTCATTCGGCACAAGCCACGAGCAAGCGCTGGGCAAAGCAGCACTCTGCTCCGTGGCAGCTGCTCTCCAGCATGCGGCTCACACGGCTTTCTATCGTTTTTGACAAATTAATATTTGAAGCAGTTGTTTCTTTTATGTGGGCTTTACTGTCATTAGCACGTACAACTCGACATAAAACACTTTGGTGTGAGATTTTTTCTTCTGTTCTCTTTTTAGGCAGCAGATGAAAATCCTTTTAATAAAAGGCTTGTTTGGGGGAGGAAGAAAAACACATGCACACGCAAATCGGCTGAGCAGGGAAAGATGAAAACCTCCTTCAAGGTAATTAAATGATTATGTCTCTTTTAAACCCAGCAGATAACAGATTTGTTATCTAGGCTTTCTTTTGGCTTTTGCCRKTYTTTTTCCYTCTCTTTCCCCCACACAAAGCTAAAATCCTTGCAAGGCCCAGAACAAGATAGTGTTCATCTTAGAGAAGAAGAAGGTACAAAAGAAGATTTAATCCTTTATCCCATCAACTCAAGTAGGCTATCCTAGCTTACCCTGCCTTGTACAGATGTCTGTGAAACACTGACATGAAAAATACCCCGCTGGATCACAGCAGGTCTATACAAAGACAAGACGGACGACGCAATCAGGTGTATTGCGTAAAAGATATCAGGTGCTGCTTCTGCAGCTCCTATCACRCTGGAAACTCTCAGATCAATTGTTTTACTCCTCCGTGCCTCTGTTTCCCTCCACTACTTGTTGTCTGTCTTGCCCATTTACAGAAGAAAATGACTGAGATCTCTTACTCGGTAGCTGTGTCAAGTAAGTACGGGTTGATTTCACAGTGTGTTAGTCTGCAACGCAATGCTTGGTGGTGCAATGCTAAGCAGGCGCTRTGGCTTTAGCTATGGTCAACAACAAATGTCAAAAGCAGAGACAGGATGGCCAAGAAAAAAACCAGAAACTTGGCCTGCTCCCCTCTGTCTTTGAGACTAATTCTYTCCATTTTTGCCACCAGCTATCTTTGGGAAAAACAACAACAACAATCTACTTCAGTATTAAAATGTCTTTTTTTTCTTCATTCTTTCCCTTTCTGCCATCAACAGCAATAATATCAGCTCCCCTTTATAAAGCAAGAAGTCACTCAGTATATTTCAAGCTAGTGGACCTGGCTTTCAGAAACCTGCTGTAAAAGGAAATTATACGCCAAGGTGAAGTATTTCTGCTGCAAATCATCCAGAGACATCGTCAACCCTATTTGATTGAGTTCAGTGCCATAATCATAAACACTCTTTGCTTTACGACCACGCTGGAGTTCTTCACCAGGAGCAAACACAGGCTTTCCCAAAGCTGCCAGGCTGGTTGATTCAGCTCTATTATGGGCAGAGCTGATTCACTGAGCACCTGACAAGTGACAGGTAAGAAAGTCGTGGCTTCTTATTGACAGCGAGGGACGTGACTTTTCTATCTTTTCYCCATCTCTGGTTTAGTTTTGCCAGGTGGTGCTAGGACAGCTGCCCTGTCCCACCTTGGGGTTGGCTGATCACAGCTATCCACCGTGCAATTCAAAGGCACCCCTGGATGATAGATCACAGGCTATACAGACAGAAACAGCATTTTGCCTTCTGGACAGTGTGGGTCATGGCCAAGACCTTTCTGCCGAACCGCTGGATCAGTCTCAAATTCATCCTGCACTCTGCATTAATCAGCAACTCATACTACAAGGAAGAAAAAAARTAAAAAACCTAGGATCCTCTCAGAGCACACGAAGAAGACCTGAAAGGAAGGCAGGTGAGCCTGTGGGAATCCAGAAACTTGTGAGATGTGCCAAGGAAATGATGGAGTTGGATGTACACAAGGGCACAAGCCTCCCTTCAAAATGCCCCAGGCTGGTCCAGGGGTGATGGGTACCAGCCCAGTCGGTCCATTTGCAGCCCAGGCCATCTGGAGAGTGAGTGGAAAGCCTCAGCCCACACGATGGCAAGGTGCTGTAGAGGCAAAGAGAGAAAAAAAAATCACCTGGAGGTGGGTGTAGCAGCAAAGAGAAGGGAAAGGCCATAGTGTGGGGGAGGGTAGCAGGCTTCGCATGCCAGCAATAATGATTACAGAGGGAGGGAGTTTATGGCACCAGTCCATATGACAGAGTAACACCGATATTTGTTTGCTTGGCAAAGAGTCTCTTGGTGCAATCAGACCATACGATCCTGGCAGCCGGCCATGCTAATCTGCTCAGCAGACTCATGGAAGGACTGCAAATGGGATGGTCCAACCATCCCACACTGGTAGTACAGTTTCCTATCAATACCTCCTCAAGACTTACTGATTTAGCAGGTCCTCATGCCTGAATGGTAGCGAACACATCCCCTCCTCATCCTCCTGGGGTCCAAGTGCTTGTAGAGGAAAAGATGGAAAGGCGCATTGCAGATGGAGATGAAAGGCCAGTAAAAATAGGCCCACTCAAGGTGATGGTATGTTTTGAGCACTACTGAAGATGGCATTGAGAAGGCTGGAAATGGACCTCAGTCCTGTCAACCTTCTGAGTCACGTTATGTCATTGGGAACTGGGTGGAAGTCTGGATGGGCAATGAAGAACCAGGCTTGGCTTCAAGATACCAAATAGTTTCTACTGTTCAAATAACCCAGTCAATGAATAGGCATGGGTACAGGACAGAAAAGGAAAGAATTAAAGGTGAAAGTAAAAAATAGACAGTGGAAATTTCAGTGAGAGAGATGAGTCAGTGAGAAGATGGCTTCTTAAGAGAAGCGTGGGAGATATACACAGCATTTGTTCAAAGTGCCGTTGAGAAAACCTTTCTGGCCACAGAACGAATGTAAATCTGTGTTTGTCAGAATGCACTTGTGATGCCATCCTTCTCCAGCCCTACTGTCCTTGAGGGCCACAAACACACAGACAGCAATGAGAAGGACCCTGAAGCTACAGGGCATTTCTCATATTGTCAGGCAGAAAGCTATCTCTGAAAGTTTTGGGTTTTGCAAGGCCATTATCCTTGCAGATATCGTCTAGTTGTTCCAGTGCTGAGAAGTGTTTCTTCTGTGCAGCAGACAGCAAAACCAGCTCCTGAGCTGAGCAGCTGACTGCCAAATGTTGTCTCCTGTGGGAAAGAGGTTTGTGCCCAGAGATGGTTTTGCTGSAGAAGCCAAGAGGGCTGCCACCCTCCTTAGCAATGACCGATGTAACATACATGTGTCGCACGATGCTACTATTGCCTTGTAGATCAATAGCCATCTTCTAAGGTCAGGTTTGTGCCTCTCCCTGCTGCCATGCAAATCGCACAGAGCAGCTTTKCAAGATCAGAGAGCGAGTATTTGAAGCTCAGCAAGAAATCCTCTGTTAAAGGGGATAGAAGAGAGAAAGCAATCTCTACTGACAGACAAAGCCCCCCAGACTAGAGCTGTCTCCTAGTCCGAAGAAGATACTTYTCAGAAATAAAATTAGTGAGAGGTGATAAAGCAGCGATGGAAAAGGTGTGCTAAAATAGGCAGATCTGCAGAGGACAGTGAGTCCGCTGCCTCCTCCCCAGTTCTGCAGAGCAAGACTTTGGAGGGGATAAAGTAAAGACYAGGGGCTGTGCCATCCCCCTAAGGAACTGGGATGACACAGAGCTTCTCATGATCTCCTTTCTGATGGGAGCAAGTGTCAGAAATACCAGGGATGTGACAGGGGTTGAGGGAAGGGGAGATGTACTGAGATTTGGAGGCACTTCACTTTGGGCACGGTGCTGGAGGACAGAAGAGGTGGGAACTGGGAAGGTGAGTCCTGTGCTTGRTACATGAGACACACCAGAGCAGTCTGCCAGAGGAGATAAATGGTGGTGGCATTGCACAGCAGGAAGCTGAGACAAAGTGTCCCAGGGATGCCACCTGATCAAGAGGTTTGAGGTCCCTCCAGTTCCTAAAGTGGAAGGCACAGAGACCTGTGGCCAGCAGGACTGGCCAAACTCTGCCAAGGGTCCATGCAAGGGAATAGGGCCTGTCTGGTTGGGATAGCCTACCAGAAGGGCTGAAGCCTGGGCTGCCTTCCTTTACCACCGAGCGGAGGGTCTCAAGCCCTCCAGGTCCTCCKCAAGTTTTCCAGCACGTTTACAGCAAATTCTGAATCCTGGTAGATGAAGAATTGGCAGCCTCCCTGCTCATGAATATTTACAGCTTGTCCCAATGCCACAGCAGTACAGGATGTCTGCTCTAGGACACCTCAACCAGCACATATGTGACATCTCAACCAGCGCATAAGGAAGGGGTGGGAAGTAACGGGGGATGCCATAGGAGTGTGAAACCACTACATGTGTGTCATTTGGTCCAGCAAACTGGCTTGCCTGGGGCGTGGGCTGGGGGTAGGTGGGGGAACACATTAGAGACAGCAGACCCAGCAGGCAGTATGGGGAGCAGTGGGGATTTCCTCCTCTGAATGTGACACACGTTGCTGGAGTCTTCAGCAGCCGCCTCTGCACCCGGTGGTTCAGCAGATATCAGATCTCTTAATGGGTACTGGTCCCTTGGGCCAGGCAAACAATGAGCCATCTCAGGTCATTTAGCAGACAGGCCAGGATGCTTTCAGACCATTCCTGACCAGGAAGGAATTAAGTGGCTTCCTATTTGTATTCTCCTGAGCTCCACTCGTCTGCAAGTGCTCGTTAGATACAATACGAGCCAGACAGCATTTGCRGCACAGCAGCCAGCTCTGTATTAAGCCCCAAGGTCCAGTTCAGCTCAGCGACTGGCAATGAGGCATTCTCTGGAGACAGTTTGATGCACTGGCCATTAGGCACCAAACCCATGAAGCCACAGAGGTGCTAGAAGCACGGCTGAAATCCACTGACACTGTGGACATAGCCCTAAATCCTCCCCAGACCTCAGCAGCCTGGGGTATCTGCTCAGAGGCAACCTCTTCCTCTCCTGGAGGAGATGCATGCCCAGGGTTTCCCATCCCTCCCAGTTGCTTGGTGCTGGGAGCTCGCAATAACTTTCTGAGGTAGCAAACTCTCTGTAGTCTATAGGAAGGAGAAGGCAGCTCCCTGGGGGTCTGGTAAAGCAGAGAGGAGAGGAGCTATCTGCAGAGGGAAAGGTGAGGGTCTCCTGGAGGGTGAGCAGAAGAGGGAGAGGGTGAGACTGGAGGTGGAGAAGGCTTCCTGGACAGTTGGTCTGACCCAAGCCAAAAGGTGACATCAGCCTTGAATAGTCCACATACGCGATGCATGCCCTGTGCCCCTGCCTACCTCGGACAGTTTGACTCGTCCCTCCTGGAAGGAGCAGGAGCTGGGGTCATGAGTGCAGACGTGGCGGTACTTGCACCAGTGACACCGGTAAGGGCTCTCCACGCATGACAGACACCTGGAAATAGAGAGAAAGAGTAGTCACTTGGCCGGGTCCCGTCAGCCAACAGGGCAGACCTTGAGGCTGATAGCGTTTCTCAGAGGGAAATATAGCCCGGCAAACATTGCTTTTGCCATCACTAGCAGAAGACCACAGGCTTTGCACTGACCCAACACCATCAGGTCTCAGGATGCTGCTGGACTTGCCATGGTCTGAGCTGGCACTCAGCTTGTCACTGCGATAACAAGTGTCTCATAATAGCTAGATAGTTTAGACTGCATTCATATCATTGTAACTAGAGTAATAATAATTATTCTTGTACTTTGGTTGCCCTGTTACAACTGTTAATCAGACTATCAACAAGTTCTTGGCTTCATACAGAAGAGGCATTCTCCTTTTTGCCCATAACAAAATCCTGAGTGTAACAAAAAATAATACAAGATCAGGGAATGGGTGGAAAGTGCTACAGCCTTGCTGCCTCCACGTTGAACCGCACGAGTGCCCTGGGAGCTGTGAACACATCATGGGGAGGTGGCCAAGGGAGGAGCTGGTGGGTGGAGTGGTGCCCATGGAGAGGAGTCCCTGTGCACCAGCAGTCCCAGCTGGCTAATCCTCCCTCTCACACGTGATACAGAGGCCAAACACAAACTGAGATGCACCAACGTCAGAAAGCCAAGGGTGAAGCAGGGAATTTTCTCCCCCTGTGTCCCACATGTTTATTAGTGTGAGACCTGCCCAGGGTGACGTGGCTCCTGCAAACTCTTAACTCTTTGCTTCTTTTCTTTGTCTCAGCAGAGAAGGAAAGACTATTGTAGCAGCTCCCTGGGAAGCAGAAGGCATATTTAGGAAGTCACCTACTCAGGTTGTAGGAAAGAGCCACTCCCTCCATCTTACAAGGTTTTACTCTCTTATGCCACATAGGCCCTTAGGGTAAGAGCTGCAAACACCTCTCCTGGCTGTGTTACAGCACTGACTTACACCTATCACACTTGTGTTTTTTTTTAATTTAATACAATGTCTGCTCACCAGCAACCAAACTGAGCCATAACAAGYTCTCTGCACAAAACAAGCAGTGGATGGTAGCGACTCCTGGTCGCTCACACTGTTGGAGATCTTTGTGCAGGCTCTGAGGTACTTGGAGGCAACGTGGGGGGSAAATTCTCCTGGCCTTTATGTATCACCAGGATTTTAATGGGCAGGAGTGAAAAAATTGCCTCCAGTCGAGCCTGGCTGAGCCCAACAGGCAGGCGCACACCCTTCCCCCTGTCTCTGTGAAATCTCGCTCAACTCCAATCCACTTTCAGCTCTGGTACAGCGAGCTGTTCTTCAAATGGTAACAAGTGCTTGCTCTGATATATCAAATTAAAAATGGATAGTGTATTATAGTTTGTCAAGTAAGAAACCAAAACATGCCATAAATATTTAACACCACCATCTCTCCTGCTCTCCCCCCCAACACTTGCTTTCTGACACTGTTTGTCAAAGCAGCAGGAACACGGAAATAGGATTTGCCTTTCCTTGTGAATTGCTGAGCCGCAGTAATTATCTGCTGTTGGCACTTCTGATGGCTCAGTGGTGGGGACAGAGCCATCCAGCCTTGCTCAGGGATGGATCAACMTGCTGGAAAAGCATCTTTCTGCAGGAAAGCTGCAGACCTGCTCCAGTGGGGCAGCTCCTGAGCAGCCCTGGGTGCCAGCTAAACCCCAGAAGAATGGGGTGCAGGACAGGAAAGGAGCTCACAGGATGGAGAAGATGGTCTTGAGGGAATCAGGTAGGTGTTCCCTGCTCAGTTCACATCATGCAGGAACCAGCAACTCCTGTCTTTCCAGATCTAAGGGCCCAATACCATGCTAACCACCTGGGGCAGGCTCCTACTGGTGGGACTCACAACATGGACGAGGGTTGGAGGTGCATGTGTGTGGGCAGGATTCAGCCATTCACAAAAAACTGCTTAATAGAAAGATGAGGGGGCCATTTGCTGAGGTCATGACTCCCTTCCCTGGCAAAGTCTCACTGATGTGGTTCTCCTCTGCCTGAGGGACACATGAGGATGTAACACTCCCCAAGGCAACAYCTTCCTGCAGAGGACGCTCATCAGCAGAACAAATGGTCACTACAGTACTCCTGGTCTTCCCAGGAGAGACCCCACCATGCTGATCATCACCAAAGTGACCCTGTGTTACTGGTCACACCCTGACCCCTGGTGACCTCCACACCTAACATGTCCTGAGGAACATGTGCCCCAGCCAGCAGTGGGTTCTGTGGCAGATCCAAGGGTGGAAAGGAAAACAGGTATCAAAAGAAATGAACATACGAGTTGTGGACGCTGCAGTTGTAGAAGACGAAGCTGGTGCTGGCAAAGGTCATACCCGTTTCCTTGGACTTGAGCTGAAGCTGGACAATGTGATGGTCTCCTGGGGAAAAAATAGACACATCAGTGTGTGACCGCTTTGTTAGCCTAGTTAAGCCCTGTTGGCCATACCACCAGTCTGAACCTGGAGCTATCCCACAGTACTTTGGCTAGGCTATCCTCAATAGCTGCAGGAATTGCAATAAAATCCTTCTAGAGCCTGATTCTCCAASAGGTACATCTCCCCCCTCTTATGGTACTGGCGTGATGGAGTATGTCTTCACCACTGGAAATTGTCGTACCTAGGAGCAGAGTCTGGGCTGGATGATGACGACAGGTCTAGACCATACCTCACTAATTTCAAAAATATGGTGACTGAAGTCATCAAGTAGGAAAGTTAAGCTCAAAGAGAGGACGCAAATGTCTGGAATTAGGAGGCCGTTAAAATGGAGTACTGTCCTTAAAGTTCTTCCTTGCTGCTGGTTCATTTGATGTCCCCAGAAGGAAGGGGCCTGTGGAAGATTTGACTGCTGCACCCAAATATTGGTGGCCTGTGCATACACTGCCTGAGGATAAACATACCTGCTTTCCTGAGGGGATAAAGAAAGATCTACTTTCTCCTCACCCTCTTTTTTTAACATCTYTGAACAGGGCCCAATATTCAGGACAACCATGCCTGAAGAAGGCCACCTCCAGATCCTGCCCCCAAAGAGAAGTTATACCTTGATAAAGCAGGATGGAGGAATGAGCAAGGAGGATAGATACCATAACAGTGAGGACAGGGTAGGGGCTCCCTATCTGCAGCCTGGGAAATGCTGAYGAACAGGGAGATTCCCACGTGAGCAGTTCCTCCAGGTTCACTCACCCCATTCACCCCAAGGTCCATTTGCCYAAGCCTTTGGCTACAAGGAACCCAGCTCAACGTGAGGGACATCCACAAGCCATTGCACTTCCAGAAGGACTAATCCATTTCCATAGCAGACCCATCCACAGCAAAGCCTCACCTCCTACACACCATCTCCTTATTCCCTTCCCCACCGCTCCCATGCTGGGCAGTTAACTGTTACCTCTTCCCACAATGCCAAAAGCCTTATTCAGASCCCATCAGCTGTGGGTAATGAGTGGCTGCAGTAATTGCAGTAATTTGGTGGGGAAGGGACCATGTTTAATTCAAGACTTCAACCTGGCTGGCCCTTTCACCTCTATTATTTTCCTTCTCACCTGAAAGATTCATTAATCAATCAGGCCAAAGCAAACTTGACAATTCGTCGCAGCGTGTGCCTGCRTGCGAGCTCACCCACCCACGGGCACACACATACACACGCACACAGACACCACACACTTCACTAAGCACATTTTGCTGCCAGTGCTCGACTCTGCTGCCCATCTGCTGCCGCCGGCTTTGACAGCTCTGTTAACCGCTTCATATTTAACAACTTTGCCAGCGTCTTGCATATATTTTAAAACAGGATGTGAGGTTTGGATGGCTCCAGGGATCAGATGTGCTACAGAGCCGCGCATCCTTTGGTTCAAATCCAACCTCTGGTAATATGCATGGAGGACATGGTCTTTGCAGAGGTGTGGAGCACCAGCTGCTGAAGTTGATACAAGCTGCAGGTGCCCGGCTTCTCTGGAAACCGTGCTTCACGTAAACCTCTCTTGTCCTGCCTCCAGCTTCCACTGCTATTTTTGTTTGCTGGTTGATTATAGCCTGGCCTGGGACAGATGTCCATACCAAGGAAATAGTCTCTGGCATCTGTCTTGGTAGGCGAACATGACTGATAACTCGGTGGGACCTGAAAATGGTAACAGCCCTCTGGGGGCTTGTTTTGGGACCCCGATGGAAAGCACGTGCAGCTGTGTGCAGCTTGGGGAGAGCGGAGATGATGGTGACAGTTCACGTCACTTCATCTTCCGTGGCCTGAGGACCCTCAGAGACAAACTTTACAGTAAATTTTCACAAGAAGTCAAGGACAAAGATGGCAGCATCCTCTCTGCRTCTCTTGGGGTGATCAACAGGGTCAAGGTTTTTATAGTAAGTCCCTGCAAAGAGCCATAGGTGCTCTTGAAAGTACCTAGAAAAGTTGTTAGAAAAGGGAAACAAAAAMGGGCAGGAAGTTGTGGGTGGGGGGACCACCCCTGGAGACAAGGTATTTTTCTGTGCTGGGCCACTTTGGGAGAGGGAGTCAGTAGCAAACCTGRAATAGCTGAAGGCAGTAAAGGCTGGGGACAGAGACAAGGAACTGAGCATACAGATCTAAATCCGGCAGGARCAGGATGAAATTACAGACAGGATCATTCAGGTCTGCAGGACTTTGGCTTCTGYGTGGGATGGGATGTGTTGAGAGCACGTACAGCCTCATTCCCTGRGTTGTGTAACACCAGCCTGGGCAAAAGGTGAGCGAATATCCCACATCCACCTCTTGCCTTTGCTAGATATATGCAACTGCCACTCGGTGGCAGTCTGAAAACACGTAGTGTCACACATATAAGCACCTTAATGCAGGTGCTGGTATTGCAGTTCAACGTTTGCACACATCTGCACACATAAACACACACGCATTCAGACAACTCATGCTCCGATGTGCTGCTGTGCAGCTCCACCAGCGAGGAATGGCACGGCGTCCCACCTACTCCCTGTGCTCAGGCTCCCATGAGCCAAACTCTGCTTTTGGAGAAAGCAGAAGGAGAGACCCAGGGGTGTAGGGTGAGRAAGGGAGGGAGAAGTGGTACAGATGGAGGAGCTGTGGGATACCCACCGTTCTCTGTGATGATCTGGGGCACCTCTTTGGCAGCTGGCGAGATGCATTGGATCTGACTGCCCACCACCAAGCCATCCATCTCCGAAAGGTCCTCGAAGGTACAATTGACTCCCGCTGACAGCTCGGGGACATTGTAGGTCTCCAAGACTAGCTGCAAGCAAAGATGGAGGGAGGAAGAGACAGAAAAAAAGAAAAGAGAGAATACTAAGCCGAACAACAGAGCTGGGTCAGCAGGAGAGAATTACACTGGAGAGGTTGGACAAAGAGCCTCTTGCTAGAGAGAGCATCCTCCTTCAACAGAAAGCAGCGATTCAGGAGAGGGATGTGTGTGCGGAGGGGGAAGGGGATGAGATGCTGATGCCGACACGAGTGGTACGTGGCTATGCAGGGACAACTGCACTGCATCCCAGTGCTGGCTGGGTCAGTGGAGGGGAGGGAGTGCTCACTATCTGTCATGCAAGTGTAAGGTTAGGCAGGGAGTCTTTGGAGCCGGCTGTGAAGACCAGGGCTTTGGTGGCCCCACGGCACGCGGTTTCTGAGGAAGGTGACTACTACTCACAAGAGGCACTCTGCAGACTACAGAGAAACTGTAGCGCTCCAGTCTAACTCTCTACGGCCTGCTCTCCTAGCATCAGCAGATGGGGGAGCGCTCTGTCACCAAGTTCCTGTGTGAGGAGAGTCTAGTTACAGCCTTCAGTCCACCACAAAAAAACGCTCTCTCTAGAGGCACAGACAAGCCTCTCCTGCCCATCCCACCAAAGAAACAGTTGGCCCTGGGGACATGCTGTGTTGGGCTGCCATACATAAAAAAAGCTGTGAAGGAGGAATTGCCCATTTAGAGTTCACAACACCCACTGGCATTGCTACRTCATTGCCCATGGTCATGAAGGAGAGGAGTCTCATGGCTGGTTTCCACCATGTTTATTCTCTGGAGAAGGACCTTCAYGCTGCTAACTTCCCAGACCAGCTAAGGTCTTCCACCACTGCTTTCCATCATTGAGGGTCCTGCCCAACCCACTAGACCATGTCTGAGCACAGAGAGGCATCCCAGGATACTTCTAGCACCTGCTGATGACCTACTAGTTAGTATAAATTTAGAGGTTTTGTGACCAACCACTAGAGCCAGCCACTTGACGCRGGCACAAATGCAGATGCTCTCCACACTTGCCTCCTCCATGAGCTAGCTGAGGCCCCATCTGAGATGAYAGCCACTGAAAGGAGACACAAATGCATGCTGAAGTGTTGTTTCTATCAGCACAAAGAACAGAGGAAGTCAGTCCAGGTGACAAAGCAGGAGAGGATGATAACATAACATAATGCTTACTGCTCCCCCACATGGTGTTTTCCTCACTTAGAGAAGGCTTGGAGCTATTTCTTCACACTAGGCACCATCAGGGAGAATGGCTGAGCAGACAGGCCTTAGTCCTGGCTGACATAAAGCCTTTGTGAGAGTATGTTCATTTTCAGGCAATGGGAATGGCAATGGGAAAGGYGATTTTTTTGTCTTGGATGGGGAGTAGGAAAAAGCTTTGGTTATTTGGATGGATTTAGCACTCAGGCTAAATCCATTCTCCCTGCTCATTGATACACTGCTAGCAATGGAGAAAGGGAAACWGTTCTGCTTAACAAATATTTCTCTCTGAGCGTGGGCAATGCAGGATGAAGGTGTGCCATACAGAACACGACACCAATGGATAGACCAGTAGTGCTTGGCAACAAACATCATGAGCCAGTGCACACTCTGAACAGACAAGAAGTCCTACATCCCACACGCCTGCTCTGGAGCTGCTGCGATGAGGGAAGAGTGGAGCCTTCCCCCAGCAAGTATCTCTTCTCAGAGGTCCCAGAGCAGCAGCCCTGGATTGAAACAGACTCAATTTTCCAAGTCCCCAGACTGAAACAGACTCAGATAAAGTTTTCCAAGTCCCTGTTAGTGCCCAAAGTCAAAAAGATTGTCTGGCCACACAGATACCTTCTCTGCCTCTGTGGACAAGAACTCAATATCATTCACCCCTTGCTAGAACCCAAGTGAGACTCAGTAAGGACACCACCAGCCATTTGTTCACTGGTGCTCCCCTCCTGATTTGCCAAGAGACTKTCTGTGGTGACTCTGGATGAGCTGRGACACCAGTCTGTCTGGGACTGGGCTGACRCTCCCACGGAAATGTTCATGCAGATTATTGGGCAACAATCGGACAATGGYAACTTCTGATTCCAGCAGCTCTGGGTTGACTTGCCCTGCCAGAGTAACCTAGAGGTAAAGGTCTTTTATTCTGTTATAAAATTTCAATCGGCCTGAGCCAGCTAGTCCCCCAGGATTTATTCCAACATGAAAGAATTCAACGAGTACTGAGAGAATAAGAAAAAGAAACCTTGAACTCCCAGAAGAACAAAGGACTCAAGATGTCTCAGATCAGTTTTGTTTGAAGCCTAGGAAAGTAAAGTCAGAGCAAAGTTAAGAGGCCGAAACAAAGCAGCAATGGTTGGACATGCAGGCTTTGAAAGAYTGATTTCATTACCACTGAAGAAACCCTAGCACTTCAAAACCCGTCACCTGGAAGATGTCTGGCAGACACACCTTGAACAACACCATTTAGACCTTTCAGGGTGTGGGGCTGGTGAACAACTCATCCAGAGATGGAGCTTTTGGGGACTGGGTTATCAACTCAATTCCAGCCCAAACTAGTATGGCCAAAAGGACAGAGTCCTAGTAGACTCAATGAAATAGTTTTCTGCCTCCTTCTCAGAGGGTGTTGGGATCTCAGCACATAAGGTACTGCTGTCACGAGTCAGGAGAGAAGCCATAAACTGGTTAGATCTTCAACAGAGATTTCTTGCCTCAAGCCCAGAAAACAATATCAGGATCATCTACTGCTCTGCCAGCATTCACTGTGTGGCTTCGTTGGCTGCTGACTTGAGTAGCTTGAGGCCATAAAGGCTAAACTTTGTGCTGAGGAAGGTCACAAGAGAGCATGAAGCTTGGCAGCCTTAGGTTCCTCTGCATAGCATCCTGCCTCTCTGCTCTGCATACTCAGTGCTGGAGCTGCAGCAGGGTGGAGTTCTTGGTGGTTTAAGAAAGACACACTTCCACCCAAGATGGCAGAAAATTGGAGYTTATTGATATAACACGTGGTATCTGTCACTTGTCCTTATCCTAGAAGGTCATTTCATTATTTCATGATAATATCCCTTGCCTAAAGTCCATGCCCAGCCATACACAAAACCCTCTCCCAAGGAAGTAAACAACTACGCTTTATGCACACAACACTTGCAGGGCACAAAGTCCTTTCAGACCTGCCCTCAGCTCCTCACAGCAAACAGGGGAGCCTCTTCCACACTTCTAGACAGGGGATAACCAAGGCCAAAATGTCCTCCCTYGGTGAATCTTTCCCTGTGCCAGAAAAGTTGCTGGGGAAATTAATGGACTCTGGAGAACCTCTTGCATTAAGMTGCCAGTCCTTCCCACTCGTGCTGAACTCAGGTTGCACATACCTGGGACTGTCAGACTGCATGGGCAGATTAAACCTGAGGGGGACAAGGATTAACATTCCTCACCAATACGTTGTACTGGGAGACGGAGATGTTGTTGGGATGGACGGTAAGCCGGACGCACTGCTTCATCTCTGAGGCGAATCTCCGAGGCTCGCTGGAGCGCTCACACCGCTCCTTCCTCGTGCACCTGAGCAAATAGGAACAGAGAGGGACAGAGTTAACACAAAGCCRGGCTGGGAGGGTGAGGACAACCCTGGGACATGGGAGGAGCAATCATTTTGTTTGGGAAGTCAACACTGTACCCTTTGGGACCACACTAGCTGGAAAACCACACTCATGTCCTGGAGTGCTCTGACTCCAGTGCTAGCAGCCGTGGGATCGCTCAGCAGGCTGGAGAGTTGCAAGGACACCATGAAAGGAGGAAGGGTGTTGGGTGAAAGCCCCATCCTTTGGGTAGAAAGCACAGCTCTGGAGATGGTCTGTCTTTTTACCCACATAGCAGGTACAGCATAACCTTCCCCTGGGCAAACCCACAGCCCTGAAAACTGTCCTGTCCAAGGGCAGTGGGACATCTTAGGTAGGGATGTCCTTTTAGAGTAGCTGTGCATACCTCACGCTCTTTGGCCCTGCTGAGGAGACTGCAAATCTGTGGTACTTCTGGGCTTCTGGTTCCTCTCTGCTGGGAAGGGGCAGCCCTCCAACCCATTGCTCAGCAGCTGCTGAGCAGTCCCTGGCAGATTAAGAGGTTTGTGGCATCTGGTTTGAAAGCGCCTGACTAGAGGTGCCCAGGGTTGAATCTTAAAAATTCTGATGTTCCCAATTAGTGACAGTTCAGTGAAAGTGGTGGGTGCAYGGCATCTGGGCCGCACAAGCCCACGAATCTTACACCACGCACTAATTGTTGTCAATGTTTTCAGCACTGTCACTGCCTCTTGTCTTGTCTGTCCAGTGTAAACACCAGCCAGCAACGTGAATTGGTAGCGGTGCGCCCGGTTTCAATCCAGATTTGCATTCGCTTAGCATAAAACACATCTGTATTTTACTCCACATACGCTGCCAAGGCCATCGTTTCAAGGAAGATGTCTGCCTGGAAATCCACAGGGTTAATACAAAAGGACAGCTCCAACTGCATGCCAATTACCTTTTGCCATTAAGCTAATGTTATGGACTTGCACGGGGTGTCTTCAATGGATTTTGTTATTAGCAGTGCTATTACCCCCCATTAAAATCAGCTATAAAGACTAAGTGCGGATGTTAAATTATTCACCCACTCCCAGACTTCGGAGTCTTACTTGTGAGAGCACGCGGGGGCTGCTGGAGGGTTAGCTCCAAGATCACCCCTCAGTGTCCTTGCCCCCTGGAGCAGAGATYGTGCCTATGTGCACAGGGATCTGCAGATGGGGACCTAAGGCAACACGTGCAAAAGCAATACGATATATGGCTGAGCCCGAATATTACAAAGCTTGGGGTCTGGCCTAAAAATGTAGGGCTTGGCTTCTCTCTGGTGGCTGGCGCTAGATAAAATGAGCACCCCAATTTCAAACTCAGATTGCTCCATCTTTCTGGTAGAGGAAAGTTTTGTGTTTCCAGTGGCAGTAATCATAACGGGAGATCTCTGCCATTCTCAGCATGCTCTGGGTTTGCTTTGCAGATTTGAGAGAGCAAGAGCAGCACTGCAGCTCCCACTCTCCGTTCCCMAGGAGCCTTCATCCCATTAAGTCTCCTTTAGCGCTGCTGCATGCTGGATCAGGAATTTTAAACGCGCAGTCTCCAGAAGATTGGACGGATATCTGATTAACTACTCCCAAAACTGTAAGTCCTCTATCACGGAACRAAAGCCACGGCAAAATGCTGACCTGAGATTTTTGTAAACACTTCTATAAAACAAATAGACACAGCAATCCCATCAAAGATCTGCAGCGTGTGGGAACTCCTCTCCTGAGAATAGCTTGGAAGGAAACCCTTTTGGGCTCAGTATTAAAACACAAGCGCCCGAATTCTTCAAGATGTCCTGCTACCTCCCATTTATTTCCTCCAGCTGTAGCATGACAGAAATGTCTGGATTTTCTCAAATTAATTTCTGGTATCAAAAGATACCCAGGCTCAGTTCAAGTGTAATAGCACAGCAGGTCGCAAACACATCCAGCACATTTGCACAGGAGGACAACACATGGGTATAGGTTAAGCATCTAGGAATGTGGTTTGTATTTCCAGACCCACCACTGAGCAGGAATATAATAATCAGCATCTTATCTTGCTGTTTACTGGTCATACACATTTAAGACATGTAACTCTTCAGACCAAAAACTCAYTCTATATTAGGCTGATGTGTCTTGCACCCTTGATATCTGTTGTAAGGTGTGTTGTCATCCAAATAATGAAATGATGACAAACCAAGCCAAACTAAGGCTGGTTTCAATATAATGTTAAGGTTGCAGTGTCAGGCTTTCAGGAATTAGGTACTGCCAGACTGAAAGTTCTGCACTCCTAAATCTGCGCCCTGCACTGACACACTGCAAGCCAGACTTTAATTACAGGATCATACATTATTATTCCTTTTTTCCATGGGTGACCTCAATTCTGCCACTTCCTAACTTTTGGCTTTGACTGTCTGACTTTTTCAATGCAATTTCTCAATTTAAAACAAAGGAGTGGGGAGGAAACCCCGAAACACCCCAGCTGTGCCTGATGCCTGAGTCTGATGATGGGGGAGTTCTGCCAAGCTGAACCAAACCCAGCTGGGGTCTGGGTCACCGGCAGGCTTCAGGCTCTTGAGTCAACATCACAGACCCCTTCCTTGAGCTAACAGCATAATTCATCCCAGGTAACTGATCCCAGCTGCGGCATAAATCAAGCCTAAAGGGAAGGAGCCACCCGCCAGTCGGTTTTGCAGGTTTGTCCATGCAGAAAGGAGTGATGAGGGCTCTTCTCCAGAGCCTTTTAGTTTCCCCATCTCCTCTTCCTYGACCACCTTATCTATCCTGAGCTGCAGCACGCGGAGCATCCTGTGGGTTTACACACCACACTCGCCCAGGTGTCCGYCCAGCACCTGCAACTGAGGTTCTTCAGAGGCAAAACGTGGTGGATTTTCAGGGGAGCAGAAAAAGGTACAGACCTGTCATAAAGCAACCTTCTCCCTCCAGTCTTCCTCGGCACCGCCAAAAATGTTCTGCCCTCCCCCAAGACTGGGGGGAAACAGCAGAGAAAATTGTTTCAGCGTGTGCAGAGCAAAGTATTGCCCTCCAGCATCAGCCTCTCAAATCCCTGAATGGTKTTGGCTGAAACGCAGAAACAAACCTAGCAAAGCACCCAGCCGCTGAAGGCAGCTGCCCAGAGGGGACATTGCAGCCCAAAAAGTAAGTTCAGCAAGTTGTAAATAAAGGCAAATGGGACTTTTAATAAATAAGTACTTCCAGACACAAGTGCCTGCCTTAGAAAAGTGGTCATCTGRAAGGCAGCTGCCTGCACACGGCAGCTGGACTGTGAAAGGGATAATGAAATGTCCCAACCCCAACTAATCATTTCTGTTGTCTCTGTTGAGAGTCAGAGTGTACTTTGGGCCTTGGGAGATTGTTGTGACTCTGCTGCACTCTCATCTGGTGCATCTATTAGGGCTTATGCAGAAAAAATACCTTGTACTGCCAATAACWGTTTCACTTTAATAAAATATCAGTAACTAACACACTGGGTCTGTCAATACGCCGAGATCACTTTCCACTGCCATATAACCTAATTCAGTGCTATTCATGCCAGAATTAGCTGCTGCRTAACTCCCACCCAGTGGCATCACATTACACTTAAGACACCTAAAAGAGCATATTCCACTCCTGAACTTATTTGCATAAGATTATGGTGTAGACACGGCACTTCTCTGTACGTCGTAATAACACCTGCTATTTCATTATCAGCTGCATCTTTAACAATTGCAAGTGTCCCGCTTCTGTCCAATCCATTAGTACAAACACTAAGAAACTGGTCCTATCACTGAACCGTGAGGAATGTTATTTCCTCCTCATCTCCCATTAAGAATAAATATCGCTAACGCTAACCCTCTGTTCACCATCCACTAACCGATTATTTTAATAATGTTAAATTAATACTTTGCGCTTCTATAGCATCTCTCATCTGAGGATCTCCAAGGGCTTTGCCTGGACCTAATTAAACTTCAAGACACCTCTGTGAAGTTGAAATATTACCACGCAGAGATAGGAAAGTGAGGCACAGGCACACGTATGTCAGAGAGCAGAGCAAAGCCCAGGTCTCCGGAGGATGAGATGAAGGCCCTGGTTTGGGACCCATGAGATCACGGTTAAATCCCAGGTCTGCCATCTGGGACCTAAAGCAACCTACTCGGGCCACATTCTGCAAACACCAGCTGCAGAGGGGTAAGGTGCTATTCCATCTCTGCAGTGAGATGCTAAGGGCTCTTCTGCCTTGCTAGGGTTTGGTCAAACCAAGCCCAGACTGACTCTCCCACCTCCAGGGTTTGTCCCTAAATRTCCAAGGTTAGGAGGGTTAATCTGAAGCCCAGAAATCTTTGGAGAGGCTGAGCACAGACCCAAGAGCTCCATACACCTGGATAGACCAGGTACAAGAAGGGTACACCATACAGTCCTGCAGACCTTCATCCCCACCCTATCAGTTTACCCTGAAGAGTTTCTCTCATGCTTCTGATCTAGTTGAAGATGTCCCTGCCCACAGCAGGGGGGTTGGACTAGACGACCTTTAAAGGTCCCATCCAATCCAAACTATTCTATGCTTCTCTGATTGTGATTCTATGATTCCCTGGAGCTTTGCCCCTCCCCTTCCTCCCACCTTGGGGTTGTGTCTTTGCCACCCAGACCTCATGGGATCTGGACTAATGGTGATAAAGTGCCTGTGAYCACATCTGCAGGGAATGGAGCTTGGTTCAGGAGGCTGAAGACGACTGAAATAAGAAGATGTCTTCYGACCACGTAGGGGCTAGGGACGGGGAGAAAACTGGGGAAAAGATGCTGTTTGCAGAGGGAAGGGAGCAGGGGAGTTGSGATGCCAAGAAGTAAGTGCTAACTGAGGCCATCCCTCATGAGAGCAGTGAGGTGGGACGAGTGACTCCAAGAGAGATATTTCTCTGCCCCTCCCACTTCTTGTCCATCTCTCCATCCCACCACTGCCTGAAATGCCTGAATTTGCTTTGGGTGACTCCTGATTTCTTAGCAGAGGGAAATGAGAAGAAGGTGCTGGTGTGCTCTCCCCTCCCAAGCAGGGTGCTGAGAGGTTRGCAGAGCTGCAGATGCTCTTAGGACCTGTGCCAGAGCACCCCTGCAGCTCTCATTTCTTGCACCAGGATGGAGATATATGCTGCACTGAGAACTCTACAGACCAAGATCTCCAGCCTTCTCTCTGGCCATTCATTAGGGTCAAACTMCTTCACAGTCCCATGACCTACTGGCTTTTCCCTTAGTCATACCTGCCAGCAAGGCAGCCCTTAGTATCACTTGTGATAGCAAATTAAATGCATTTAAAATGGCAAATTGGCCCTTGTGTCTGGCCTTTCTAGTGGTAATTATTTTCTGAGACATGCAAAACCCTGATAAGATCATGCAGTGAGTTTCTCTTATAATTTGGACTTTGCAGGGTGGGAGGTGCTCAGCTGCTCCACAGACCTATGCGGTGGCCTGGGGCCACAAGGCCTCGGGGAGAGGTGGAAAGTTGTTCTGCTAATTCACACCATTAGCCAGATCTGGTGGTCCCTGCTGGAGACCAAACTAACTGACACCCTGGGTGGACGAAATAGACAGAGACAAATAGTCCTGGGAGGAGAAAGCCAAGAAYGAAGTTTCTGTAAATCGTTTTTTCTTCCTTTTTTCTTTTTCTGTGGGGAGGTGGAAATAGTGCAGTCAGAAAAACAGCATATAGTCCTGACTAAGTCTTTCTTGTTTATATCCATAGCTGTTGAAAAAGTAGAGGATTTTGATTCTCTGCTTTCGTTTTTTTTTCCTTCATTTTCCCAGAAGCAGACTAAAATATCCAACTTTTCTAATACAAGACAAAAAAAAAAAATGTCAGTTTTCTGGCAATGGAAAAGGTCTTATCTGCAATTTAGTCAATTAAAAACAATTTTCAAGACAAAAGAGTGGTGATTGGATCTGATCAGACATTGCTACTCAGAACAGAGGGACTTTTTTTTACAAATGGCAATTAGCACATTATACATATTTTTTTTTTTTCAGAAAAAAAAATAACCTTGCCATTAAAAAAAATGAATTCCCAGAAATAAAATCCAAACAAATTAATGTTTTGGAGAAGCCTCATCATTTGATACACAGTAGTTTTCTTTTCACTGCTTTTGCATTGCAAGACTCATAACCTGGCCAGTGAGATGGGCTCGCAGGGAAGAAGAGGGACATGAAGCATCTGTATTTGATGCCAAGGGGGGGGGGGACGACGACATGAAGCATCATGAGAGACAGCTCAATGGTTTGGGTCAGCTCAGCAAACTGAAATGACACCCTTCCACCACCTCCAAACAGGTAATTTGCGGGCATTGCTGTTTTGCAAAAGGTTTTGACATTTCAGCTTTCCTTTCTGATTCCAAATGGTGACATTTCCTGCAGGGGACAAATTCACTCACCCTTTGACAGAATAATCACGGCCAGCCTTTCCTTACACCTTCCCACCAGTGCTGGTAAACTCGAGGTGGCAGGTGGAAACCAGTACACACCACATTCACACCAGCAAGGACATGCCACCGGGGCAGGATGGGACATTTTGATGGGACACAGACTTCATGTTGCATCCCCATTTGCCTCCCCAACCTGTTCATTGCTAGGCATTCTGTCGTGGTGTGGGGTCACTCACACTGGGGTCCTCAGCTTGTGCACATTGGAGTTGTTGCCCCATCCCATTCCTCACCCCTTCCCAGTTCTGTGTTTTTGTGTTTGGACACAGTTGCCCATGCTTTTCTCATGCCTCTTCATCTCTTCCCCTTAAATTCACCCAGTCTTTTGGTCCTGCCTTCTTCTCTTCTTCTCAGGTTGTCTGTCTGTCTCCTTGACTCTTATCACAAGGGTTGTCATGTGTCTCCTAATCTCCTCACGCCCAACCAAGAGAAAATAGGATATGGGGAAAGAGAACCTGGGCCTGGGTGGAGTGGGAATGGAGACATGGGGAGAGGGCAGGAAGGTGGGCACGAAGGGTCCAGCARGCAGCTTGCACGTCCCAGACTCTGTGAGGGCAGCGATGTGTAGGGCTGGTRTGAACACCCCCATGGTYCGAGCCACAAGCACTCCCACCTCTYCCCATGCTTCACGGTCTGACCTTTCTGCCATCKYCAGTGGTCTCTTTGCCCAGGTGTGTTCGATAGATACATYCAAGAAGAAAGTTCAGGAAAATTCCCATGGAGAGAGGGTGAAGGGAAACTTTCAGGGAAATCTTATTTAGGTCTCAATTTGAAGACCCTGAGAAGCCCAGATTGTCCCAGCTGTCCTAGAGCAAGACAGGGCAAGAGACAATGATTTTCCATTTCTTCGATGTCTTCCTCTCCAAGGGGAAATCTGAGATCTCCCAGCCCAGCAAGAGCCCATGGTGAAGCAGGCTGCCCTTGCAGGTGGCTGGCAAGGGTCAAACTGAAGAGGATCCCCCGTCCCCAGCTCAGCACAGACCAACAAATTGGGAATCTGAAATCTAGCAGGGCGTGCAGGTGTGGCCCAGTAGCAGCTCTCCTTGCCTCTGAGGGGAAGGGGCACTTCCTCCAAAATGAAATAATAGAAAGGATGGCTGTTCCTCAAAGTCTTCGGTCTTGTACCACACCAGCATTTGTGTCCCGGGCAAAGCTGGGGCAGGCTACAGAGCCTGGGAGGTGACAGGGAGACTTCTGGCATCACTGCATCACTTGGGTTTTCCTCTCTCTACACAAAGCCAGGCAGCTTCTGGAAGAGARTAACTTGATGTCCTGCCTGTCTCCCCAGCCTGCCTTCCCAACACAAACATTGCACAGAGGATCGCCCAAGACTCCCTGTCCCTGCTCTGCCCAAAGTCCTGGCTCAGAGGCCGGAGGGGATGTCTACTCGAAGACCAGCCAGGAGGTCGGTGATGCCTTTTGCAAGGTGGTCAGCAGAGGGAGCTCAGTGGAAGCCAAGTGCAAACCCTCCTAATGGCATTTTCAGCCAGGGCTGGGGACAGGAATCCAGGAAAGGGACTGCAGGACACAGAAAGACATTCATTTCCAGGAGGCTCTGGAGATTCATGCTGCCTGGCTGTGATGGTCTGAATCAGTCTCATTAGTCTGGTCCCTCTTTCAGGATGAGATGCAGTATGACAGCTTCATTTTTTATTGGGGAAAAGTTTTTGGTTTCCCAGAAGGGAAACCAAAGAAGAAGGACAAGACAGGAACAGAGCAATTAAAGGGATCTGGGAGTGTAATAAGAGGTTTGCTTTAACCAAAGTCTGACCAATGTGTAGAGCTGGCTTTGTGTCTCCTGAGATGGCTTTAGCACAAAGGGGAAGCAAGGCTGGGGAAGGAGGGAGCAGCTGAAATTTGCCTTTCCCTCTGGTAAAGCCAAAGCAATTTTCTCACTGGAGTCAGRAAAAGGAAGGAGATTCAGTCCCACTCGCATGTAAAGTTTAAGGTCAGTTTTAGCAATGTTTTGACATTTCCAGGTTCCCTCGGGGTCCTAAGAATAGGAATGCCATAAATTTCAAGACACAGACATAATTGACCTTAAACTTTATGTGGTGATGTGGTGAATAGCCATCCCTCCCTGACTACTCTTTCTGGCCTCCAGGTTGCCCTCCATCCCTGTCAGAGGATAGTTGAAATTTAGTTCTCCCTGTCATGAAGGAGTTAAATTTTATCCACTGCCTGGGATACTCCAATTTTATCCACTATCCTGGGATACAGAAAGGCAGGAGACGCTGCAGGAGAAGAACAAATCCAAGCTGAGATCGTGCACAGGATCATTCCTGGGAAAGCTGTCCTGGTGGTGAGAGGAGGGGAAGCTTTCTCAGCAAATTCATATGCATTTGAGGAAGGAGTTGGACCCTTGTTTTCATCTTTGGCTCTAACCACAAACAGGCTTGCCTCCCTGAAAAACCTGCTCTTTGGGTATTAAAGATGTGTGTGGGCAAAAATGGGAAAAAGGCCATTGGGTGGCCTGGGGAAGCCAAAGCAGTGGGTTTTTTTAATTGGTGGTATTTTGGAACCCAGAGGTCTGTGGATTCTCTCAAAGAGACATGGAAAAGGTACATCAAGAAATCTGAAATTCACTCTTCGGAGTTTTGCATCTCCCCAGGGGCAATTTTTCAGGGACCACGAGCTACAAAAAGTTTCAGACCGCTAACCAAAGCTCAATCCCACCCCTGCTCTTTTCAATGTCCCAGTGGGGACAGTCCTGAGGTGAAAGACCAGAAGTCCCCTCCATCCTTGGGCTGCAGTTCGGGGAGGGAAACACCGCCCTGCCAAAGCTGCCTCTTCCCCACATGCCCCCTGCCCGCYGCCACCGACCCTGTCACTTCGCCAAATAGAGTGAGGATGCTAATTGCTCTGCCTGCTAATCTATTCTAATGCATGGTAATAGAAGCTGAGTTTCTGCCCTGATAACTCTCCCGGCTTATGCTGCAGAACGGCAATCCCACCGCCCGCCCGTTATCTCTGTCCCCAGGTGGGCTCCTCCTTCTATCCCAGCAATTGAATAAGCCCACCCCCGGAGCCCCGCGGGGCATGGGTGCAAGGGATTTACTCCTCCATCTCCCGCCCTGCAAAGCCAGGCACTCCATAAACAGCATCCCTCCCTCCTGCTTTGGGGGATTTCATGCCCCTTCTCCTTCCCTTCACCCCCTTCCCCAAGTTTTGAGCTGCSGATTGTCTCGTCTGTGCTAATCTTGCCTGGGGGGCCTTGGGTTGGCCCTTCAAATGCAACCTGCTCCCCCACCTGTGAACAAAGGTTCGGAGGTGGCTCAAGGACTACACCAGCTCACGCACTGCTGGGGTGCAGCCACCGACAAGCAATTTGTGTGTACACATGTGTGTGCCTCTCTAGGCAGATCCCTGATGAGCATTTTGATGGCTCATTCAAGCCTGAGAAGAACGGGAGCATTTCACATGCAAATCCCTAGAAACTTGGAACCTTTGTCCAATGAAGAATTGGAAATTRTTTGCTGGCACAGGGGGTGGAGAGTGCGGAAATGAGGGAGGGGGTCTGTGGAAGGTGTTGTGGAAATACACCCCTCAGCCGGTCCTGCTCAGCATTACRTGACAGTAATCGTGTTCAGAGAGACCTCAAAAAGCCCCAACAAACTCTGCAGCATCAGTCAACCTCCAGGACTGAACAATTTTGGGGTGAGGACTTGGCTCCGGGTAGGTCCCAGCCTCAGGCTGCAGGTGATGGTGGCATTTTAGCCTGGGCAACTCTACTCTATCTAAGACTTTTATTGTCTTCAGTTTCCAGTGAGACCCGTGGCGTGAAGCTAGGCTGCCCTGATGAACAATTTGCTGCTTCCCACCTGACACTGCAAACTCACTTGAAGCAGTGACTAGCGGCAGTTGTGCTGGCAACACACAGGTCCCTGGAAGAAACCTATTCCCTGCTGTAGAAGCAGTCTGAAAAAAGCCAACACGCTTGCTTGACATATGGGAGGATGGGTATCACCTGCCTTCATCCACTGACCCTTTCCAACCTCCTGCAAGGGTCAAAGACACAAGGAAAGGACACCTCTGAAGCTGCAGGGTCTCTGCTGTGCTGTCCCTTAAATCACAGCCCTCTGACTCCTTTTGTTGCTGAACTAACCAGGCACAACACAAGCCTGGAATCTAAAGGCAGGAGGAGGATCTCAGAGCACAAAATCACAAGCAGCAGGTGGAACTCAAGCCAAAGGCACGCATATGAAGTGCAGTCAGTCCAGAGCACTGAGGTGGTCCACAAGAAAGAAATCACAGGAATCTGCCTGGAACTGTCTTTTGCCATCTGCCCATAAAAGATTGGGCTTGAAATGAAGATGGAAAAGCCCCTGAAGATTCAGCTGAAGGCTACCTGAGTAATACAAGCTTCTGTCTCTGAGGAGGCAGTAAAATAACTTTCCCAGCACTGAATTCACTTACAGTCATTTCAAAGAAAATTAAAAAAGAAGAAAGCGAGAGAAAGGGAACAAGGTTGCTAGATAAGGCAAGTAATTAATGAACAAAATTACTTTTCCCAGAGAGCATCCTATCATGGTGCTTCCTATTCATGCTAATAATATTTGTGTCTTCCCCAAAACCTGGGTAGATAACACCTACGCTCTCCTGCGCTCCTACATGCTCTCCTCTGCAAGGGCTGCTGCAAATAATTTGTTCAAAGGGGACGAAGCGYTTTGTTCGTGGCCTGATTCAGATGCTTGGGAACATCATCCCTGAATTCTTCATGGGAGCTTCTCTCAAGTAACTCCAGATAAATGTATTTGGTCTTTTCCCTGTCACCGTGGCCCAAATGCCAAGTATCTGTTGGTGAAGATGATGTGAGGTGCCCATGCCTCCAGGAAGATAAAATCTGGAGTGTGTTGCTCAGAGATCAGAGCAAATCCAAATCAGTGGTCCTGAGGTTTCCCCATGAATCACTGCCAAGACTGCTGTGAGACCCAGGAGTCCTAAAAGATGGGTGGGAGGCTTTGGTGCCACCTCAGCCTCACCTCTTAAAGGGCAAACAGGACAGGAACACTGCAAACGAGGAGCGCAGCATCTGTGTTCAAGGAGTTTTGCAGGGAGGTTTGGGGAGCCGTGGGAAGTACACTGTAAGGGGTCCCCCACTTGTACAGATACTGAATCGCTGCCAGACTCAGCCAGCATGTAATTTAATTGCTCTTTTGCTGTCAGCATCTGCTGTTCTGACTTGGGGAAGCATAGCAAGAAGAGAGAAGACATTTCCACAGGAAAAACTGATTGGGCTTGAACACTGTTTATCGAAATTCCCCACCTCTAGAAACCCCTCACCCCAAACCAGAAAAGGCATAGGGGACCCCACAGAGTTTCTCAAACCAGGCTCTCTCTCCCCACCGCTCCTTTTGACCTTCATCAATATCTCCTTTTTCACATCACCCTTCAGCTCCTTCCCTTCCCTCCTCCTCCTGCCCGTGTGCTCCCACYTATCTGCCCACGTCCCCTGGCAGCAGAGCCAACAGACAACGACCTGTGCTGTAGCTCCGGTGTTTGCTGCTGGCAGAGACGGTTCTTYCCTCTGGGCCCAAACTTTCCCCATTCTTTGCAGCAGTACAATTAGAAGCCTGAAAAAACAACAGGATACTACAGAGAGGATTATATCAAGACCCCATTACCATGCAGACCTCAAAAGGAAGGTCTCCGGCTGCCCTGCGGCTCCGGTTGGAGAGGAGAGGCACCCCACGTGAAGAGTGAAGCCTCACTGGGGAGAAATAAGCTGAGGAACCTCTTAGCCCAGGCTTGGCTTTCTCTGTGTGATGTGAAATCACTGTGATGGGATTTGCYGTCTGAAGAAGACAGGCACCCATGCAGTCTCACCAACCCCACTCGGACTGTGTCTGAAGTTCCCAATCCATCTCYAGGGCATTTGTCTCTTTGGAGCAGGGAAAAAGCACGGGTTGAGCTGGATGCCCAGCTTTCAACAGGTGAACTGTCTCATAGGTCATAAGTAAAGGATAAAATGTGCTTACATGGTAGTTTTCAGGCCCTCACATGACTGATGCACAGGCTCTTGGTCAAAGTTAGAGCTTCCCAACTACTGAAGTCAGCATTTCACCCCAACTCCAACACAAATAACAATAAAAACCCTACTCAAAGTATGCCTCATCCTGACTTTCACAGCTCAGCTCCTTCACACTGTGCACTAGGAAAAGGAATCAGGGGGACAGAGGAAGAAAAGGAAAAATAGAGCAGGAGGAATTTCAATCTTAATCTCACTGTCCTTCTCTGCCCAAGCCTGCTCCAGCCAAAAAGTCAGAGAACAATCTCAGTTCCCCTCCTCCTAAGCTTTTTCTCCCTGCTGAACACTAAGGGCCACATCAGGCAGCCTGAGCTCCCTCTACWGTGATTGCCTACCCAGCAAGGAGACCAAGCTGACTCTGGAGAGAGGTTTGGAGTTGAGCAAGGGTCCATCCAGAGCCAACCCATAAGAAAGAAAAGGACTAGGACTTCAGACAGCCCTAGAAATGATCCCTACCTCATCCCTCTGCTGCTTTAACCATTCAGCCAAAAGGAGGTCCTCAGGCATTATTCCCCTAAAACACACGAGGAGCTCCTGGTCCGGTCTGGCACACCCCACTGAGCCTGCCCCTCACACCACGAGGCACAGGAAAGCACTCCCTGACCTGCGGCTTTGCTGGGGATCTCAGCTAATGCTCCAGCTGCAAGGAAAAGACTGTCGGCACATGATGTATGAATTTCCCCTCGTCCATGCATGGCTGGAAGGGATGGGTTAAACGCTGAAAAATTGCTGTGGTGCTGTGAATAACCTCCGGCAGGCTGGCTTGTCAGATGCATGGCAACAGAGCCATTTATTATACATTCCAGGTGTCCATCTGGACAYACAGGTCTCCCTAGTTTCCTTCCCTTTAAAAGCGTGTTGTTTCTGGAGAAAACTTGCACGGTGCTCCTCTCTGGGCAATTCTGAGACTACTGGGTGTGCAGGATGGCCAGGCTGAGCTGGTGGCTGTGATGGGAGTCATCATGGGAAGATACTATTTCTTCTGGCTGTGACAATGTGCAGCAATGCTCCATGATAGTGTGGATCCAGTGTGGGTGGGTGGTGGGAAAGGGCTGGGGATGCTGAAGGAGGTAGGAATTCAAGTKCAGTTTCATGGCATTGGCTCTCATGCATGATCCACCTGTATGAGACGCACCTTCTCCCAGCATGATAACACATGATGGACRAGAGCCCAACTATACCTGCAAAGAGCAAGAGAGTCCTGCTAGACTTGGAGTCCTTCAGGATCAACCCTATAAYGTCCAGTCCAGAATCCTGGACTCAAACCATCCATCTTATGGGTTGGTTGCAGGACTCAGGTTTTTAGCTACATCTGGAAGGGAGAAAATAGTCTGACACTGTGCACTGAGGGAAAGGCCAGGCAGCAGAAATGAAGCCCATGGTGTGTTTGTGCTCTCAAATGGGTTATAAAACAGGGTGATGGTTCTTTGGGACAGCCTGGTTGGWTCTAGAGTCAGGCTTATGCTCTGCACATAGCAAGATGGTGGCATAAAAAGGTCTAGGTTACGTGCTTATTTTGTGAAGGTAAAGGGCAGACTTGGCAATAGGCTGAAGTGCATTAAGCCCCACCTAAATGATCCTGCTCCAACCTGCACAACTTGCTGAGGGAAAGCAGAAGTCGGGACGTCAGCTGGTGGGACAGGYTGTAGCGTGCTCATCCTCACTCATCCCTGACCCACTGAGACAGCAAAAACCTTCATCACTCAGATACAGTGTGGGTCTGGGCTCCACTTGTGCAGAGAGCTGCTGAGCTCAGGATGCCTCTGCTCCTGATGGTGCGGACGTCTCAGCATTGGAAGAGGCTTGGACCAGCGTTTATCTCAGACTGCAGATGTGTCCTCGGGAGCGTGGGTAGGTTGGCAGAGCCAGGAGACAAAGGCGCTTGGTGCAGGCTCCGACCCACCCCTTCCCCTGCCATAGCCATCCCCGCAGCCCGGGGCGTTAAGCGTCGTTTGAATCCGGTGCAGCACATGAGGTGAAGGTGTTATTATTCAAGCCACTGGTTCCAATGAGATTATCCAGTCTAATGGAGCAGCTTGCATGGACCTCCTCTAAGCCTGAATTTTCACTGTCAGAGAATCCCCAGTCAAGTGGAAAATTAGAAGGAGAAGGGAAGAGGGGGTGGTAGAGAGGAGAAGGGAGGGGATGATTAAGTTCTCTAGAAATTAATTCATAACTAGAGAAATGGAAATAATAACTCCCCAAGCTGATGGACAATCCCCAGCAAACACATTTCAATTTGGAAGCCAGCTTTGCTGCCGTTGCATCGTTTGCTTTCTGGCTTATGCTGCTTCATTGATTTAATTTTCCACCCAAGGTGTTGACTTTGTCCTCAGATTGTGGCTCCTGCTTTCTCCCTGCCAAGGCTTGAGCAGTTCAGRGTCCCCTCGCTACCCCTGGCCGCCCAACCCGCAGCACCAGTGTTGGGCAGGTCCAGTGGAGAGCACTGGCTGGAAGTGAGGGTAGAGCTGGAGTAATGCACTGGGGAAGAAACAGCAGGAAAAGAAAGGGGAAAAAAGGAAGGAAAGGAAGGAARGATCTCACTTTTTAGTCCTCTTTAGGTTTTTTCCTCAGGAATAGATCCCAACACTTGACAGGTTTAGAAGCTCTTGTGCAAAGCACACATGCATGCTCGGTGGAGTTCACAGCCTGCTTCACCCTGGCAGCAAAACGTGCATGTCTCKTCAGTATATTGTGATCCCACACACTCTCCAAAGGCAAGACAGGACTTTGTCAAAGCCTCTAGMCTGTCAAAGCTGCAACAAGCGGTTTGTTGGGTGAAGCAGCTTCTAAACACAGTTGGATATTCAATTCAGAGGCAGCAGGGCTCACCTCCATGGYCTTATTTAATAGCAGTGCCGCCTACAGCAGCTTTGTCCCCAGTTGTGAGAGATATCACAGTTCAGGCTCATAAATGGTGTCCTGTGGCCTGACTCTTGACAAACCTTGTCCTCAGACATCAAAAGCCAGACCTGTTGCCCAAAAACTGTGTGGACCTGGGAAATGGCAAAATAGCAATGCAGAGCTTTTGGCCCCGAGATGCCAGGACCATGGGTTCAACGGAATACCAGTTAATGAACAAAGAGGTTGGGACGCGCAGGCTGAATTGCAGCAGGGGACAGCGGATCTCCAGAAGCTAAAGGTTCCTGAGCACAGAGCTCTGCTCAGCTGCTTGGTAGGGTTTGCACACACACGCACGCAGAGCCGCCCTGAAATGGCCTTGAAATGGGGCTGGAGAGAGTTAACAATTGTTTACCTGATTCCCCAGTGCAGCTCGGTAAAATGTTACTGCTTCCCAGAGGCACGAAATATAATTTTGCCTTAAAGGTTAATAGTATTCTACTCACTGAGGAAAAAAAAAACACGAGTGCTTGAAAAGCTCTTTCATTAGGATCCCAGCCTGCTGCATTTCAGATGGTACCCAGGGCTCTGACCACCAAGGGGAGCTGGCCTCTCCTAGCCAAAGCCTGCTTTCCCTCTCCTCCCACCTGCACAGCCAGCATCAGCGGCTCTGTTTGCAAGAAAGATTTCTTCCCAGGGAGTCAGAAGTTTCTAGCACTGAATTTAAATTAAAGGCACTACTCATGACCTTGGGCAAGAGTCCCCTTACTCATGAAATGCAAGTGATATTTCCCTGTGCTTTGTGGGGATTTATTATCCTTACTAACAATAAATGCACCAAAACAGAGGGAAAAAACACCCAATCCTTGTGGCAGGGAGAATGCTGAGAGTCCTGCACAACCAGAGGCTGCCCAGGAAGAACTGCCCTGAGCAAGCTCACTCCTCACGGAGTAGCTGACCCTCTCCAAGCACACCCTCAGTAGCATTTGGGGGTTCGGTGCCCTCCCGCTGCAGAGCAGAGGATGCACCCACAGCTGCCAGGCAGCTGGTGACTGGGAAGATGCTTCAAGGAGGAATCTGTGACCTTTATGTGCTTTAAGCCTCTCCCAGAACAAGAGGATGCTGGAAAACAAGGCTGCTCCTAATTTATGTGTAAATACACCGGGTGTTATGATCCACTTGCTTTCTGCAACCACAGTGGCTTTAGCTCGGCTCTAGACTGCCTGATCAGAGAGTGTCTGTCTGGGTCCTCCTGGGGCGTGGGTGGCATCTCACAGTGCTTTGCTATTGTCTGTGAAGCCTGTTTCAGGATGGCTTGTTCTGCTCCCTGGCTGAATCAGATTGTGCCRTGCATTTCACTGAAAGGGTAGTCAGGCATTGGAACAGGCTGCCCAGGGAAGTGGTGGAGTCACCATCYCTGGAGGTGTTCAAAAAACGTGTGGATGTGGCGCTTTGGGACATGGTTTAGTGGGCATGGGTGCTGGGTTGATGGTTGGACTCGATGATCTTAGAGGTCTTTTCCAACCTTAATGATTCTATGATTCTATGATTCTATGGGYTTGCTCACATTCAGTCCTCCCAGGCTGCCTCTGCATGTGAAACGAGGCCAACACTTGGATGCTGAGGGGTGATAGGGTCTCTCTTCAGACCTTCTTCCAAACACAGACTAGCGGGTCAGCTGTGGGGACATCAGGCTGACCTGAGCAGATTTGATATTGTGTTTAATTGCCAGTGTGTGAGGCTGCAACACACACAGGACTCAGAAGCCTTCTGCTTCAGTCTTGCTCCTGGTCTCTGCTGCACAAGGCCTCCCAAAGACCTGGCCTGGACTTAGCATCGGTCATGAAACAGGCTGACAGTTGCCCTTTGCCCAGTTGTTAGCAATGGACATAAATGCAGAATAGTCATTTAGACAAATATAAAATACAGGGCTCTTCTCCAAGCTCTGTGTCTCCTAGACTGACACAGGATGCAATGCCAGCACGGTGTCTCCTGAGCCTCCCAGCAGATCCATCACCTCCCCCAGGGGCTCAGGAGAGGATGTGAGCCACAAAAGGCAGCAGAAAGCTAATCTGTTTGCTATACAAAACAGCCAATAATATGCAGGACATTTCCTATTAACCAGCACACATCCAGACAATTACTGTGATTGATTCCAATCAGGTTTTACACCGCGCTTTATCCATCAGCACAAAGCTTCACTGCCTGTTAATATCATGGGGCAAACCATTCTTAATGGAGGCTGCCAAACAGGATAGTGTCAGCATTAGCAGTCACAAGAATTGATGAAGTAAATGCAGCATTAGGATGGCTGAGGTTTTGCAATCTCTGTATGGAAAGTGCAATAAAAAATCTATTAGATCATCCACACAACAGCAAGCTCACCAATAACTCTCCCTGTCTTCTGAATAAATTTCTAATCTGATGGAAAGGACTGAAGAGATAGCTTGAGATATATGTTTTCTGCAACCAGGATTATTACGTATGCATGATACTAATGTGATGGATGGATGGCTTGATGGATGGATGGATAGATAGGTASATAAATAGATAGATAGATAGGCAGAGAGACAGATGGACAGACAGACAGATGATCTAGCTCATTCCCTGCCTGCCATTTGCCTGGGACTGGGAAATTTTGCCCTCTCAGCTTGAGCAGAAAGGTTGTCATCTTTGTGGTTGCTCTTTCTTACATGTTTGCAGTAGGCACAGTGATCAAAAAAAGGAGGCTGTTGAATTTAAGAAACAAGCCCCTGTGGAAGAGGATGAGGAAGGAAAGTCCCCATGGGGGACTCTGCAGAGKGAGGGCAACTGGGACCTTCCTCTGGAGGACTCCATGAAATTTAGAGACATTAACCAACTATTACCTTCTCAAGAAGGGGAAAAAATTGTTTTTGTCACTGTCCCCTGTCCTGATGCAAAAAAAAAAATTAAAAAAAATCACTATGCAGCAGAGAATAAGGGTGCACAAGSAGGATGTGTGAGCCAGAAGGAGCAAGAACAACTGAACTAGGAGCAAACAGCCATGAAGAGGCTGCGACTCCAGATATGCCATGGATGCATGAAGGAAAGAGAAATCAGTATGGAGAAGAAATCATCCACAGAGCTCCTTTTTGCATCAAAGCATGTGGATATGAGTTTACATAGCACTTGAATACAGTTAATGTGTGAGGTTTGTATATATATGCATACAAGGTATACAGATGTCTATCTAGCTATCTAGAGAGAAGTGAATAAACCTTCAACCCCCAGCACTGAAACAAGACCCTGCTGAAGAGGGCGAGGAAGGAAAGTCCCCATGGGGGACTCTGMGGGGTGAGGGCAACTGGGATCCTCCTCGGGAGGGAGAAGATGGCCAAGCTGTTCCTCCAACCACTGCCGATGACACTATAGTCCTTCCAACCCCAGCAAACATAGCCACTATCTCTCCCCATGAAACCAGCAAACTAATGACACAATAGGTCCAGCCCCAARGTTTTAGCTGTAAGTGCCATAGGCACTGACATGGGCACCATGGGCACCTCCTCCTTATTCAACCAGAAAATATGGAATTGGGATATGTGTCCCAAGTCACTCCCTCCACTCTGTGTATGTTTTTCAAGCATCTTCTACAGGCTGTTTTCCAGTCCTCTCTTACATGCCTTATCRATGTGTTTCTGCCTCTTCTATTAGGAAGAGTATTCCACAAGCAAATAAATCTCCATGTCAGGGATTTCCCTGATGGCAGTCTCAGGTGACAGGTTATTGCCAGTTTACTTCCAATGAGCCACACTGCAGAATCCCCGTCCCACACCGATCCTCCCTCCACTAACCTGTTAATTGCTTTACCTGCAATATGTGGATCTAGCTACTTTGGCCATAATGATATCATGTTCTTGCATGCAGAGCCTGCTATTAAATAGGACTTTATTCAGACTCATGGGSAAATGGCTAGTAGCTGGGGAGTTGTTATTGCTCATCCCATGGCTGAATGGGTTCCAGTATGGGTTAAAATCTTGGTAGCATTATATCTGCTTGTATTTTGAGTTCACTAGAACTACAAATTACCAGCACTACCGTAAACTAGAGCTTGATCTCCAGTGGATACTTGCAATTCCCTTTAGAAACTGTCTTCCCCCAACACCAACTTTCTGATTACTTTTTCCCCTGACTTGATCAGTTTTCTGCATCTTTTTTTCTTTCTCAGTAGGAAAAAAAAAAAAAAAAACAACCACAAAACACTTCCAAAGTGCTATCAATAGCATGCATGCAAAATACCTTTGACCAAAGCCCTGGGTTATTTTATCAGATGACAAAGAGAAAGAGGAATGGCAAACAGCCCAGAGCACTGATCGGAAAACCTGGTTGAGCTTATTAATTTGAACACCTGGCATTGGCTGTCTTGTGCAGCAAGGTCCATAATATGGATTCCAAATAATTAGAGGAAGGTCATGGGCAGGTACAGACCTTCTGCCTTCACTGAAGCAGCCAGCTCAGGCACACCAGGTGGGGGATGCTGACCTCAGATATATGTGGAAGCCTCATTTCTAGTCAATGATTCAATATCTAATTAAAGTACGCACAGCACCCATGTAGTGATTTGTTGGCGTTGCTCTAAAGAAGCATCAGTTGGACCAGCATTTTGAGAGAGCAAATCCCTGTTCCCACCCAGCAATCTCCTAATCTGCAAACAGCCCCTGAAATAAAAATGTTTCTCTTGTGTTTCTGTAATAACCTTGAACTGTTCCCTCTGATTTCATGGATACACTGATGTTTAGAGGACAGAATTAGGGATTTCTATCCATGGCCTTRCAAAGGAGGAAATGGATGAACTCGGAAGATCAGCCAGACACAGGGAGCCCTAGTTCTTTCCCTAGACACAAGACACATACTCTGCAAAATTCAGAGTATAAATCAGTATATCAGGTGAGTGATAGTGCCCGTTTGCAATGACACAWATATGGACCCAGGTGGAGGCAGGGGAGAGAGAGTCAGAGAGCTTCAAAGATATATAAAAACTCCTTTGGAGCAATAATTGTGGTGCATCTGAAGAAATCACTCCAGCTAGGGAGCTTTTCTTGTAACAAGGGATGAAAGTCTGTGCTACCAGTTACAGGGACTGCAGGGTGCTGGGTGATGCAGGCAGGCAGTGCCTATTTCTATCCTGCTATCACGTTGTTTTTTTCTTTTTTTTTTTTCCCAGCTTTCCTCCATCCCTTCAGACACAGCTCAGTCTGTGTTTACTTTATAGATTTTTTTTCCTTACTTTCACACTCAAATCATTAGCAATTATCACATGCAAAGAAAGGGGATCCTCAGTACCAAGAAGTCGATGTCTGGAGGTAGATGTGAAAGAGGAGCCAGCAGCAGCAGCAGCAACTCAGATCCCACTTTGGCACAAGAAACTTATCTTGTTAAAATAACTCTTCCTCTATTCCCAGTCTGACCAGAATGGATGCCCACCAACCCAACCAGTCTATCCATCCCAGAGCTCACAATGGGCACAGCTCTCACATGATAAGGTGAGGTGTACTAACATCTGTATYCAGGTATTTCTCAAATCTAGGGGGAAATAAGTCTCAGATCCAGAAGGATCCATTCAGTAATTCCCTGAAGACTGCATGTAGCTCRGGGATTTCTCCACCCTCTTATCTCTCACGAACTTGTCACAATGACTGGGAGGTTGGATTTTAGACCAGCTTGTGGCTGTGACGTTGATACACCTCACGCTGGAATGGTTCAGATGAGCGGATAAAGTTGTCATTCAAAATCCATCCTTAAAGCATCACCCATCACACATCCAGRGGAAATCAATAAATCCTGTACATGTCCTCCCTGTATGCCCGGAGGAAGTAAATCTTTTGAGTCACCATTTTTCAGAATGGAGAACCTGAGATCTACARGAGAAACATCACTTGCCCATTGTGCCTCAGTGGCAGAGTTTTAAACAGAAACCAGGAATCCTGATGCCTGGTCCCCAGGGAAAAGACCACTTCATAATAGACTCACCATGACAACACTGATACAAACTTCATCAACTGCAATCAAAGGCAAGAAAACAAAGGAGGAGATGGAGGGAGGCAGCAAAAATGACTGACTCGAGATGAGCTGAGCACACATTTTAATGGGTATTTGGACTCCCCGCTGTTGCTGCTGAAAGGCTTCTGCAACGATCTTGGCTTCCCCTTCATGCAGTTACTGAGCTAATCAAACCCAATTCAGCCCGGCGCTGGACTGCTGTCCAACAAAAGCTGCAGCTGGTGRGAGGGAGATGGAATTTCTGAGCAGGACCACGGGGTGGCTGAATGGAAGAGAAGCCCCCRCTACAGGCAGCACGGGGCAATTGCCAAACCTTGTCTTGCTCCAACACCAGTGCCAAACCAGCCAACCATGCCAACCCAGAGCCAAAGCCAACTCCAAGGCATGCTGGGCAGGGTGAAGAGCAGTTTAGCGACTACATGTCTGCAAAGGGCTTCCAGACACATCCTGGCTGGATGGGCATGACAGAGATACTCATCGCACCCTACATCAACTGCACTGTGATTGCTTGGTGTTGCGCTAAGAAGTCCACAGATGAGGTGACCTTTATTTAAGAGCTGTGCAAACTCATGGCGAGAGGCCTTTGAAAAGACAGGGACCTAGAAATGGCTGCAACAGCTCAGCCCATATATCTGTATAGCCATTCATTCTGTCTCTGACTTAGCAGATACTCGGCTGGAAAAAATAATAAAACAGAGATTATAGAGTGAAACTTCTCCTGGTTTAAACTCCCAGCTTCCAGCGAGCAATGACACGGGGACTGCCTGACCTGGGGCCTGCAGTGATGTCATTGTATTGAACAGCTCTCAACAGATCTTTCTTTCATTAATTTGTCTAATTGCTTTCCAGACAGTTGTATTTCTGGCCTCCGTAATGGGCTTCAAAAAGTTGCACAGATGAATGATACATTATATGAAAATGTCCTTTCTTCTGTTTGTTTTGATATTCCACTTGATAATCTCATATAAAGTTCCCTAGATCTTGTGTTATGAGAAATGATGAGCAATCATCCCCTATTCACTTTCTTCATTACACTCATGATTGTCTGGATGTATTACAGCCCTCTCAGTCATCTCTCTTTTAAGATRAAAATTGCCAAGTCATACAATGTCTCCTTGTGTAAAGATCGTTAGAAACCCGTGTTCCTGCTTCCCACACTTCCCACTGCCTTCCTGGTTCGACTATATTCATTTTAACTCGACATGATCAAAAGTGCCCAGTGTACGCAGCATGGGAGAGCACCAGGGATCGCCATGTAATGATACTCTCTGTTGTGTTCTCCGTTCATTGCCAAAACATGCCTCGCATTATACGCATTGTTTGAGGTTTGCARAGAATTACCCAGGCTGACTTCACCACCTCCTTCCCTACAGCCGGTCACTGAACTCCTCGAGGTACAGCCACCTGCTRCCTCCGTAGGTAAACCCTGCACGCATCAGCCCTGAGCTACACTTGCCATTTTATTACCCTGACACTYGGTTTTGTATATTMCTGWCCTGGTTTTGGCTGGGATAGAGTTAATTTTCTTCCTAGTAGCTGGTATAGTGCTGTGKTTTGGAKTTAGTAYGAGAATAATGTTGATAACACACYGATGTTTTAGTTGTTGCTAAGTAGTGYTTACACTGGTCAAGGACTTTTCAGCTTCCCATGCTCTGCCAGGGGCACAAGAAGCTGGGAGGGAGCAGAGCCAGGACAGCTGACCCAACTGGCCAATAGGGTATTCCATACCATATGATGTCATGCTCAGTATATAAACTGGGGGGAGTTGGTTGGGGGGCAGCGATCACTGCTCGGGGACTGGCTGGGCATCAGTCAGTGGGTGGTGAGCAACTGCATTGCGCATCACTTATTTTGTATATTCTATCATCACTGTTACTGTTATTATCATTATTTTCCCTTCCTTTTCTGTTCTATTAAACTGYCTTTTTCTCAATCCACAAATTTTACTTTTTTTTTTCGATTCTCTCCCCCATCCCACTGTGRGGGGGAGTGAGCGAGCAGCTGTGTGGTGTTGGGCTGCCTGCCGGGTTAAACCACAGCAATTCCTTCTACAACTCCCTGCAGACTTTTTTACTTTTGACAACYCTGAAAAACCCTCTATCACCAGTTACCTTTTCTGCTTCACTCTTAACCCATTTTTAGCTCATTTATAAATACACCAAACACATGCTGTCCCGTGGGACCCTCCCTGGGTATTCCCTCCCTGCCATCATAACCCTTTATTCCTGATCTTTATTTCCCATCTTTGCACTGGTTACTAATCTATCAGAATACTCTTCTTCCTGTCCCATGACAGCATAGTTTAAATTCTTTGCTGTGGGAAAAGTATTAATTCCTCTGTATTAACCACATCATCCATATCACATGGACTTTGATTTATTTAAAGAACAACAATAGACTTGTGACACCCACCCCCCTCCCCCAACATGTCATATGCTTTTTTTTTCAGTCTATTCTTAATCATGGTTCAACCAAATTGACAGGTAAAAACCCTCAGATTTCTGGATTCTAGTTCTTGGACCCTTCATGAGTCCAACTTAAAAAAAAAAAGATGATCTGTTTTCCACCTTTCATTCCTTAGTATCAAGTAATGAGGTGTACAACAGATTTAATAACATGGCAATCTCATATCAGAGTTTCTTAAGGATCTTTCATTTATGCTTTAAAAGCATTTTTTTCTAAATCTGTAGTGGCAGACACTTCAGACAGCTTGTGCCCTTTAGAAAGTAAACTTCTGGGGGAACCTCGTTAAATTTTAATCATTCATTTTTATGAGGTTAGCAATGTGTTTCCTATGTGGGTTGCCTTACAATTGTTTTTCAATTCACAGGATAGTGATCTTTTTATTATTTTTTCCTTTGAGTACAACTTCCAGTTTTGAATAGTGTCTCTTTACCTTGCTGTTTAAGTGGCATTTTTAATTTTTTTTTCATTCCCTTTACCATCTTTAARTTCTTTTTTCATAGGTCATATAACTTCACAATAAACCTCTTATGTGATGTCTTTATGCAGTCTCCAGGTTACCATGAAGCACTTTACCCTTGCGGATGCTCCTTTTAACAAGCTTCCTCATTTTTATGCTTTTTCCACTTTGAAGTTGAACTTCACTGTAATTTCTATTTATTTATTTTATTTTGCTTCTACAGGACACTGAATTTGAGTACCATGTGGTACTCTTACAGAGCAATGCATTGATAGCTGTGCCCTGCAGCACGTCCCGCAAGTAAACCCTAGGAGYAAATTCAGACTTGTTTGTCTTTTAATGGGTTTACGGGTACGAGCTCCAAGTGTTGTGACATTTGTTCGGTGCATAAGAGGCCGCTTGAAGTCTCTCATTACCGCATTTTCTGCCCTCCCAACCTTTTGGATTTTTCTCAGCATGTCACAGTCACTTTCACTATCTTSAAGTGGTCAATAGACCAGCCTTAACACCGTTCCCTCCCCTAGGGATACCTTGTCACTTGTGCACAGATTGACCCTATTTTCTTTCTTTGATTTTACACTTTCTTTAACATAAAAGCCCTTTCTTCATCATCTTGGCCTTTTCTATTGTTCCTGTGTGAYTTATGCCACAGATGAGCTTCTTTCTATCAAGGTTTTGGGCTGTGTATCCTATTAGCATCTTCTTTTAAAGCAAACTACTAGYATGTTCACAGGAGCAACTATATATTTAATTTTGTCTGATTGCCTATTTTCATGTTGCCCTGATTAAAAGGGGCATTTGGTGGGTCTGATTTTTGCTGTTTCTTACCTKAATTTTATCAAGTCCCATTCCAACCACTTTTCAAGGATAAAGGCATATTATGACTTCACCGTTAGACAATGAGTTTCAACCTCCGAAACTTCTTTCTCGACTGATTTTTGTGTAATTGGCAACAGCCAGGTTCCTTCCTGTGTCAGCACCCGTTTTTTGAAAAGGTTTCCTTATTCCTTATAAACTTTTTCTATTCTGTTTTCTTAACTATGCATTGAAACTCTGTATCTGTGGCTGGTTTTGCATTTGAGCAAATGTTTCTATAAAAGCCTTGATTTTTAGCCTGTTATCTTAACAGCTTGTGTCTTTCCTCCAGGATTTTCTCCGACTGTCTCCTTGCAATTGGGAGCTGTGGCAACATCCCATTAGTATATTAAACAATACTAGGAAACATTCTCTGATCCTGGGGCCAAATGACATGGTCTGATCACACTCATGCTATTAAACTCTATTAACTTCCAAACAACCTAGTGGAAATCCGCCCCGACCCATTTAATTCCCAAACATGTCCAGGAATTGTTTGAAGGAGCGATAGCTGGACCAAGCCAAACTATATTCTAACAACTTTGCAACATAGGTACTTGTCTTCCAGCGCCTAATAACACTCCCTGGAGTTGTTTTATTTACTACCACAAATATACATTATATGGACCAGGACCCCAGGATTCCTCCCTTTGGAGTCTGTCTGGATGCCCCATGGGATCTGTCATGTCTCTACCTTGCAGGCAAGTCCCTGATCATTCCTCGTTGTCCTCAGAAACACAGCTACATGTTTCCCTGCTGATCAAATCTCCTACCGTTCAGCTTGTGTCTCTCTGTTATCTGTGATCTTTGTCCCTGAAGACACGTCCTTGGTGCGAGAGGCCACATGGATATTGTCTAGGGGGAGATCTTATTTATGTGGTTCTTCACCCTTTCTCCAACTGTTAACCACATGTTACAAGGCGTTCCTTCCTCTTAAATTTGCCATGAGGGAGCATCCCTCCCTCTAACCTGATGGAAGGATTGCTCTATCATGTTGCTGTAAGTTTCATCAGTGAATTCCCTGTCACCTCAAGTCCTTCCAATCTGACCACCTCGATCCCAAAACCCAACACTTCTCCCTAAGGACAGTGAGCTGCCRATACCATTTGCACTTACACAACATCTGCCCATAGGGCAAAARCTGATGTTCTGTGCCATGACCCAAAGCCCCACTCTCTTCCTGGAGACTTGGCAAACCAAAGGAACGTTAGGATTGTGATATCAGCTGGGAAATCTGAGGTCCAGAGGTAGCAGGGGTGGGATTAAGATGGTAGATTGATGCTCTTAAATTCATGTGTCAATCTTTAGGTGTGTGAGCTGACATCTGAGCTCTCTAGACAAGGATTTATTCGATACAGTCAGCAGAGCCCAGAGAACTGATTCACCTGCTCTAACACAAGGGCTCTGTTCTGTTGACTACATACAGGGTATCCAAGACAACCACCCAGTGCTAGCAACTGTGACACAGGACCTATGGAGGACTTGGTCAAAGCAAAAAAAGGCCACCAAATGGCTGTTTCAGTAACTGAATGGAGCCTCMTATCTACTTTAGGATGAGCTGTGTCTCTCTTTAGACTCCACTGACTGTACTGATGGGGGGCAGGATCTCTTTGGGCTGTAATGGGGTCTCAGCACCCAGTTTATACGGAGACACGTGCATGCACAGACTTGGCAGGTCACAATCAGAGTCCTAAGCAGAGCTGAAAAGGGACTCTAGCTCTCCCACACACGAAGCACAGAGGTGGAAAGGACCGCCTGATTCACTCAGTGCTTCTGCAGACAACCCCTCCRTAACATCTTATACAGATTTGCTATCGAGCTTTATCGTAAAACCAGCTATATTTTTAGCACTCAYTAATCCCAGTGGAAGATTACTTCAGACACTCATTCTCCTCCCAGCCAGAAACCTTCTTCTACCTTACACACTAAATGCCCAGTTTATATCCATTCCCTCTTGGGCCAAGACTATCCACTTCTTAAACACCCTTTCTCTTTCGCAGGCATTTAACYCTTAAATCCACACAAACGGCGGTCCTACCTCTGACCACCTTTGTTTTCTACACTCATTGAGAGCCATGCCAGTCTCTTCTTGCCTAAGCAGCTCTGCTAGCCCTTCTGAAAGCCTCTCCCAGCTCCATTTCTTTTTTTTCCCAATGCAGGAAGAAGAGTTGCAGTGCCCTAGCCTGGTACTTTAGGCAAAAGACACTCCATAACATTAACATTGTAAAATGTAAATCAAGTCAACAGGGGAAGACACCTYGTCCACGTTTCCATCCTACAGAGATACATCTGTCTGTCTACCAATGCAGTGACTCTGTGCCTATTCTGGAGTCCCTCCAGGGTTATGCCAATGTAACCCTGATCAGATTTTCTGCTCTGTTTGTGTCCACGCTGTTGGAAAAAGTGAGCTAACCTTCATGCCAAGKGTCCCAAGGGGGTAGCTGCAGGAGTGACAGGCGGGCCAACAAATTCCCATCTACTTTCTGAGAGATGTTTCATCTGCAAATAGCTCTAACATGACAGAGACAAGTTGCTATTTCAGATATTTAAAGATATAGTATAACACTGCTTGGCCTTAATTTGGGGCTTCAGCAAGCTATTGATYTTTTGATTCTTTATATTTTGTTAATGATGTCATGATCATATCAGAGCAGCAGTGTACTCCCATAAAGCTCCAGAGTGCAATATTTAATAGATACTGTTAKTATTAATTGATTTTGCTATAATTCATTCTACATGTTTTTACTCTTAAGGTTTGTTTGTTTGGTTTTTTTTAACAGTAAATTCTCTAAACATCCAGGCAGATTGAAAAGTCAAAGCATTTACTTCTCTTCTTAGTTTTTAATTTGGGAATGGAGGTAGTGGGGAACACTGTCCTCTCCAACTCACCCCAATCAATAGCAGATTAAGTATTACACTCAATAACTGGACTGATGTGTTCCTGAGCAGCTCAAGAGGCAGCCAAATGATATTTTGTCACTTGGCCAGMTAAGCTTATGTTATGGGTTTTGTCTCCTTCCTTTCTCATCAACCCCTCCAGATTCTCCATCATGTAAAGCCGTGAGGGAATCCTCAAGGTCGGTTTTTCACCTTCGACCTTTGAGAACAGAGACGGGAACAGAGCCGAGACTCACTGTTACCCTAACAGTACTAGTAAGTCCCTACCATGMAGAAAATTACATTCGTATCTAGGTATACTGAGACCCTACCCACAGAGACTGTAGAATTCAGATCCATACCTGAAAATAAATTTTATGAGACCATAGGCTTAAAATGGAAAAATCATTTTACTTTCTGGGTTACTCATACACTCTAAGTTACTTGCAAACTTGTTTGCAGGATTGGGACTGGGTGAAAATGAGGAAGGGATTAGATTCGCTCTCATCCACGTTTGCAGTTTCTTTTCTCCCTGAGAAAAGCACAGAGAGAAAGCTCTTGGCAACCATCCCAACTTCATCCTCCTACCATTATTAACTGGCTGGCTCTTTAGAGGTGCTGGGTGGAAGAGGGCCAGGGAAGCCTTCAAGGAGTCGAGAAAAGCCACCTCTGGCCCAGCCACATCTCAGTGGTGGCTCCAACAGAGATGCTCTGCTCTGATAACACTTTATTGGGCCAGGCAAGCTCTAAGAGACAAGGAACAGACAAAATAGGAAAGTGTTATCTGAACTGAAATCCTGCCCCCTTGCCCTACACAAAATAATCCAGTGCTCATTTGTCAAGGCTGGCTGGGAAACGCGTCTCTTCCAAATGGGTGTTGGAGGCAGGACGTGTCTGGCCGCCTGTTCCCAGCTCCTGGGGTGCCAAGGGAAAGGACAGCTCATGGGGGTTCCTGTCCCTCTGCTGCAGCTGAGAAAGTCTGCAGACCAAAGTTGCATCTCTTTGTGGCGAAAGCTTGGGTCTGCAACTTAACAAAAGGCATCTGGTTTTCTTGTGGTCATCTCCCCACCTCTGCCTTGAGCCTCAGGAGTGGGACCCCGTTAATACAAGTGAGAGACTAAAGAGRCCTCGCTTCACCTCCTTTCCTTCTCCATCCAACTGCAGGCAAGGCTGTGTTTCAAACATCTGAAGCATCTTGGCCTCCTTTCTACTGCTACCGAGGATCGGAGGGAGGGAACAGAGGATGCAGCTGCAACCAGAGGACAGCCTCTTGCAAAGAAAGACTCGGTTTCCAGGGTCCTCAAGGGCCAGTGCCCAGCACCGTCAGGCACCGCAATAACTCTGCATGGCTTGGTGCATATGGTGCCTGGGTTTTGCATGCCACTCCTATTTGCAAAAGAGGGAGGAGATCTAAATGAGGTCCTGCCATTTTCTGCTCTACTTTTTCCTGACGGCTCCAGCCTTCTGCCCTCCTCCCCAGACCTAGGAATCAAGCAGGGATGGAAAAAGGAGAGAAACAGACATATAACAAACACCCCCTCCCTCCCCCCCAAAATACGTGCTTAGCATCTGCACCAAGCTAACTAGGGAGAAGCCTTCCAGGCATGGGTGAGCTAGATTGAGATTATTTTCTTAACATGTCTCAATTAAAATGTAGATCTCCTTTACTGCCTGGGGCCAGAGGGGCAGGAAGCATTGGGAATGAGATATGGGAGGGAGAAGCAAGACACAGGGGCTTCATTCCTGTTCTGCCTTAACCCTTCTGGTGCCMCCTCTGCTCAGACAAGGGCACAGGGTGATTTGGGTACGTTCATTGGGTTAAGCAAGGTAATGCACCTTGCCATGTCTGCTAAGGCTCCTTCTGCTTTAATTAAACAAACCCAAAACTTACTCAGCCACTGGTGAGATGAAATTATTATCGTCATGCTTTATAGCCAGTACTGTCTGGGAGCCTGCAGTTATCAAGTCCAGCTCCCTACAGGACTTCTGCAAACCACTCATCGTCCAAAGTGCTTTAAGGCTTTGGACCTCACAGCTGCCTGTGAGGTGAGGAACTGTTACTCCTCTCCTACAAACAAGGGGCTAAAACACAGAGAAATTARGGATTGGAGTCATTGTAAGTTGGGCATTRTTTGATATAGTCATTTAGGTTTCCMCAATAGCTACTAAAAGAAACTAGCACTTCCAGAGGGCAATTCACCCCACTGCCTTAAGCACCTCAAGGTTACAATGAATGTGTTCAGAAAAAGTCCCTCTCTTCACTGGTTGCTGAGACAAGAAACCTAGTAGTAGATGACATAAATCCTGTCCTAAGTTAACTTGTCCAAAATCATGCAAGGTAACTATAGCAGAGCAGGGAAATTATCACTGCTTTCTCTTGCCTAAGGAAAATTTTGTAACCAGTGGATCATGCTGGCATCCCTTTCTAAATGTACCAAGGGCTCCAGAACTTCTTTTTCCCAGTTAGAAACTGTCCCAGATCTTGTCTTATAATAGTGCCCCAGACCTTCAGCCCACACCAATTCCCATTCCTTCATGTTATTCACAACCCCTCAAATCCCTTTAGCCAGGTTAGGCGGGATCATCCCCCAGCTCCTCCACTCTGTCCCAGCAGACCCTTTCAGCATTTCTGCTCCTCCTCAATGCATTCCTCTGCCCCTGACTTTCTCGCTAGTCTTTGCCACAAGATAATCAATAAAAAGACATGCTAACTTCCTAGGCAGGGAAGCAGAGTGGAGGAAAATAATCAGAAACCTGCCCTTCCATTAGCAGGGGCTGGTGCATGCTGTATTACAAGATACAGCCATGCCTGCTTGCAGTGGGGCTGCCCCGTGTCCCTGCAGCGCATGAAGAAGCCCATAGCCAGTGGCAGAAGAAATTCACAGACAATAGGTCTATTCTCCACTGTGAATTTGGCCTGCCCTGCAGGAAGATGGCAACAAAACATTTTCTTTGAATATCCTGTTTTTTTGCATCCAGCCATGTTAGCCACTCCAGCCTAGATCTGGCTCCAGGGAGGAAAGTCTATTAAAAAAGCACCCGTTATTACCCCTGGCAGAAATTAACTTGGTCCAATCTATTGCGCATTGGAACAGGAGGCAAGAAATATTGTTCTGTGTCCTGATCTGCCACTCATCTCTCGTATAACACCAACCCTGGCAATGTTGGGTTGTTTTTCCCTATTTTTCCCTGTTGCCCGCTGTGGCTGACCTGCGCTGGTGAGCCCAGTGGAGATCTGCAGCCTACTGACACCCAGGGCTTGCTCTTCACTACTGGGGCAATTGGTGGGGTTCTTTTGCAGATGTTTTATTTGAATGTTGCATTGTACATGAGGGAGGGACTTCTATATCTCCCCACAAGGCCAGAGATCAGGCTGTTGTATGGCTTCTGTTAATCATAGAAGGTAGGCATGGAGCTAAAACATCTGCAGCTGCCTTGGTAGATGGTTCCTGCTATTCATTCTATGCTATTCAAAAGCTGCTGAAGGACAGATCTGAAGTGGGAAATTATGGAAGACAAGATGTTCAAGAAAACAAGACAATGAGTTGCTCAGATCCACTCACCAAATACAAAAAAAATGTATATTGCTGGGGATGGGAAGAAGAGACTATGCTTGTCGCAAAGCAAGGAGGATCCCACCAAAAAAAAAAAAAAGCTTCACAGCAGGATGAGGTAACTAACTTCAACTCAGAAGCTCCTGTGAATTTACACAACCTGCCTCCAGGACTGTGGTGCTACAGGGAAAGGTGATAAAATCTCCCTGGTACAGAAGCCAACTGGGAAAGGACCAGCCTCTGCCCCTCTGCTTGGGGGTATGAGTGCAGAGGGGTGTGGGAGCAATAGGGAAAATTAGGGGCTGGTGGTAARTGGGGATATTGAGTGGCAGGTCTCTGAATGTGGGAGTGTGCAGCAGAAGACGATGGCATGTATTTATGGGAGGAGCGTGTGTGCAGATCCACAGAGAACGTGAGTCTGGATAAAGACATACCTTAAAGGTTCGCTGCGCTTTTCATTAGGAGGAAGAGCTTCCTGATCCTCCCYTCCCCCTGCTCCCTTCTGAGACCTGTCACAGGTCGAGGATGATGAAATGTCACAGAAGAAACAGTGGAAGGCAGATGTACCTCCACCCTGGGGGGAGCTCGTTTGGCGTGCCATTTTCCCTCATTGGCAGATCACTGGCCACAGAGGCACCAGGGAGCATCTGACATCAAGACAGCAATTCCCTACAAACAGCCCAAAGACTGCGACCGAATTTCTTGAACCATCCATATATCATGACACTCACTGAGTCTGCTCYGGAGCATGGCACAATCTTGCAGGAAATCCTAGCCCTGCTTTATTGCAAATTAGGACCTTGGAGGACTTTAAAATTCATGGGAGGACTGAGATTGGTGAAATTGCAAAACCCAGACCTGGGGTTTGGCCACCCCGAGAATATGTGGGGAGAGGACATCCCAAGCTGCGGTTGGGCTCTATCTTGTTGCCCACACGCAGGGGTCTAAAGTCACTTGAGMTGTCCTCAGGACCCCAGCTGGTCTTAATTTTATCCTCCAGAGGCAAGGGGTCTCCAGTAGACTCTGTCATATTTGCCAGCCCCAGGTGAACATCTCAGATACCCCGTGCACTCCAGTTGCAGCAGACAGCATGGATGGGCAACTGCATTGAGATCTTTGCATAAATAAAACCACTTATATTTCAAACTCTCCTTGTACATTCTCCATATCCCTGTGTTTAGGCACCTGAATTCAGTCCTTAAGTTGCCACTCCATATCTAGGTCTCCCTGCTGGCTCTGTTAACCTCCACTTTACAATCTAAGTCAGGCTACGCTTCTTCCCTGTGGCAGCCCCTGTAACTTTGCTTCTCAGCTCCAGTGCACATCTGACAAGATTTCTAAGCTGATCAGGGTGGTCATACAGCTTTCCCCTGTCCCTGTTCCCTCCCTAGCTGTTACCCTAGAAAGGTACTGTGGGATATCTAGATATGCCACCCACCAGCRTGTAGTGTCCCAGAGCAAGGGCAATGTTGAAATGACGAAGGTGTGTCCTCTGTCAGGGAACCAGCATACACAAGGTCCTTTAGAAGGCCCTCAGGTACCACTGAGCACCGTTATCCCTTTCTCATTGCATGTCCTAGCACATGAGACACACCTCAGCCCATGGCAGACCATGTACTGTGTTTCACATCAGAGAAGAAGAAACCCCAGAGATCTTTCTCTGCAAAGGCTGAATTTTCTGCAATGCTAAACCTGAGCTGCTAATGTTTGTGTGAGGGAGATAAATCCCAAGTAGGACACCTAACTCACAGGGCTGCATCAGGAGAAAGCTTCTGCTGGAACTCACTGCACAAACTAATTACCTTCCCGCCCCTCCCCACTGCCCTCTAGCAAAATAAGCTAATCAAGGAAGAAGGTTGTTATCAAAACACATTTACCACACGCCTGTGTCTTACTATCCACAGTGCCCAGTGCTGTCCCCGAGTTGCCTCGGGCAGGCATGGCCACCGAGATAATCAACCTGTGAAGGGCACAGCTCTGCCCTGCACTGCTAGCTAGGAGCAAAAGTGCTCCTGAAAGGGACATGATGGCATCTAGGGAATGGAAGGACATCAGCAGTGACAATGTGCGGGTACAGCGATGGGTCGGCTCTCCAGGACTAGTGATCAGCTGTTCCTCTCAAAGGGACAGGRCTTGTTCAGAGAGGTTTATTCAATGAGGTTCAACAAGGCCAAGTGCARGRTCCTGCACCTGGGTGGGGGCAACCCCCGGTATCAATACAGGCTGGGGGATGAAGGGATTGAGAGCAGTCCTGCCAAGAAGGACTTGGGGGTACTGGTGGATGAAAAGCTGGACATGAGCCAGCAATGTGTGCTGCAGCCCAGAAGGCCAACCGTACCCTGGGCTGCATCACAAGAAGCGTGGCCAGCAGGTCGAGGGAGGGGATTCTGCSCCTCTACTCTGCTCTGGTGAGACCCCATCTGCAGTGCTGCGTCCAGCTCTGGGGCTCTCAGCACAGGAAAGACATGGACCTGTTGGAGCGGGTCCAGAGGAGGGCCACAGAAATGATCAGGGGGATGGAACAYCTCTCCTATGAAGAAAGGCTGAGAGAGTTGGGGTTGTTCAGCCTGGAGAAGAGAAGGCTTCAGGGAAACCTTATGGCAGCCTTTCAGTACTTAAAGGGGGTTTATAAGAAAGATGGGGACAAACTTTTTAGCAGGGCCTGTTGCGACAGGACAAGGGGGAATGGTTTTAAACTAAAAGAGGGTAGATTCGGACTAGATATACGGAAGAAATTCTTTACAATGAGGGTGGTGAAACTGGCACAGGTTGCCCAGAGAGGTGGTAGATGCCCCATCCCTGGGAACATTCAAGGTCAGGCTGGACGGGGCTCTGGGCAACCTGATCTAGTTGAAGACGCCCCTGCTCATGGCAGGGGGGGTGGACTAGATGGCCTTTAAAGGTCCTTTCCAACCCAAACTATTCTGATTCTACAATTCTATGTCATCACCCATCTGTAGTGAAATGGGATTCCCAGGAGCCTCCGTTTCACTCGGGGCTTTATCACCATGAATAGGCATGCTCCCTGTCCCAAGAATTTCCTCCTGCTCTCTGGACTAAGAGCCCTGATCTCATTTCAAAAGGCCATTGGAGAGCTGTCACATTTGGGGCTATTTCCTTTGCTCCAAAGGAGAGGCAATGCCTAGGTGTAAAATGATGGGTACTTTAGCTATGCCTCAGCAGCGAGATTAAAGATTATCTAGGCTCAATGCAGAATGCTTAATGGGCCAACGTCACTATACGGAGCCCCCCTGCTGTGCGCKTCCCTCTGTGCAGAGGCTGAAATGCCGTCTCCAGTTTCGATAACTGCCTGAGAAGAAGTGGGAATCACTCTGTGCCAAGGCCAATCGTGGGAAGATGACTCCACTTTCCATTGCTATCAGATGGAGAGGCTCACAGGCCATGTGCAAGGCTGTCTGAGCACCAGCTGTGACCGGRGAGGAGCCRAACCAAGCACTGTTTGGAGACAAGGCATCRTGACRGCTGGTTCACTCCTACCTTTGCCAYCACTGACTGGCAGYGCTAACACTGCCGATCAACTGCTTGGAGACTTTCAAACCAAATGAAAGATTTCAAATTTCCTGCRATTATTTTTCCCCCCATCATTTATGTTTTTCTCCCCATTGCGTTCTAACAGGATGTATCTGGCAATCTCCTGTTGCAATGTGAGAAATGATCRCAAATACCTCAGACACAGAGGTATTGAACATAGCAACTGAAGTACCTCTGAGCTTCCYCTCTGATGGGGAAGATCAGCCCAGCCAGCTACAAGTATCCAAGGCAATGTAGGATTTGAGCTAGAAGCCATTTGCTCTTTGTGTGGCTGATCCACCTTTAGGAAGATTAAGACAACTGTCATGTACCTTTGACATGTACAGGGTCTCCCAGGTATTTGAAGGCACCAAGAGCTGACCCATGACAAGACTATGCTAAGGCAGGAAAGGATACAGAAAGCTTTTCCTATTAAAAAAGGTCCCAACCATGATTACGAAGACTTATTCATCATGGCAGGCAAATGYAAAACACCTGCAAATTGCTACCTTACTGAAGGGACTCCGGTTTGCACCTTGGGACGTAACAGCACAGGGAGTTCAAAGCAGGGACAGCTGAGGCCCTGGTTTCTTGTAATGGAAGCTGAGGGTCTATAGGATCACAAGCTCCTGCAGGAATCAGTAAATCACTTTTCTCATTATCTGTTAGAGCTCGGAGTGGCACAGGACTGGGTGTGATATTCCGCCTTCCTGCCCTGCTGGGTCCCTGAAGCCTGATCCACACAGCCCTTCCCAGTGCCCCTTCCCCACGCAGCACTTGAGATATCCTCCCTCCCCTGCGCAAGTGGAGGAAAAGGCTGGGAAGGAAATGAGAAGAGGTGAAGGGGAAAAGAAAGAAAAAAACTCAGCCTGAAAGACAYAGTCTTTCAGATGGCAGAAAGTCAAGCAAGCAAAAGACCCTTCAGAAAAGGTCTTATTGCAGCATCTGTAGACGGTTTAAGTTACCCGAGACTCTTTAGTGATTCAGAAGACTTTGACCAAGAAAGTTAAAGCCAGGGACGATCAATGAGACTCTGCAAGCAGCATCGCATCGGGTTACCTGCWGAGACGAGACAGTGGGAGCTGCACTTTGTAACTTTTTCTTTTTTTTTCCTGGTCTGGCAATGAGTCCAAGCATCGATAACAAACCTCCCTCCCCCTCCACGCTAATCCCTCAGTCCCTAGAAAACAACTTGTTTCAGTGCCTTTTTTCCTCCATATCATGTYAGAAATTGGAATTGTAATTTCTGGGTGCACAAGTATCCTGCAGCTACAAGGCAGATGGGAAGAGCTGGAGAGCAGGAGGAYGTGGAGGGCAACTTCCCAGATACTGGGGTAGATGTCTGCTGCCAGAGGACAGCATAAAACCCTTCTGAATAGGGCTGTCCTTTTGTGGGTAAACCAAAAAACTCTCATATGGCTTCTAGAGTGTCTTATAAACACCACCTCTGCTGCTGCAGCTATCCAGATAATCTATGCTCAGCTCAGCCTGAGTAATTGTGCTTTCCAGATTTTGGTCATCCCTTGACTAATGCAGAGCCCACCAAAGGGATCCAGGAAGGTGGCTGGTATGGCCCATATCTAAAAGCCTGCTGTCATTGYTTCTTCATGGCGTGAGGATGGCTACAGGAGGCCACTGCATCCTACTCCCATGGTTGAAGAGTAGGGGGGACTCTCCTGGCACGTTCTCTGCAACTGGGGTGCAACYGGGATGCAAAGCCAACAGAGCCAGCTCAGGTCCCTAGGTGAGGTTCTTGGGTGTCAGAAGGACACAAAAAGGACAAGTGCAGCTCCTCACAGATGAACAGAGGAGTGCAGAGAGCAGAGTCAACTCCTGGCTCTGCTACCTCCACAGCAGGACAGACTGGGGATGCTTAAACAAACCCTCTTCCCTCCGCAGCAAATGTCAGTTCCTCCAAACCAACAGTGTTTGCTGACGGCCTGCTTTGCTCAGTCTCTAGAGCTGGTAAAGACTTCTGGGGGAGAAAGAAATCGCAGATGTCCAAATGTTTCATTTTAATGAAAAAAGAAAAAAGTAGTAATGCTTCACTTCAGAATGACTTTTTACTTTGAAATTTTAAGCAATTTACTAAAACCTGAAATAAAATCCCAAAATAAGAACTTTTGAGGTCTAAATGAATCATTCTCCAATTACTAAATGGTATCAGCCCCTTCTAAAATGGCTTTCAAGAACATTTCTTATTAAAAAAAATAATTGGCCCACTACAAGTGTTGCCTCTCCCTATAGGGATGCTGCTGCTCTTCTGTCCCAAATATCCATTCTGTTGGCAGCTGGAGTGTTAAGCATAACCCAGAGACACTGTGCAGAGCTGAAAACTTGCGTGGCCACCACGTGCACATGTAGGATCAGTGCTGGTGCATGTCTGCTCTGGAGCTGTGGCTGGGCCAGGCAGAGATAGCAAGGGCTCATTCAGCTGCAGAAGGGTTTATCCCTCCTCTGGGGGCAAAAAGCCTCAGTTATCTCTGCCCCTCTGCTTGTGAGGGGGAAAGGAGGTAGGGGAGGGTAACAGTTTGGATACGGATGGAGACAGAAGAAACTTGCTGGAGGGTTTAGAGGGGTGGCCTCTTTGGCATCTTTGGACACTGCTGCATCTGACATAGGAAGAAGCTGCAATTCATTTCAGGCTTGGAGAAAACTTTGCTCTACTCTGATCCCTCTCTGCAGCCCCCGTTCRGGCTGGTGACATTGCTGAGACCTTGCAGCCAGGCACGGAGTGCCTCCGTGCCAGCTATTAGCTTTTCAGCCTGGTTCCTCCCCCCCCCTGCTCCCACCCCAGCCCTTCGCTCTCCCCCGGAGACCCATGCAGCAACCGAACGCCACATTTTCAATTTACACCAACTAAATGATTCATCGCCGCCTAAAGAGGCTTGAACAGAGCCCAGGAGGGGAGCAGAGCTATAGCAGGGAAAAAGAGGGGGGGGGACACAAGATTGGAGCTAAAGATACAGAGATTAAAAGCTCCGGTGACCTGCTCTATATTGGCTCTCCTCGGGGCAGAAGCCAATCAATCCTACCCCCCTCCTTTCTCCTGCAGCCGTCTGTGGGTCTGTCTGTCTCTCTCTCTCAGCAGACTCGAGTTTCTCGGTGTAAGGTTAGGACAGCGGAGCCGTGGAAATCGATTCCTGAGCCCTGGCACGCTGCCCTCCGCGCAGACAGCCCAGCTCCGCCGTGAGACGATGGATGGAGAGCCGTCCCCAGGCGTCCTCCAGACCTCTCACATGGCGGGAGCTGAGGATAGCTTGGAAATGGGGCTCTAGGGAAAAGGGTCTGCATCAGCCCTTGAAGTGCAAATCCCAGAATAAGAGAGGCCCACATGGGAGAGACAAAAAGATAGATGCTGTACCCCATCTGGCAGTTTTCACCTGTCTCCCAGTCTATCAGTGYTCCTCTTGATGGTTTATACTGGAGGAGAAAGAAGAGTGAAAGGCATGGCTTTGCCCACAGGAATCTGGTTTCCAGTACCACTCYATCCCAGGTCTTTCACAGCCCGACTGCCTCTCCCATCCCTTCCACAAAAMAGCTCCTACATCAGCATGGCTGGGTTCAGCCGTGCACTGCAAAGCCCCGGGGATTCCTGACTGGGAGGGAAGGGGAAGGGTTAGCACTCACTAGGGGAAACGCTGATGGCACATTTCCCCAGAGATCCTTGTGCAGGAGCCGTTGACGATGCATCCCACTTGAGGGAAAGTCTGATAATGAATCTTAAGGGGTTCTGATGTGCAAAAAGTGCTAATAAAGGACTCAGTATTATGGCACTCTTACCCTGAATATCCTGCACAGCCAAGCCTTGTTGAATGGGGTATAATTGGCTCCTCTGCTCTCAGGGCTACCTAAAAGGATGAGGAAACTGAGACCCATGGAGGAACACCTGAGGCTGCACTGAAAACCCCTGCCAAACTAGGACTGGAAATCGGATTTCTTGACTGCAATGGAAACGAGGGGGAAGGAACAGACTGGAGTGGGATTTGATAACATTTGCTTTCCAACTGCTTCAAAAAAAATCCACAGGGAATTAATCTCAGTGACCCTGCTGCAAGGTACAGAAATAAGAGGTGCCTCTCTTTTCCAGAGAAGGAAACAGAGGTTAAGTGACCAGAGGGAGGAGGACATGGGGATCCCGACATCAACCAGGTCCAGACTGCGAGGCCAAACTTCTCCTTGAAGGACCGGCTCTGTACAGGGGTTTCTTGTTCTAACTGAGTCGATGCTGCCACCCTCACTCGTCACCAGCCATTGCATTTCTGACACTCCTTCACAATGAGCTGCTGGGCAATCTGCAGTTGTCTCTGCCCCTTTTCTCTCCTTTTGGGGATTTTTTGCTGGATGYACTGATTGCTTGTTGCCACTGACCCTGGACGGCAGGAGATGAAATATCTAGCATTGCTGTGGTATAATCAACGGCCAAATTCATGCTTTCCTATACTGTTTGCACATAGTCTATGCTGTCCCTCCGTTGACACCAAAACACATGGTGCTGTGTAGGACGGATGCAGGATAAGATGAGATGGAAACATACCATTGAGCTGTATATCAATTGGAAATATCCTCAGGTCAGCAGGATGAAAGTTTCATGCGTTCGTGCTTACCAGACCAGAACTCAGGACTGGTTTGCCAAGGATCTCCTGAACAATTCCAGAGCCTGAGTCAAGTTTTTGGACAAGTTTTGGGATGGATCACCTAGATCTGATCTGAAATTAAGCAGACTGTCGTGGCTTTGGGTGAGGGTCACACAAGCTAAAGAGCATCCACGGGAGGTTGGAATATGGTACAGTTTTGTTCCCTTTTCTTCTGTTCCAGAAAAGAGAGGTAGCAAAGAGGATCGCTTCAACTGGATCACTGTCTCCACCAGGAGAGTTTGCAATGCAACAGGAAGAATTCAGAGTTGAACTCAGCAGGACAAGACAGACACAATGCAATGGCAGGGTCCATCAGAAAAACCCTCCATTGCTGCCAAGGACACTGTGAGACTTGGAGTGACAGCACCCTGCAGAGCCATGCTCAGCTGGAGACGTTTGGTTAGATAGATCCAATGCACCTTCCAGCCGCTGTCTCTGCTGAGAGGTTTTTGGCAAATGAGACCACCCTGCCACTCATAGCCAGGAGCTCAGCCAACATGACACCTCCCTCTCCACAGCTTTGGCAGAGGGCTCTCTGCAGGAGGACATCACTGGCAGTGAAGGCTGCAGAGAGGAAACTTCAAGATCAATAGCATCATTAAAAAGCCTACAGAAAACAAAGCCAATGAACTAATCTCCCTGTCCTGAGGACACCTGGATCCAGTACTCCTTGCGAGGCACTGGATAAGCCAGTACTGGAGAATAATGAAATGGTGAAATGTGGTCCCCTCTTGGCCTGTTATACAGAAGCCCAAGAATGTGGATATAGACAAATTTGCTCAGCATCCTGGCCAGATAAGCCAAATGAGCAGTTTGGCTCATTTGTGCTCATTTGGCACAGTTGAGTTGACCCACACAGGACAAACGCTTAACTTCAGGGTCAACKTTTTCCCACAGTGAGCATACAAACMATAAGGTTCTCATGAAATTTAACTTGGAGTGGACCCCATGATGCTTACAGGGATCTCATTCCTCTCTAAGGGCAGTGGAGATCATGACAAGTCTGAAAGAGGAGAGGTTCAGGTCAGCAGTGGAAAGTTGGAGGTGCTGAGACAAGTGTCTGAGCTGGGCTGCCAGTCACAGCCAAACTGCCCTAAGCAATGGAAACAAGAAGGTAGTTGTCACCTAGAGAAAGTTGCTGGAGAGTTTGGTTCAAAGTGCATCAGGGTGGACAGGTGCTTTCCTGGTGCAGTCAGCAGACCGTGGATCAGGCGGTTGAGGAGATCTGACCAGTCTCTACCATACTTCTCTTCCCTTGTCTTCCAAAAAATGCTTCTAAGTTAAACAAAGTGTCCCCCAGCAAGTCCCAGAGACCTTGCTGGAGGTCCCTGGGTGACTCATTGTCCCTGGCTCAGCCAAGGACTGAGACAGCATTTTGCATGTCTGCCATGTGCTATCACAGTCATTGAGGGAAGATGGTTGGGGGAAAAGCAGGGCTGGGACGGTGGCAAACACCAGCAGGTACTTACGTGTTGTGAAGAACACACCATCCACAGTGAGGGTCACCTGAGCCCAAGCACTCGCTGCAGGTCTCGTACTGGCTACACGACTCCACGGGCACCCGAGTGAGCTGCAGGAGGAAAGGGGACAACCTGTCAGGCTTTTCACAGGGCTCTGAAATGCCCATAATGACTTGAGAGAGGTGCCACCCTCCCTGTCCTCTTCCCCTGGTGCCTGTCCTCCCGGAGGGACATCCCTGCAGAGCTCAGCAGGCCTGGGGCAGACAGAGGGATGTGGCTGCAGACTGCTCCAGAGCTCAGTCTGGTGCAACCCCTGTCCAGATCAGCAGTCAACTTGGTGCCACCCCTGTGGCCTTCTCCTCTTCCCCATGGCCTTTCACACTTCAGATGACCTCACTTGCACAGTTTCATTGCCAGGTGACCTCACTTGCACAGTTTCATTGCCAGGTGACCTCACTTGCACAGTTTCACAGGGAATAAACAAATCAGGCAGGCCGTGTGCAGACTGTAGTGATCTGGTACCTTGAGAAATTAAACAACGTGTGATCTTCTGCAGCAAGTTAAACTCACTGGATCTCAACACTCTCCTACACTCTGGTTGTAGACCCTGTTGCTTTCTGGCTTCCTATGAGAACTGAGGTCTCATGATGTCTTTGTCTCCCTCCCATGACCTCCCACTCCACCACCGGTCCCAGGAGAGCGTTAGCTCCACTCCCCATTGCCCGTGCGTCTTTCCAACCACCAGTTATCCCATTTCCAGAGAGGTTGTTCCCAGCAGGAAACGGACAAAGGCTACCAGCCTGGGTATTGAATGAGCTTGCTGTCACCCTGACTTTGCAGCTCAGAAGGCGTTAGAGGTGGACCTGAAACACCCATCTACTGCCAAAATGGTGCATTTTTATTATCTTCTTTCTTTCTTTCTTCCTTTTTAATTAAAGTATTTCAGTCAGAGATTTCAAAGACAGATGGGACTGCCTAGCCTGACCTCCTGTCTAACGGACCAGAGCTTTTTGATTCCTATTAGGTTTTGTAAGCCCCTTACTTCTTTTGAAGCCAAACATACAATTTGGGCCCAATGACCTGATAGTCTCTTTTCCATCAAATAAGCTTCAGAGAACTTCTATAATATACAGTCAATTGCCAGTGCCTTCACCCCAGCTCATGTCAGCAGGGAGAGTTTATTCCTTCAGATGATATAGTGTGGTATTATCCTGATGAAACACCACTRAGAACTGCCAACTATAAACTGCAGAACAGTTACTCATGACAAATGACAAGGAAATACACCCGGATCCTAGTGACAAGTTTTTACTTGGTGCAACATTCAAGAGAGTTCGAGCTGTGAAGTGACAGATTAAGATTCATTCTGATTGCATCTGTAAATGAACCAAGAACTGGTTTTTATATATAAATATATATTAGGCAATATTCCAGCTATTTATGAAACCTTTTCTGTTTGCATCAGAAATTGTCTTCCTAACCCCTATACAGACACCCCACATGGTAGTTGATAGTCTATGAGCAAAAGCTGAAAATCTGTATTTTTACCTCTGGCAGGTGGCAGTAGCTTTAGGAAACTTCAGATAGAAATATGATGGGATTTATTTCCCATTGCACCACTGTCTGTGTCAAGTCACCCAAAGAAACTAACCTCAGCTGCTGAAAGCTTTTAATGAGAAAGGGAGAATGTGGGGAAAAAAAAAACCAAACCACAAAAACATCTTTCTCAAATTGAATCTATTGCCATGAGCATAAGAACATAATCAGGACAGACCACAGAACAGTGAAAATGGGAAGATCAAAACAGGGACCGAGTCATTCAAATTTCTGTGAGTATCAAGAAGTTTCAAAGGTAAGATGACTTGGCCACGAATGCAATTGTTGCACCTTGCTTAAGGTTCAGGTCAAGAAGGTATCAACTGTTCATCAAATATAAATTGTATGCTCCAGGATTTCGCCCAGTTAGACTTATGTTGAACCCAATAGACTGTGTTGCATCCAACTTCCAAAAAGACATACAATTTTTTACAAGTAGACAACAAGGGGTGGAGACCTTATAATTTCTAAYGTTCAGCCATTCCCACCTGTTATTTCCACCTGAGAAAAATATATTGTGAATTATTTTTCCTTGACCACATCTAGCTTGAYCATGTCTGCACTGTGAACGTCAGAGCACTTGCAGAAGAGGCAGCTAATTCAGTTTTGAAAGACTGTAAATCTGCTATTTGTCAATCCAGATGCAATTGATTGTGTAATCTCCACCTTGCAATTAGAAAGTTGTGAACACAGTTGGGATTGGCTATGTAGTTCCTATCCAAACTACCCTTAGTTTAACATACGGTGCTGCTCGATTTATCCTCATTAGCCGTAGATAGTTTTTCTGAACCTCAGTTTCTGAGCTAGCTTACATCTGCCTTATAGAAGTGAGCCTTGGTTAAGAAGTTTAGATCAGAACATGCACTTTTCCAACAYCTAGTGATGTTGGGTTTGAATGTCCTGAGTCAAAATCCACTTGTGACTATGATATACGTACAAGAAAGAAGTCCTAGAGGACTGAAATTTGCTATTTCTTTGCAAATTGCTACAAAAAGAGCAGGTAAAAAGTGGTCTCTGTAAGTTTTATTATTATTATTTAATTAGCTGTCAAAGGATACCCAAGCTCCTTTCAGAGGCAGGAGGCACTTACTGGGAATCCAGATCTTCATCTTTGTAGAAATGCTTCCTTTTCAGTGTATTTAGGATACTCGGTCTCTATAGGATATAGTTTGTACGCTGTGTAGGAGCACACCTTGCTTGTGTCGCTGTCCCGGAGCGCACAGCTATGCGGTATGAGCTTGCACCAAGCTACYGCCCACATCCTGTCCAGCACACCAGAGTAGTAGGTGTCCTGTGTCACCATTTGCATTGCTGTGTGTTATTCCTGCTATATGAGACCTTTTATGAGTTCACCTCAAGTAGCTTTATTGCGAGATTAATTAAAATTGTACCACGCTGATAAATGTCTTGGGCTGTAAGTGTCAGACCTTCTAATTAATAAAGAAAGAAACTACAAAAACCAAAGGAGCTGCAGCTGAAAGGAAAGCCACCTAGGGGTCGTCAGCTGAAAAGAAAAAGAACATCAAGCAAATAAGGCACATCAGAGGTCTTATTTTCCTTTGGAACATAAACTGTAATTAATTCAGCTCAGCTTTCCAAGTTGAAAGTTTCGAGAACTGACCGTGCCCCCTGGGAGCAGTCAGCTTTTTATGCAGCCCCTAAAATATCTGAAAAAGAAAAGTCCATGCAACCTCCCAATTACGGTGCCTTGCCATTATTCACAACGATGAAGGGACTAGACAGCGCTGAAGGTTGAAATCTCCATTGTAAACCAGACTGTGATTACCCCTTCCACCCATTCTCCATCCTTGGAAAGTCTAACAAAATTTTCAAGGTCATTTCCCAAGCTCCGTGAGGCTCCCTAYCGCTGGTCTTTCATCGGGGTGGAACTTTGATTCAACATTTTACAGCAAATATAACCAGAGTTTCATCAGACAGAGGATTAACAAAAGCAAGGTGTCCTTCATTTTGTGGCACTATGAGCCAGGYTAGAGTAATTTATATTCCTGCAGCGGTCATGGCTTAACTGATATTTTGGCTTCRCTGTGCTAGAGCAATATATGGATGTAAGAAGACTCTGCTGTTGTTTTAAGGGCTTATATCCCATATGTGATGAAGCACATATCCCCATTATTTTATCAATGAGAGCTGACGCTGAAAGTGAGGTCTCATGCAGCTGAAGTAGGTGCTATCTAAATGTCCTTGAAGATGTGGGCTTAAGGCATCTGAGCAAATTCATGCAAGAAGTCCAGGAAAGACCTGATTATTGAACACGGAGTTATTACGTACAACATATTTAGACTCTAAATTCATTGAAATTTTGAAGAAATGAAGGTAAGGTTCCTGTAGATCKCTGTCCACACACCTGATGGACATCTACAAGCTGCTGTGCTTCCAAGTCTCTGTCCATAGCCGACCAGAGGGAYAAATGATCTCTGATGATCTCCGAGGTAGGCAGCATTTCCAGAGCAGCCAGCGCACCACGGGATTTCCAAGATGACTACTGTGCAGTGGGGAGCGTGAAAGACCCCGGASCCTCAACACTAGCACCTTGCTTGGACAGGGGAGACCAAAGGCTCAGGACCTGTATCCCTCAAGCAGCTTCACCATCTAGACTGTCCCCTACTCRCAGCTATCTGGATTGAGATGCAATCCCAGAGCCAGGGTTGGACAAGGGGTAAGTGAATCTGACGTCCTTCTCAAGGGCAGCAAGAAAACGATGAGCAGGTCCAGCTGCCGTAGCTGCAGCAGGATTTGAAGAGATATTTCATCAACACATTCATTCACAGGTCCCCAAAGAAATAATTCGTGAGTTTCTGGCTCACAAGAACATCTTGAAAAATCTGGCAAAATCTACAAACTGCTGTACAGTTCAGAGCTCACCTGCTACGTACAACTTCAGGGCTTTTCACACAACACCAGGGCCGTCCTCACCTCTGATCCAGCCTAAATTCCAAACTGCAGCTTCTCCAGCTCCCAGCCTCACTTCCACCCTCTATTTCTAGTATGAATGAGTTACAGAAAGTCATTTAAAACAAAATGATTGAGGTTTTTGGATCTGATAGACAGTAACAGCTAATCCTGTTAGAAATTTGGCTCCCGCTTCTGCTATTATATATTCACAAAAGCTCCTGCTATGTGCTCAGTCATAATTTTCTGGCTCCCATTTTTGACTTTTTTATTTCAATATACGTTACTTTTTTTTTTTCCCCTTAAACTGCCAACATGCTGGTCAAAACGTGAATCATTGCTCAATCTCTGCTGTTATAAATGGGTGTTAATACAGCGGCGGGATTTATTTAGTCTGATAGACTAAGTTAATTTAAATGTACAAAAAGGCATCTTAAGTAGCCAATTTCCTTCCCAACAGTCAAAAGATACATTTCCAAAACACTGAACAGTGACTCTGTCAAGCCATGTGGGTTCTGAGAATGCTGCTATCTTTCAAGACTCAGCCAGCCCTGAAAAACTGCAGAAAGATTAAGAGAGGAGCTTATTTGATTTCAAAGCCTTGAATAGAGTGTTCATGATAATACAGTTTATTAAATAGAGCAAGGCAAAAACCACCAGATTCTGCACCCTTAACAGAGTCAGCAAGGATGTTTGGTCACCTGCACGGCATCCCAGGATGCCAATTTTAATTTGGCCTGAATTATRGACAAAGTGACCTTGAATTCCTCTGTCATGTTTGAGATCCTGTGCCTCATCCACTTGACCTACAAACTCAGCAAAAAGCAGGAACACAAAAAAGAAAAGYCCATGGACCTGAAGCACGTCTTTTTTATACTGGTAAGAAACAAGACTCAGACCTGTAGATGGCTCTAAAACTGGTGGGAGAGGAGATGCTCCTGCGGGGATAGAGATGAGCACCTGGGTTTGATTCCAGCCTGCCACTCCAGCATGATAAGTAAATAACTTGCCAGTCCCACTGGGACAGGGGATGTCGTTTCTTATCAGACACCCCCAAGCCCTTCCTCTTCATTCTAGSACTCTTCCCAGTAAATCCATGCTTACATACTTGGAAAACTGGAGGCTTTAATTAAGGAGAGTTAATTGGAAGCAGCAGTAGCTGTCAAGGACAAAATAATTAAACTGGGGGTCAATGTCCTGCTGTGTGGCAGGGTAAATTACCTGTCCAAATATACTTGTTCACAAAGGGCTTCCTACCTACAGCTGTGTGTGTGCTGCTTCTCCTCCTCTCTTCTTCGCYGCCCTGAGCTGTCCTGCACATCTTTGGCGAGAGACGTGCCAGAGCAAATCCCCAGCCACAGTCACACGCCACTCACATGAGCAAAGGTAAAGCAAGGAGAGATACAGAAAGATTTGATGGCCACAGCCTCTGTGCCAATAGCCCCAGAATCCCTTAGGGTAAGGCTGASAGATATCAGTTCCCATCAGATGCTCTCACGATGAGATTGCTATCGGTGCTCCGATAGCAGGGCAATTTTCTTTGCACCCCTTGCAGTGCAATTCTCTTCTCCATGCCTCCCTTGGCAGGACCCTGCYTTACAGCTGGCTCAGAAAAGCAAAGTTGGGAACTTTGGGAAGGCTTCATTTCTGATCCGTCAAGTCTGTAAATCTTGCAGCTTGTGGGGAACAGCTCTGGCATGGGATGTATGCAAAGCAAGGGTTTTACCCTCTCAACAAAGTGTGTCTGTAATATCAGAGTCTAAGTCTAAGCYAGAAATCCAGGCTTTGCTGAAGGAGACACCTTTGGCAGGGCAGGATTTGTCCGCTCTCTGTTTTAGATGTCTACCCAGGATGAGATAAATCACACCCTGGATGTTTCTATGTCTATCCACTGAATATAAAGGAGTCTAGACGGCCAGATCMGATGGAGACATTTGCAACGTACATGTTGAATATTGGATGAGGTGAATCTCACATCAATGCCACACTTAATTTTCTGCTATTCCTCTAATCTTGCCACTGCAACAATCCCCAAACATGCTAACCTCCCCTCTCTTCCATATTGTAGCACCAGAATAACCACTCACAATACAAAATGCATTTTCTTTAATCACTGGGAGAGTGGTAGAGGAAATCCTCCGTGTTACATAGCTAGAAAACTATTCCAGGAACTCAAAAGACCTTGTGTGATGACACGGACTCTGAACAAATGCCTTCCACCATCTGCTCTGTAAATACAGCCTTTGTGCTTTGCTGCATCCAAGCTCATTCCTGCTCTCTGTTCTGGCTTTATTTACAAAGGAACAGACACTCAGATAACAAAGACTATATCTCAGTCCTTTTCTCGAAGGCTGGGCGGATTCCCAGGTTCCCCCTTCACAACTGCTCAGCCTACGCCCTGTGCTGTGCCTTCTTCAAAGCAGTCTACCACTCCATAATGACTCTTCTCCCAAAAGCATCAATGCTTGAGGACAAGCTAGGGACATGTCATCCTGCTACGAGTACGGCTGGCAACCTGGAGGTTGAAGACCGTGTGTCCAGAGGTTTCAGCATTGAACCTCATTCAGCTTTCCTCCAAATTCACWCTTGCTTTTTCCTTACCAAGAATGCAAAACTCTTCCTCAGCTGGYGTAGCAACAGTGCATCCCATTGGCACGCTGATGTGCTCTCTACACAAGGCAGGAAATTTATTAGGAATCCTTGTCCCTTGTAAAAATCACAGTTCACCAGCTTGGAGGTATGGAAGGATAGTCAAGTGATTTTCCCCAAGCCTGATGAAACCAGCCACCTTCTTACCCATCCTGCAAACCATCAGCTCTGGCCAACTTTCTCTGCCTGTAGTATTCAATCTGTGTTTTTCCCTTCCAGGTCCAGGTAGCTTCAGATCCCCTCTGCCWTGTTTACCACTAAATCTTTATCCCACAGTCAAGTGTTTCAGTCTGTAAACTGTAAAACAAATGAGATTTGGCTAAATGTTTGTGTTCAAAAGCCTTCAAAATAGAGCGCCTCGTGTCACAATTAACGCAGGGCCAGCCCAGGCTTAATGAGAGCCAGTGCCTGTGTGGTTACTGAAGCATGCCTGCCGAGCAAGGGATAGATCGTTACCTAGGCTCTACAAAGACTATATATAGATATAATTGGGACCTGTAATGGAATTTATGTCACTGCAATGGGCTTTCTCAAAGTCCAGCACCACCTGAAGGCTCCTGGTGGGGGTGTGATCAGTTAAAACACACAGGGAGAAGATAATAGTTGKTTTTAATGGTGCTGGCTACTTTCCAGGTGACCTTGTTCCCCCATCTTTCCAGATGTTCCCATCCTCACCCTCAGTTATCAAGGAGCATCTTCCTGCAGATTCATTCATTCACCTCAGCAGCCCTCTCAGGTAGTCTATCGTGTCTCCTTGTTGTCAGGTCCCATTGATTTAATCCTATCACCACTCCAAATCCCACCTTTATACCCTCATAATCTCCCTGGGTTAAGATGTCTTCATCCCAGTGGATGGATCTTTGCTTCAGCTCTGTCCCCAGCCACCCTCACTCCCTCTTGGATTTCTAGCTCCACCAGTTGAYGAACCATGTGGTTCATGAAGGATTGATCATGTTGATTGAATTCCCTGTACAGGATTATATGACCCCCACAAGCATTGTCAAGCTGCAGAAATCATGGCAGACAGACAGTTTGAAAAATGCCCTTTTCTTGARTTGCGGTCAGAGTTTAAATTCCCCRTAATACCACATAAAACCAGCTGTACCRGTTGGGATCAACACTCCACATATCCCATTTCCTTGTCTTCAGCCRTGGCCTTATGGCACTAAGGAAAGCAYATAAACAGGGTAAGCATATATGATATGTCCCCAGTAGCTGCCCAACCTTTGGCTATTTTCATTCAGGGGAACTTCTGAGTCTTATGATTCTTTATTCCATAACCTGAACAGATATTTCTTTAATTTTCTGGTTTATCCTTGAAATCACATTGACTTTTTGCATCCACAGCATGCTTTGGCAGGGAGTTTCACAGTTCCAGAGCCCACTGCTTGAAGGAATCACCTCCTCTGGTTTGTTCAGGACTTGATTTTCAACAGTTTAATTTCATGCCCTGTAATTCTTGTATTTGCAGAGGTGGTGAACAGTCACTTCCTATCCATTCCCTTCTGCCATTCATAATTTCACCAATGTGAACCATATATCCCAGCTCACCTTTTCCCAAGCTGAGGAGCTCGTGCTTCTTCAGTCAAACCCCACATGGAAACCACTTCATGCCTCTGATCATGCTGGTTCCCTTTCTCTTTTGACCATTTATTTACGCTCATTACGCTCAAATGTTGGGCAAAAGGAGAGGCTACCTGGTGGCCTAGGTCATCTCTTTGTAGCCTTCTMCACCTCTCTCCTCCCTGGACTATCAGGTAGACCACATCATCAAAACCTACTAAGCTACTGCCTTTAACAGGGTGCCACCTCTTAGCTTGAGGCACTTGACCATGCGTATGCTTCAGGCTCATCTCAGCTGCGGAAGAAAACACATCAGCTTAAACCGTGATGAARACTGCTTTATCACAGGCTCAGCGAACGGCAGGTGACTCGTAAGGCTGTGTGCACTCGATTGCTTTTAGCGATGTGAGCGTACAGTGGTTGTGAGCTTCACAGAGCTCTTCAGAGGACACGCTTCTCCTTGCCACGAAAAGGGGCATTTGTTTTGTTCCCAGATACCCTCACACACACTCCCCCTTCAACCTCTTTCCTCTCATCACTGCCTCCTCTCCTTTTAKAAGTCATTCTCCATGCAGTGCCATCAAACCTCAGCTGACACGAGCTCCACAGCCTGCCACAGGCAGCATCAATYGGAGTGATAGCATCAGCTGAAGAGTTATGAGGTCACACTGGTTAATCTGCAAACCAAAAACTTAAGAACTGTGGCAGGGAGAGCCATGATAACTTTTGCTTGCCGTTGGTCYTGAGCTGCAGCAAACACACACTAACCCAACCTAGAGACACAAAGCTGGGACTTTCCAGGATTATTACAATACCTCTGCCTCTCCAGAGCACCCACCACCAACAGCGTTACTGAGTGTTTCAGTCAAGAGTTAACCAAGATCCAGGGAGAAAATGTGAAGCAGGCTGTTCCCAAGCTCTTAAATATATGTCTTGGTTTATTAAATGAGAGAAAACCAGACAGAGCTTACTGCTCAGCTGACGCCTGTGAGAGCTCGGTGCATCCTCAAGGTTTGGTGGTAATTAGTGCTGCCAAAAAGACAACGACCAGGCAGAGATGCAGGCAACTATTTTGGGGCATATCTATTTGCCTTTAAATATCTCTGCTGTTTGTTTCAGCATGGAATAAGTGAGAAGAAGTTCCTGGCAAAGCCCAGCTCCGTCTCTGCAGCACTTTCATTTGTGGAGGGCTTGAAATGCAGAATTCCTACTGAGTGCAACGAGGGTTGCTCCATCCCAGGCCCCAGTGCCCATATTTCAATGGATTAAGTGCATAACCTAGCGCAGCAAGCACTACACRTGTTTTCCCAGTGTCGTGGTTTAACCCCAGTCGACAACCAAGCACCACACAGCCGCTCGCTCACCCTCCCCCGCCACGGTGGGATGGGGGAGAGAATCTGAAGAGCAAAAGTAAGAAAACTCATGGGTTGAGATAAGACTAGTTTAATAACTGAAATAAAATAATAATAATAATAATGATAAATTTAATGAAAAGGAAAACAACGAGAGAGAGAGAGAGGAACAATACCCAGGAAAAACAAGTGATGCAACTGCTCACCACCCACTGACCAACACTGAGCCAGTCCCCAAGCAGCGATCACTGCTCCCTGGCCAACTCCCCCCAGTTTATATACTGAGCATGACGTCACATRGTATGGAATACCCCATTGGCCAGCTGGGTCAGCTGTCCTGGCTATGCTCCCTCCCAGCTTCTTGTGCACCTGCAGAGCATGTGAGCTGAAAAGTCCTTGACTTAGTGTAAGCACTACTTAGCAACAACTAAAGCATCAGTGTGTTATCAACATTCTTCTCATACTAACTCCAAAACACAGCACTAYACCAGCTACTAGGAAGAAAATTAGCTCTATCCCAGCTGAAACCAGGACACCCAGCTTTCTCAGACATTCATCTTGCCATAAAATRGAAGTTCAAGGACATCTAATTCAGGGATCATATAAATGCATAGCATTTAAGGTCAGAAGGGACCACTCGGTCATCTGTTCTCACCTCCTGTACATCACAGGCCACTAAATTCCTCCCATCTACCCTTATACTGAACCAAATAATCTGGTTTTAGCTAAAGCATATTGCCTAGAAAGAACTCCCATTYCGGTGTGAAGGAGAATCCTCCATTTCACAGGCAGTTTGTTCCAGTGGTTAATCACTCACACCATAAACAGCTTGTACATGCCTTACTTTTCACRTGAATTAATCTGTTTTCAGCTTCCAACCAGCAATTCTCATTCTGTTTTTCTTCCCTAGATTGAAGAGCCCTTTAAGCCTGCTGTTTTCACCCCTTGAAGATGCTCAGACATGCGTATGGCGTCATTCCTCAGTGTTCCTTCTGATAAATTAACAGACTGAGATTATTTCAATCCCCTTGAGGAAATCATACCTTCCCACTCCCTACAAATAATTTTTGTGRGTCTTTAGTGCTCCTTTTCCTATCTGTCAGTGCTCTTTTTTACAAAAGGAGATTCCAGAGCTGACCACAGAGCATGACTCCTACTCGCCCACTCTCTTACACTCCTCCCAGGATGCAGGATGGTGTCAGCCTGTTTCTGCTACAGGCTCGACTAGGAGAAACCCTTTGCAAGGATGTAAAGAAATGACTCGCTCATCCATTTCAGTCATTGCTTTCTAGGAAACGTCTCCCACTTTCCAGCCTGACCTACATTCCTTCTTACGAGGCAGAGAGGTTTGCATCTGTTTTGTTTGAGGGAGCCAAAGTCACCCAACCCCTCTGTCCTCATCATCGTTAATGCTGAGCTAATCATTGCACCACTGAATATTTTATCCGTAGGATTTAATATCAACTTCCCACTCATTCATGAAAATTTGGGCCCAATATTGATCCCTGGAGAATACTACTAGGAAAACCTTCAGGCTTTTTGAGAGCTGCTAAGTATTTAGCCATTTCAGAGATTTTTTTTGCTATTTTTAGCTTTTTTTTTTAATGGGAACAGGCTGTGGTGTTGACTCAAGTGCTGTTCAGAAWGGTAGAGGCAGGACATCCACACAATAAAACTTCATTTCCACAAAGAATGGAAAATCTCTTATTTTTCATTAAAGTATGCTACCCAACTGCCATTTGGCCCAATTCAGGAGTAAGCATCAGGAGCTTCAGACTTATCCAGGGACTTGACTACTTCATATTACCCCTTCTAACCACCATGAATCACTAAAGCAGGGGTCTCACTGATGCACCTAAATTATTAATATATTCCCTAGGATATTCAAGATAGGGCATTTCAGGTCGCAGGTGTGCAAAGTCACCCTCAGACGGGCCCTGCACTATCCAATGTCTGTGTATTGTAGATTTACACCTGTCTAAAATGCCTTGGAGAATAACTCGAAGTTGGATAGGATCAATCTCGGCACTGGAAACCTGTGGGACTGTTAGGAGATGTGGTTGCTAAGGCTGAGATGACCCCCAAAATTGTGGTTGCCCTGTGACTACGGGCTCCGCAGAGCTGCAGCAGCATTGATACAGCTGGTTTTGCTGGCATCCAAAAGCATGCATGGGTCATCCTTTCTCCTGACTGCTGGTGACAATTCTGAATTCAGGCCTTTGCATGGATCCCTAAGCTTGTGCAGCAGCACACGAAGTGCTTCATTCCTCCAATCAGTTTCTCTTTCCCTTGTGTTCCTGTAATTTTTTTGTATTTTTCTCTGGCCAAAGAAGGCGGCTGAGACTCCCACTGTGCCTTTCTTTTTATGGAAAGACATACACAGTGCCCAGATTTCTTGGGGAAAAGCATCTGGCTGAGGATCTGTAGAGAAACAGAACTTTTGTCCCTGTAGATAACTGATTCAAACCTGATTTAAGGGCTTCAGCACTCCCCAGTACCTCTTTGGTACAGTAGGAAACAGCGAKATCTCATTTCAGATCCTTGCTGCCAGGCATTGAACTCACAAAAGCCGCTGCTGAGCCCGAGGGGGAGCAATGACCAGGTCTGGGGGGGGTGACGGTGTTGGACGACTGCAAGATGAACACTGCCAGCTGGCCTGCGCTTAAAGCACGGAGACCCAAGGGACCCCACAAAGCCTTTGCCAACTCCATCCAGGTGGTTCCCAAACTGGCATTTTGAAAGAGAGCAGGATTAACCCGCTGAAGCATCTTAAAGGAGCCCTCCACCTCGAAGATCAAAGCCGCCCTGGCTCCACGTCTCCTGTTACACCTGCCTCCCTTGTGGGCATCCCTTACAAAAGCCCACAATCTGATTTGGACTGGGGGATTTGCTCAGGTGCATTTCACAGTGCATACCACTCCATGCCAGAAAAAAAAGAATACCAACCCCAAAATACCTTTTTGTCCCCGGCCACAAAGAAGAAGGGAGGCCCATTTGGCACATAATGCAAGGGGAAAGAAATGAGAGCATGGAGCAGGGCCAGGCCCTTGGAGACCTCCTCTGAAACACAGGCCATGCCATCCAGCTCAAAGGACTCRCTCCTCCTGTCCATCTCCAGCAGCTGGGACAGTGAAGCCCCCTTGGTCCCAGGGCAGCTCCAGCATCTCCCGGCAGGGCTGGCTCGCATGCACACCACTGGCATTTCAAGCGACACTCRTGCCTCTTGGCAGGACCCTGCTGACCCTCCTGGACCCTTTTATCCAGGTCTCACCCGCATCCCAAAAAAAAGCCAGTGGCTTCAAAGAGTTTGGAGCCTCCTTGCAGAGCTCAGTGCATCTGACTTCCCTGTCTCGGTAGCAGTAGCAATGACCTCCTCATTGCTCCTCTTTACTCTTCCTTTTCTCCAGCTAGTACAAACACGTGCACAAACACTCTTCACCTGCGGTCCTCTGAGCCATTCAGGAAGGGGACAGGGGACAAAAAGCATCAGGGATTAGAAGAAAGTCAGGCATAGCACCGAAGTGGCTGTCCCACGGTCAAACACACTTATGCCTTTATTGGCATGAGAATTGACGCCAGTTTTACTAATGGAATCTAGCCACTATCTAAATACTGCTGTGGCCACGYGTATCTTGGTTTAAGAAAAGGTTGACCCTCTGATGCATAGACTGGTCAAGGTGGAGCGAAGCCGTGGTAGCTGAAATCCCCTCTCCTGAGGTCTGTGCACTGGATCTGGCCCCTTTTCAGCCACGACAGGCTCATAGCACCCATRGGATCAGCAGAGGAGACCGGAGGTATTGATTACCCAGCACCACACTCCCTCTCACGCGTGCAGACACGTGCGTGCATGCTCCCGTGCATGCACACATGCAACCCTGGCAGCCAGCTAACGGCATTTGCAAGTGCTGGCAGATTTATGCCATACAGAAAGGGGCCGTGGGGAACATTTTTTTATTTACTGGATTCCATTTCACACCAGTGAACCGTAAAATTATAAMTACAGCTTTTCTCCGTCTTTTACCGACCTATGATATCTGTCTGTCTGTCTCTTACCTATCCGCACGCATGTAATGTGGCAGCAATAATGTGGCGACAACGTCCTGAAGGAACAATACAATCTCTGCTTCCCAAGGATTACAGCCTGCCTTTTCCAGAAACAGCAATTCCTGCCCCTGGTTTATTAASCAAACAGCAGGCGTTGAGAAAAACTCTCACCTGCACAATCAGGAGAGTGGTTTTCTCAGCATTTATGGAGAGCAGGAAATTAGGATCATATAACAAAACCAGAGGAAAGCTCAGGATCAGTTTCAAATCTCACCAGAATAATAGGTGAGGAGGAAAGTTTCCTTCCAGTTGCCTGGSATTTTACCTGCGGAGAGCTGTATATCCCCTGCTTTAACTTCGTGAGTTATAATATCGCCTTTTTGGCTCATGTTTTAGAAAAATACAAGAGCTCATGCCCCTGTTCCTTTATCTTCTCCAAAGGACACACAGATTTTATAGGTATCTGTCTTAAGGCGGGTGAAGGAAAAGTGATGTTCTGTACTTATTTTATTTCTTGTTTCAGCCATTGCTCCTGAATCAGCRTCTCCAAACATCCTTCCCTGTTTAGAGATCTTATTTATACCTTTGGAGACAGAACCAGTCTGTGAAGGAGGGAAGCCCAGCCAGGTGGGAGCACAGCTCAAGTCCCTCCCTGGCCAGAGACCCATATCTGCACAAGTTATTTAATCTCCAATTCACTTCATCTAGCCAAAGCAGCTCTGAAGGGGACAKGAACACCATCCAGGACTATTTCTCTCCATTGCTTATGAAGGCAGCCTATACAGGAGGTGGGATGAATCTGGAGCACGCTTTTTTGCCACCTGCACAGCGAGGGTTAGAGCGTATCTGCAGCTCACAAGGATGTCGTGAAGCTCCGGGACTAGGGGGATTGCCTGGTGCTAATGGTGGATGTTTAGAAAGGCATGTACTGAATCCCTGGAAACATTTAGCTCAGGCGGTTTCTTTTCCTAAAAGATAGGCAGTATTGCTGAGCTGGGGGCTCAGAGCAGACATCTCCCCGAGGAGTTCTGTGACCTGAGTTATGCAGATCGCATTAGACAACCACGYTGGTCTCTTTTGGCTTTCAATTCTATGAATTTATAAGCAGTCACCAAATAGTTTCAATGATAATTGTCAGCCTGTGCTGAAAAGAGCTTAGCTAGGCATACAGACCTTATATGAAGTGAAAACTTTTTATTATTATCATTATTATTATTGCAGATGGGTTTCGTCTTGCTCAGCTTTAAACTACATTTTCTCTATCAGGATATAGATTTCAGAAGACAAGTTGCCTGACCCGGTGACCAGGCCTATAATGGGAYTGCTACAGTAATTGCCATATTTGCAAGACAAGTATGAATTGCTACTTCTAGATTAGCCACACAGACAGTGGAGATGAAGTTTATCATCGCCCTAGATGTGTTTTGTTTGCTGCTGATGCGTGAATGTTCCAACGATCAGTTTGCTGTGTTAGGGTCCCCTTTTCCACATATTTTTCCTGAGGTTTTATATTGGAGCTTTTGTGAACTATTGACAGYATAAGTTTTTAAGACAATTCACAGTGAAATGACCACTCCAGCACCCTCAATATTGGTGCACAAATCTGAATTCTCTGCTGTTTTGCAGTGCATTACAGATTTAGAGCATCTGTGATACTGGCAATGCTGGGAAAGAGAAAGATGTTGATTGGTGGTGTAAGAGGTATTTACCGAGCTGAGATTAACTAATTGAATTCCCATGTGATTAGACTAGTTAGCAGGGCTTCAAAAAAGCCCCTGATCTTCTCCTAATGATTTGCTCCAAGATGTTGGAGAGATGTCCTCGAAAACAGTGATATTTATAAATAAAAGAAACCAAGGGGAATGCAAAAAGGAACACATCAACAAGGCTTCAAACAGAGGACYGATCTTCCAAAAAAACCCCAGCTCTGACTGCCATCCACAGAAGAAGCCCATGCAACCAAAACCAAGTCACATCCTCTGCTGCCTGCTCTGCCCCAAGTGCATTGTGTTAACGAGAAGAACAGCACAAGAGGGATTCTCACCTGTACTTCCAGCTACTACACCAAGARGTCTGGAAGATAATGAAAGCCAAAGAATTCATGATCTCCTTGCCATTTTAAATGTTGTTCCCTTTCCATTTTTTTTTCTATTGCCTTTTTTTTGCATTATTGCAAATTTTGCAATTTTCCATTACTAATTCCTCAACTAACAAGAATCCTAAACATTCTTAAAGAGGCAATTATGGAAAGGGGTTCTGTATTTAAATGCCCTGTACTATCAGTGAGACTATRACTGGTAGTTCCTACTACTTGACCTCTTCTGAATTCCTAAATTCTAATTCAAAGTATCCCATTAAAATTCATCAAAATTGTTTTTTTGAATGAAAAATTAGATTGACTCAACAGTTCCCCCCAAAACCATGTCGGTTTTCTGCAGAAATCTTAATCCTTTCATAAAAGAATCTAAAGAATTAATTTCCCTATGGCTCTTATTAAGTCTGATCTACTGGTCTGATCTCAGTAAAATTCCATTTCAACAGAGTATTTAGTCATAGTTTAGTATTAGCTTCTCCATTTCCTTGGCTTTGTTTGTGACTTTTCTTATTTTTCATACAATTTGTCAAGCAGAAGTTGATGCATGGCTCTTCTCGAAAAGGATAGTGTGGAGACCAATTAGTCAACCTAGAAACTGGCAAACTCCTCCTAATATGACTGCATGACYGCCACAAAATGGCAGCTAAATAAAGATCTATCTAGCTTTTAAAAATATTAACCTTTTTGTTGACACTGCCATTTATCAGAAGGTTTATTCTTTGAATGATGAGATGGATACAGCAAAAAACAGAACTAAAGGCCACCAGCCACCCCATCATCACTCAGATGGGTAGCAAATGCCCAGGGGTGCTTTTAAGCATAAAGACTCACTAAGAAACCATTTTGGCAAAATAACTGAGATTAAAGCATGAGTTAGAAGTTCGGTTTGTATAAAATACTTCCTTAATTACTTAGGAATTGATTGACTTAATAAAACCTAATATCCACCCCTCTCTGTCTCCTGTTTCTGCTGTCAAGTTGAGCCAGATGTTTCATAAAAGGTGCAAGCATCCTACAAAAGGCAGAGCCTTGTATTAACTATCTCTGTGTTCTCTAATACCTAGAGACTGGTTTATAATCTGAAGAACTGCAGTTAAGACTTCTTCTAAACTTCTAGGTTAATTTATTTTTTTAATTWAAAATCACATTAAAGCACTTATCTCCCAAACTTTTTTTTTCTTTTCTACCTTTGCTTGCAAATGCATCTCCATGGATGCTGTTTAGAACGAAAGCTTGAGGAGAAAAAAAAAAATAACCACCTTGTTCATTGTCGTGGGGAAATTCCCTCCCACAATGAACCTGGAGAGCTGGAGAGGCACTGCCAGTGCCCACTGCAAGGACTGAACTGCAGGACAGGTTGTGGTTGGGGCTGGCYGGGAAAGCGCCAGCAGAAGAAACTTCCATGGGGAGATGCTGGTTCACTGAATTCAATTCATCGAGCACTGACAGATTGCAACGAGCTGTTATTAGGCTCAGCACATCAGAGAGGGAGTAGAAAACTTCCAGTAATTTGCAAGTTGTGCACCTGAACTTAGAAATGCTGAGCTAGGTTTGGAGCAAAAAGAATAATCTTTTCCAAATAAACCTTTCCCCAGAAAAGAATTAAAGGATCAGGTGTTATGCTCAAAATACCTGTGGTAGCAGTTTATCTGGGAGAGTTGCAGGAGTAGGAGGTGAGCAGGAACTCAGACCCAAAGCACTGCAGATGACAGGTCTGAGACAGAACAGTCTTCAATAGATCACCATTTGGATAAACATATATTTTTGACAAGCATTAATACCCTATTAAGGAGCAGACATCTGAGAGATCTATCTGCAGCACTAGCTATTCTGTTCCTGCTTGGGGAATCATTGCCTCTATTATAACAGAGCACTGACAGCCAAGACAGCTTCACATTTTCAGTGGCAAAAATTGTGAGCGAGGACAATTAGTTTTCACCCTTCATGAATTCAAGAGGCAAGGAGAAGAAAAGGCGAGATTGAGAGATGCTCTTCAAACTGTCCACCAAAGGGAAGGAAATTAAAACAACATCTACTGGTAGTTAGACAAGCAGTCCCATGCTTGGTAAACAAAGCTGAATTCCCAGMGCATCCTTTAGCTCCTCTAGCTGCCGGCTGTCGATAAGCTCAGGACAAAACCCACAGACAATCTACTGGGAAAAGAACAGGGTCAGAGTGCAATTCCACGGTTAACAAACTGGTTTTCATTTTTACCTTTTCTGCTTTGCTTTACCCAGGTTCTTGCAATCACTATGTCTTTGTCCGGCAGGACTGGAAACTCGAATCTCCGCAGCAATGCTCGTGTCGCAGGAGGTCACCTCAACGGTGGGAGCTCAGGCTGGRGGACACGCTAACCACACTCGCCCTGCAAAAACCAGTCCTGCTTGTGAAGCACCACTCTGGCATATCCTATTGCTGGGAAGCGAGGACAGTGTTCTCTTCCAGGGACAGAGTGCAGCAGAAAAGYCTAAGCTAATAAGGCACAGTTGCCACTGGGGCAAGTGACTTATTCATTTCCATTAAAAATGTTTGGCTGTTTCAGGGGCAGGATTTAATAGCTCATCTGCAGGAAGGAGCTGGGAAGGACAGGAGATTTGATCGTATGAAAGAGGTGGGCCTATCAAACGGCGCTCTGAAGGCACTGTGCAGCCTAATAGCTCTGATTTTATCTACTGACAACTTTGAGAGGCTAAAGAAAATCTCTGTGCTCACCTCTCTCCAGTTCCCCTGGGGGTTTCCAAGTTTATAGGCAGCATCAAGGAGAGAATAAACCAATTCCTGCATAGGTGGTTGGTCAAGGGAATAAACAGACTGGCAAGGAAAATGAAGCAGTAGAGGTGGGTAGCTTATATGACATGCAAGGAGTCTATCTCTGCCTCCTGCAGTCCTGAGCCACAGGTTACTGGAAATGGAGAGTATATCACTGTTTTCTGTCTATTTTGAAGCTCTGCCACATGTTCATCACTGACCCTTATTAGAAAAAGTTTTTTGGGCTGGAGACATCTCAGTCTGACCAGTGCAGCCGGGCCAGGCAAGCTGTACCCGGTCCATCTCTGTGCCACTGAAGAAGCAACAGACCAACAGCAGCATCCCTTCCTGGAGATGTAAATCTGAAGAATGATACAACGAGGGATGGGAGATGAGGAGAGGGAAGACAAAGTCAGCATGGAAGGTAGATTAGAAGTTTTAGAGAAAACTGTTAATTTGCCAGGCAACTTTGCATTTTAGAATCGCCTTGATAGGCAGGATCAGAGATGGTCCCATCTCAGTGGGAAGCTCCTCTGTTACATGGTAAGGGGAAGTGATGGCATGAAGAATTTTGTCTGTGGAAGATGTGTGCCTGGGGACCCAGCAAGAGCAGGCTTCCACCACCAGYGCTTGCCTTTCCCCCGGTAACACTACAGATGAACTTCTCTGTGTCATAGTTAGGGGTCACTTAGTTTCCATTATGAATCTCATTTTCAGGAGGCCATAATTCACATATTTTACACTGCATGTAGCTGGGAAAGACACACACACACACAAAAAAGCCCCACAAAAAACCCAAACAAAACCCCAACAAACCCTCCAAAAAACCCATCACAAAAACCCCACACAAAAAGAACCACAACAATGGCTCCAGCTATCCTAAACTTGTTTCTCCAACATGAAGGCTAGTTTGGGGAGGTGTTGCTTAATCTTTTCTAGAGATTAAAAACCTAGGCCTCGAGAGGAGGTATTTGCTAGCGAAGCTGTTCTGCTCTTTTTTTTTTTTTTCAGTTAAACTTTAAGGAAAGGCTGAAGATTGCAAATGTGATATTTGGCTAGGAAGGATTCCAGCATGAGGAATCACCGCTCTTCCTCTTCGTTTTAAAAGACCAGTCTATTTAAGGTTCAAAAGCATATGTTGCTCTCCACTTAAATTCCATCCCTTTTGTTGCCTGGCTGCAAGTGAGAGGATGCCACTTTTCTTCATCTGGCTCAAAACCATCGTGTTGCTAGATTGTACATCACGGATTATTCACTAAATCTTGGTTATGTGACGATGTGACATCTCAACAGAACTCCCTGCCAGTACTGTGTGAAAATATTCTCAACTGATCCCACTGTCAGAAACAGAGTCATTTGCATGTGAAATTGCTACTGTCTTTGAAAACAGAAAAAGGGCAAGCAAATAAACCTCTGCCAACACTGCTCCCTCCTCTGATATTGCCTATTACCTGCTAGTGTCCTCTAAATTTGCACCCACCTTCCCAGGTCTGGTGTATTACGTTTTGGACTTGCTGAATCTGAAAAAATCACAGATTTTGGTGGCAAGACCCTCACGTTCTGGGGTGTGAGAGACCCACTTCTTTGTTCCTTATACCTCCTTACTGACAGTAAGGTCCTTAGCACAGAGCCCCACATCCTTTTTTAAAGGCCTCCCATACCTTAATTAAGTCCCATCTCTCCACGTGCTCATACTCATACTAGAAGCAGGACTACTATTGTGAGTAGGACTTGTACTACTTCATCTCCATTTCTTGTCCATTCTTAATCAAAAAGAGGGTTCAGCTGACAAGTGGACATTAATGACAACAAAAACCTTCCTGCATCAATGCAGACTTGATGCAGTTAGCTGAACTCCACCAGCTTTGCAGGCAACGAGCGCGCAACTGAGTGAAGTCTTAAGTAATAATATTTTAGCAGTTCTCAGATGACACAGGAGCACTGCAAAAATGTCAAACCTAACACCATTATTCAAAAATAGGAGCATGCGATTAGACAAGCAATTATACACCGAGTAGCTTAACATAAATTGTGGGTAAAAATATCAGAAACAATTTTTCAGGCTTTAGTGAGGGAGCACCTTGTAAAGCATAATTGGATTAGAAGAGACAGCCAGCATGGATTTACAAGCAGGAGGTCTTTTGCTTAACTAACTTGTTGGACTTCTTTGAAGCTACAGTATTACTGCCAAGGTAGGCAAGGGAAATGTAATAGATGTTATGCACTTAGATTTCCCAAAAGCAATTGGTGAGGTTGTACAGTGAGATTATCGGCTAATGGAAGAAGTCGTGCTATAAAAGCGGGCTGGCTTAGAAAAATGGCTCAGAAGCAGAAAACAGCCAGTGTGTGGGCTGGCTTGCCACGTTCGTTCTCAACCTCAAAAGTGAGTTATTTAAGTGCTTGGCCTGGGGAAGGAGGTGGAGGGGTTCAGGCTTGGAGATCTCTTCTGCTTGGATTTCAGAGAACTCCCAGCCTCTTGCAACGTGCAAATCTCCCACAAGAACTCAGTTTATTAGCCCCGAGGACAAGAAAAGCCCAGGGAGATCATTCCTCCTCCAGAAAGGGTGCAATTCAAAGGTAGCCCGGCTGCACAGGCTGTGTGATCTCCCATCCTTAAGGCTGCTTGCAGAAGGAAAATAAAACTTTGCTTCCACTGAACAAGTGAGGAAACTGAGGCACAAGCAGGAAGGAAAATGTGCTTGATCTCACCCAAATCGGTGCCAAAAGGAGCACAGATCCCCCAGGACTGGGCTTGACCCTCTGGCTCACGCTGCCGCGGAGCACATTCAAAGCAGAGGACTTTTTGTGCATGTGCAGGGTGAGCACAGCCAGCCTCAGCACCGCAACGTCTAAATCTGCCATGGGGAGAGGCCGCCCTCACAGGGAAAGGGAAGAGGTTTTGGGAGAGATGGGTGCATCGAGGAGCGGGCAGAGGGCACAGAACCCTCCAGCAGGCAGATGCTGTGCTTTCACACCCACCCCCCCTGCAGCCAGCAGACTAGTTTCTGTGGATATACATCGAAAGCAGGCTAAGGAGAAGACCTGAGTGGCCAGATTCATATCACAGTCCCCGAAGCTCTCCCAAGAAGCCAGTTGCTCCTTCTGTTTCTTTTCCACATCATGTCTCAGTAGCAAGCAACATTTTGCTCCCAGCTCCAGCTGCTTTTCTTGGCTGCCCTTGGAGCTGCCGGAGCCGATAACGCTGGAATCTGGGTTCAGTGCGGCCCCGCTGCCATCCAACAACAACGGTGACTGGGTCGGGGATCAGCAGCATTCCCAGGCACCGTGCAAGGTTTTTGTTGGATGCCCTGCAGACCCTGCTCCAGTTCGCAGACTGCCGGCCGCCTGCCCCCATAATCTCATCCTGCCTCTCTCCTCCTCCAGCCCTGTGGCTGTCATCCACACCACTCCTCCTGGCATCCCCCTTCCCTTATTCCCCCTTCCCACCCGCCCAGAACATGACCCGTGTTTGTTGTGGATCAGTGTATTTACAAAGCTTAAGCTGAAAATCAATTTTAATTACCAAAATCAGATTGCCGTATCAATAAATCACTGGGGACCTCTTGGAGACACAGACAGAAGGTTGCACCTGGAAATGGAGGGAGGGAGAGATAATGACTCATTTTCCCATTGGGCCCCTCCCTGCATTCACTGGACAATATTCATCAACGTCGTTATCTTTTGTATTATTGAGGGCATAAAAGGGAGATGAATGGAGCTGGAGTCAGTTTTAAACAAATAGCGTTGGCTGAAACCTGATTTACCAGAGGCCTCTTGACAAGAGCTCTTATTTTTTATATTTAGGATAGTGGTGAGGAAAGTGGCCGGAAAACTTTTCATGGTGTCCCCTTCGTCAGGGTAAATGATTGATCAAATTGCATCCTGGAAAGCTAATCCTTCGCAACTGGAATGAAAGGAGACTGCACAGAGCATCATTCTTCCTATTGCAACAAGCCTACCTAAATATAGCATTATTCATCACCATTATTACTAGAGGCACTCTTACTTGGATGTGTCCTAGTTCAGAGAGCTCCGTGGTTTGGGTCTGGGAAGAGAYACAGTAACAGCACAGTGCCCTGTTTCTTCTTTCCACCCTTGGGTCAGAGGGCTTGTCATGAACTCCAACATTTTTCAAGACAGACCCAAAGTCAGAAGAGGGAAGAGGCTGCAACCCACATGGTGGTGGCATGCAAGACGAGGTTTGRGCAGGTCCCTGCTCCGTATGCTGGAGTACAGTGAGTAGGGAAGGCATCTTCAAGCTCTCAAAGGCAGAGACAAGATACCCCTCTGCTGTAGCCAGCATTCATGCCAAGAAATAGAATTTCTTAAGTTTCAGACCATCAAAATTGCTGCTGGCCTGGGTAAGTCCTTCCATTCTCCGCGTCCCCCAGCTCTGCCACACTGGCCAGGGGGAATTTACCAAGTCAAAAGCAGAGTAGAAGTCGTGGCAGGTCTAAATTGGCATCTTCCACTGCAAAACAGCCAAGCAGCTCCACTGTGTCCAATGCTATTCACTGCAGAGTCATAACTCATTGGGGCAGAGATATGTGGATATCCCAGTTTAGGGACAAGACGCCAACAACAAGACATATCCTCAAGTACAGCTGGGTACTTGAGGTGGATGTTCACCACTGAGCAGAGGTGCCAGATCCAAAAGGTACTTGGCTTCTGTACCATGATGGATAACCCTTTTTCAGAAGGAATTCAAGTCCTGCCAAATGCCAAACTTCAGGCACCCTTGGAGAGGCCACCATAGTCAAATCAAGCCCAGTCTGACAGGTGTTTGGGCACCTTCATGTCCAGATCCACAAAGAGACAAAGAGAGTTACTACCACTGACATCAGGGGGAAAAAAAAACTTAAATGATCGGAGATCCAGCCCACAGCAGAAAGCCATGATCTCACAGACTATCTGAGATGATAGAAACAAGCATTAGTCTGCTCTTGTCAGCCYCAGACCCTTTCCGAGGGCACTGTTCTACACCACATGGGACATGGGGCTGAGCCTTTTGAGAATCTACCCCTATGTTATTACTGAGCCAAATCCTAGGGATTCATGTAGATTTGCCCCTTCTGAGAAAAGTCTAATTCAAATAAAAGCCTGGGTTTTGTCTCTTTTTCTGATGCATAACTGCCAAGGGCTTGTGCTAGGGACTTTCTGCATAGAATAGAATCATAGAAACATAGAACTGTTTAGGTTGGAAAAAAMCTCTAAGATCATCAAGTCCAAACATTAGCCTAGCACTGCCAAGTCCACCAATAAACCACGTCCCTAAGTGCCACATCCACACGTTTTTTGAATGTCTCCAGTGTTGGTGACTCCACCACTTCCCTGGGCAGCCTGTTCCAGTGCTTGACAACCCCTTCGGGGAAGAAATTTTTCCTAATATCCAATCTAAACCTACCCTGGCACAACTTGAGGCCGTTTCCTCTTGTCCTATCACTAGTTACTTGGGAGAAGAGACCAACCCCCACCTCACTACAACCTCCTTTCAGGTAGTTGTAGGGAGTGATAAGGTCTCCCCTCAGCCTCTTTTCCTCCAGGCTAAACAACCCCAGCTCCCTCAGRTTCTCCTCATCAGACTTGTGCTCTAGACCCTTCACTTGTCCTTATTTGGGTGTGCTCCAGCACCTCAATGTCCTTCTTGCAGTGAGGGGCCCAAAACTGAACACAGGATTCGAGGTGCGGCCTCACCAGTGCCGAGTACAGGGGCACGATCACCTCCCTGCTCCTGCTGGCCACAGTACTTCTGATAACAAGCCAGGATGCTGTTGGCCTTCTTGGCCACCTGGGCACATGCCGGCTCATGTTCAGCCGGTTGTTGACCAGCACCCCCAGGTCCTTTTCTATCAGGCAGCTTTCCAGCCACTCTTCCCCAAGCCTGTAGCGTTGCCTGGGGTTGTTGTGACCCAAGTGCAGGACCTGGCACTGAGCCTTGTTGAACCTCATACAATCGATCCAGCCTGTCCAGATCCCTCTGTAGACCCTTCCTACCCTCAAGCTGATCCYGCCCAACTTGGTGTTATCTGCAGACTTACTGAGGGTGCACTCAATCCCCTTGTCCAGATCATTGATAAGGATATTAAACAGAACTGGCCCCARTACTGAGCCCTGGGGAACACCACTTGTGACCGGCCGCYAACTGGATTTAACTCCATCCACCACAACTCTTTGAGCCCGGCCATCCAGCCATTTTTTTACCCAGCGAAGGGTATGCCCATCCAAGCCATGAGCAGCCAGTTTCTCCAGGAGAATGCTGTGAGAAATGGTGTCAAAGGCTTTACTAAAGTCTAGATAGACCACATCCACAGCCTTTCCCTCATCCACTAAGCAGGTCACCTTRTCATCTTCTCTTGCAAACCTAGACCAAATCTCGCAAGGCCAAACGTGAGAGACAGGTCAAAAATTGTCTTCAGCAATCTATCCAAAAGCACCTAGGAACAGACACACACAGTCTTAKACATCAAAGTTGTTCTCCTTTGCTCTCATTCCTCTCTGGTTAATATGTCAGGCAGGGTACCAATGAGCATCCTTTGCAAGTAAATAATAGCCCCACCTTTGACTGCCCATCAGGCGAAAGATCCAGGAGAAAGATATAGAGCAGTTCGAAAAAGAGAGAGGTGAGAGATGGTGACTTTGGAAAAAGGATTCAGCCCAGAGACTTCCTCCATCTACACTGCTCCATCCTGGACCCAAACCTGAGGGAGTCAGCCAAAATCAGACTCAGATGGAGAAAACAAAGCACTGTCCATTGCCAGTGAAGAAAAAGATATTCCTTGGCTGTCAACAGAGATATTTCTTGCAAAGATACTTCTTTTATCTCCTTGATACATTATGAGCACCCAGATGAATACAAGGAGATGGTGCCAGAGACACGGGGTGAGCAAGGGATGAGCCAGACCTTCCCGCTGGAGGTGATAACAGCTCCTTGCTGGAGGTCTGGCAGTTTCTTCTAGTGCTAAATCCTCAGGAGTTATTAGAGGTGATAACTTCCCCCTCACAGCCCATCTATTCATGCTGCGTCTTCCTCTATTCATTCTGCATCTAGGACACACAGCTGATCCCTTGGTGAATGCAGTTTCCAGAACCTGTATCATTTTTACTGTAACCTCAGAAGRCCAACTTAGTTCTCTGCTGCTATAAAGCACAAGGTGTTTGACCAGCTGTGTCTCCATTTGGAGTAGGAACCCGTGCGTAAACTCCCTGAGTGAACCAGGRCCCAGGACAGGGAAGACCCAATCCTGTGTCAGGAAAACCCCACTGAAGACAAGCCGGACCGCAGGACCAAGGTGCCTTCTTGGTGTGATGCAATCTCTGGTGGGACCGGTGTTTTTTCAAACACAAGTATTCTGCCCTTCTTCTGYTGTGGGTGGGAGCAGCACTGCCAGYTGTTGGAAGTCTCTGTGCTTTACACCCACCCACAGCCCTGCCATGTCCTCTTACAACACTTTAGCCTGATACACAAGGAGGATTTTTCAGAAAATTTGCAGCATTTGAGTGATTGCAAGGGAGGATAACGCTGCTCTTTCACAGATGGTCCCTATTGCCATGGTCTGGTTTCCAGAAAAGCAGAATGGATTTCTGTGCTCAGTGCCCTTCCAAGATGCTAATATTAGTGGGGCACTTCTTTCCCATGCTTTCCTTAAAAGTTTTACCGTAGGCATCTGCAGGAAATAAATAAAGGGTTTGCTAGATTGTTGAAAAGAGCTTTGGACCAGAAATTTGAGCTCTCAAACACTCCTCCCACACACTCAAACTCAGGTGTGAGAGCAATTTTCTCTTTTATATTTCTAATATCCCTAATACCTAGCAAGGGAACAGCAGGCAGAATAATGGGTCTTTTGCTCTGTGTTTGAGGAAAGAAATAGCAGGTGCTCACCTGGCTGGGCAGGTGGGATGTGAAGTCRTTTCCCTTGGTTGCTTTGAATGCCCATCTCTCACCCCACTGAASGAGATGAGGGGAAATAAAATTATCTTTCAGATATGGCCAAGGAAGGCACATCTAACTATCACTGCACCAATAAAACATTGCAGAAACTCCCACTTATGGTTAGAGTGGGGCTGCAGTGGCATTAGTGATACAGCACCCACAGCATGAGTAGGGGTAGGGGCAAACCTGTGCCCACACTTGGTGTTAAATGGTACACATTTACACATACCCCTTTCATCAAAGAGTTTCCTTTGTGGCAGACACAAGGYGGTGGTTGCGTACCAAGGTGGTGCCTTGAACATCTCCTTCACAGTATGGACTCAAGGTAGCTCCCTGGAGTGTAGGACAACTCTGTGCTTCATACATCCTACCTGTGGCTACATCCACTGGCAACTACAGTTGACTTCTACTCTTGGCTCTCAGAGACAAACCTTTTGCTCCAGCAGGATGAATAATGATGCTCAGGTGTAAGTGCCARGGACAAATGGTGATACTTTTTCCATGTTTTTAAAAGAAACACAAGTTTTTCCACCCAGAGGGAGGGTTTTATTTTTAAAAAATGCACCTTTTTTGGCTTTTAGAAAKAAAAAAGATGGGTTTTGTTTCTTTTGGTAGATAGAAAAAAATCTCGTTTCCTTTTTTTTTTTACTTTTTAATAAATCTACACACAGAGACACGTACTGTTTTCTTACTGGAAAAATAGAGAGAAAGAGTAAAAACTCACATAAAGTTAGTCTCATTGTCTTCCCCAAACAATGACAGCTAATTTTTGTGTATAAATAAAATGTTGATATTAATAGGAAGATGATAGGATTCATGAAAATGTTTGAATGATGTAAAAAAAGTACAATTGTGTCTGTGACCAAGAATATCTGCCTTCGTTGGTGCCTCACAGAGACTGCCTTTGCAGTCTGCTTTTGCATATGTATGCTGCTTTCTTGCATATGTAACTCATCACTCAGCAACTGCCTTCTTAGCACATACATGTGCTTTCCTGTACATATTTTTTAAGTGGTTGAACATTTGACCCCAAGATTTATTACGAGGTCAGGGTGGTTGTTTGTTGGTTGATTTTTTTTTTTTTTAATGATAATGATGCAAGAAGAAAAAAGAAAACAGATCAAAAAATGGGAAAAAAATTTGTCTCAAAAGTCAGCTCTTCCATCCTCCTGGSTGAGGTTATCATCATTGCTGCTGCAGGCAGGTCAGAATAGTCATCCTTGCAGGAATGGAGTCCAAATAATGAGTCCAATTAATTGCTTCTTTCCTCTTTGCTTTTGCCAAAGTTTCAATAGTTCAGTTCCCATTTTTATTTCCTGCTTCAGTTGAAAGATATATCCTAGTTATTTGCTATGGAAACTTTACYTATGGATGGTATATTTTACCATTTTTAGACCTTTTTCTAATTATCAGCATGGGGACTATGTTTTACTATCCACAGGCCAAACCCATGTCTGAACAGCCATGACGTACGGCGGTCTCAGTAAAGCCCCCTTTGCAGAAACCTTAAAACTCCTCTAGGGTTCCTTGATGTAAGATGTCGTGRTCTCTTAAATGCTGACCATCCTCTCCAGGACGCCTTTGGATTCAGGGTTTAATCCTCACTCCAAGAGCTGGCTAYCAAGGCAAGAACTGTGCTGGCCTTCAGTGCTCAGGGAGGTGTTTTCTAGCCCAGAATGGACAGCTTTATGTGTCACCTTGGTGGAGACACACTTTACTGTCCTTACAAAGATCTGAGAGTCTCTCACCCTTTGCTCTGTTTCAAAGAGGAGTGAATTCAGSGAAGTCCCTGGTTTTATTTGTGCTTTTTTTTGCAGGAGATCAGACAAAGTGATTAGGTGATTATGACAGTTCACTCTCACCTTGCAGTACTGAAGTCTCATCAGATACTGTGAATYCTCTTGGGAAATAGGGATCACCAGGCCAAGCTGTCTCAGCTCGTGTCCAAAAAGAAGGTCCTTTCAAACACCTTTCTCTGGTGTATTGCACATTCAAATCTTGGTGGGATGCGCTAGGAAATTAATTCTGCAGAAGTGGGTAAATGTAATGCCCACTCACTTCTGCTTTTACTGACAAGCAGGGGGGAAAATAACTGAAATTAAATCTGTTGTGTAGGGACAGAGGGGGGAGATCAACAAGAYGTGACACTGCAGTCCCAACCAGAAAACCACATCTAGCGTTGCATTGCACATAACTCCTGCTTGCTYGTGCGGCACTACAGCCATCTCGTCCTTATCCTGGCTCCATTTTAGTGACAAGCCAGTTAATTTTTACTTCTGGCCATGATCAAAAGCAAGACACARGCATAGCTGGGCTACAGATCTGATTTGGCAAAGCAATGCCTGTCTTCTTGAAAAACAATCCCTCAAGCAGCCTGAGATCCTCGTGAACAAGCGGGCTGTCTGACAGCTGATGCTATTTTATGCAGTGAGCTATCCTTTCATTCACTAGAAATGTATTACATTAAGATTTATTAAATTACATTTATTAAATTAAGAAATAAACTTTAAGCAAGCTTCCTTCATTTGCATAATGGGAGGCTGTGCAGCAGATGGAGAATGGAGACCGTAGGCAGGCAACATAACACAGGAGTCTGCATGTTTTGTAGATGAATATCCTCCTGAACACTCTCCCAGTTGCCTCTGAATGGAAAATAACCACAATTTCCGTGTACTAGGTGGTGACAGTGGGGTCAGCAGCAGAGGACAATGAGTAAAACTCCTGGACCCCAGCTGCCTGCTATAACCCCATTTATTCAGCATGTTCATCTGGACCCAACTCATATTCCCAAACAAACCTTTGGAGGACTTCTGGAAAAGCACAGCAAATACGAACAAATGTAATTTTCCAAGGAGGGCAAATGCTGCCCAGATATTCACACAACTTTGCATAAATAAGCTGGCAGAGTTTTCAGTTCAAATTCAGTTAAGTGAAGGAGAACTGCTTGCCAAAGAAAGTCCTAGGTCTTCTTTTAATTAACTGATATGGATTTGTTCATTTTGATACCTAGACCTTAACCCACCGTTCACCTGGTCCGTATCTGCTGGTTAAATAACAAAGCCTGGAAGACAAATATGGGTACACCAAGGAACGGCTCCTAAGGCAGCAGAGAAAGTCGATGAAATGGAGAGCACCTCACGGTTCATAATCCTGATCCTGCTATATTATACATGCCCGGTACGGATCCCGCTGGTGGCATGAATTGGTCTGTCTCAACACAGAGGCAAACTCAGCAAGAACTCCAAGAGTCCTAGGCATTAGTCAATTTTATTACATGATTAACTGATTCCCTGTTAGCTGCATATCAGTTATTCATCATTGATTATTTTTATAGTTTGCCAATACTGTAATGGGTAACTGCCTAGGTTATAAAGGCAATTACACTAAATACCAAGCAACAAGTGCTCCAGCATTTATCCAGAAAATGCCTCGTCTGCTTGGAAAAGAAAAAAACTAAAGCCACAAAGATCAGGAGGAGCTGAACTGCCATCAGGCCAGCAAGAAAGAGCTTAACTTAGAGAAATGAGTGCACAAATGAAAGGAATTGCTCAAAGCCAGCTGGAGAGACAAGGAATGGGCCCTTACAACATGCTACTTAGAAAAGACATCTGGAAACCAGCTTCTCCTGGATCYGTTTCTGTGCAGCTGATGCCATCCCAGAACTCAAGAGGACAAACCTTAGTGAATTGCTCATGCTGAGCCATATGTAGTAACCTTTAGGTAYCAGAGCCAGGAACAGTGGCACAATGAGGAAGGGAAGAAGGGACACTGCAGGCAGAGGGGAAAGAAGAAAGATGAGCATCAGATGAGGGTAAACAGCTCAAGTCAGTACTAGCAAGACATGAAGACCAGGAAGTCAATGTGGAGGTCGCAGGTAGTGAGGTCCAAGGATGCAAATTAACTATTGACCTGATTTTCTGCATTTCCACCAAGGTCACTCAGCACATKGGGAAATTGGGCCTTGTCTGTTTCACTGACAGTAGGGTTTTTTGTATTTTTGATTTTGTGGTGTATTCTTTCTGTGCTAAGTAGAGCTGAAGTCTTCCTTCTCCCATGGGAGAAAGAGAGAGTTTTTAACTGTCTTTTACCTATTGCTGATTTGCAGAGCTCACTGATTATTAAACAGCCCTTCCCCCACAAAAAGCTATCCCTTAATGATCTCTAGGAGAAACAAATCTGATCTTGCTCATGGGAGCCAGTTTCCGATACAATTGATTTGACCTGAACCTAAGCTGACCACAAAGCTAGAATGGAGATCAGATGCAGAGACGTGGCCAGACCTACGTCAGCAAATCATTAGTCAAGTGTAGGCTAGTCCTGGACTGGGACAACTGCAGATCTACAGTGGTGAGAGGCTGCAGAGAACTTCACCCGACACATCCGTGCCACAAAGGGACACACAGAGCAGATACCGGGTGGACTACAGAGTTAAAACTCCCAGCCCTGGACTATGTGCCAGAGCATCTGGTCTGCAGACCTCCCTGGTGCTAACTTCTCAGAGATCAACCTTCATTAGAGAAAATACCTGACAAGTTACAGCTCGTGCGTTCCTTCGTTGGAGTTATATATAGATTGCTGGTTTAGCTGTAACCTTGTGTTTATTCCCCATTATTATTAGTTACAGCTAACTCCAGAATGCTGATGTAGTCTAGGTGTTGGTGACAAGATATAAAGCATGAAGGACTGCTTTTGCAAATGCTGTTTGCAGAACTGATCCCMACCCCCATCCTCGGACAAACTTTGTTTGCATTTCTTTCCTTTACTTTCCATTTATTCATGCTGTTTAGTAGAAATATAATAAATCAGTAAAAAAAAAGGAAAACTGTGTTCTTCTATGCACTAAATCTCAAAYCTCAATTTTCATTGGTTTGTCCTCTTACAACATGGTAGAAATGTGACATTCATCACTAGCGTTTACACAAAATGGGACAAAACTTTAGCGACATAAGGCATTTATTTGAGTTCAGCGAAGTAATGCTCCTGCAAAAACACTGATGAGCCCACCTTATGCATTTGCAGAAGAAGCTAAGTTGTAATACTTTGSATTTATCTACGCACGGGAGTTATATGAATTTGAATTAAACTAGCATTTTGTTTGTTGAATTTTATTTCAGTTTAAAATTTTTTTWTTTTTTTTTTTTAGCTAAACTAGTACTCTGGATCATCCAACAGCAACCAAACAGATATAGAAGCTATGATTAAATAGATATAACAGCATCCACATAAAGTGCTGGGCAGATCTAAACACATCAGTTTAAAAATGCACCTTGGAATAGATCAGTATAAGTGTCTGGGGATGTCTAGATTTTAGTGTGGCACCTAGGAGCAGTCTGAACATCTCTTACTCTACTTTCTCTTGAGAAAACAATGGCAGACTCAAGTCAACTCTTAGCCAGAGCTTTCTGACACTGGTTCCCTATGCAGTCTATGGAGAGAAGGGGCTGGGAGCCCAAGTTCACGCTGTGGTATGTGATTAGACTATCCTCAAATTGGTATTGGGCATCAGCAGAGGAAGCCAGTTCTCTTACGCTTAAAGGAAAGGACTGGATATCAGAAGAGGCAAGCAAAGCAACATGATTCTTTGGACAAGTCAGGCATCTCCAGCCATATTGGAAGCACTGGCATGTGCATGTTGTCCCATACTATTAAAATGAAAATCCCAASTTCCAGCATATTTTAATGCATGATTCACTATTTGCCCTATGATTTATTTTTATGTGTTCCCCTTCAGGCTTATAAACGCTGGTTCTGCGTAAAAACACCTCCAAGAAAAATTATTTTTTTAGGGGCAGTTATTCAAGAAAAGGCAAGGAACATGCTATACAACATGAGCTGACACTTGTAATGCATGGCCTTTCCCAGAAAACTAATAAAAGAGAACCAAGCTAACGCYGAGAAGGCACTTCTTCTGCAGATAGGGGAAAAGAGCCAGTGCTTTCCTTATGCCCAGCCTAACATGCCCATTCTGCGGGTGTGTTGTGCTTGTGATATATATCCATATGTACTGGGCATCTGTTCRTGCGCCTGCCATAAAAATATGTTATGGATATAGCTTTCTAAATGTACATGCTGTACGAGTGCGTGAGACACGCATTATGGGCGYTTGATGTACACGTGTGCTGTGTCTCTCCCATCACATAATGAAGCACATGGTACATTTATGTGTATACAAACAAGTGTCACATTTATGACAAGTCACATTTCTGTTCAGTCGCTTGTGCACGGATGTGTTTGAAGACAGGATGTTGGTGTGCATCCGTGGACCTTGTATGCAGGCGCCCTCACGCCGATCCCGAGATGGAGAAACGAGGTGCACRCTGTCCTTGTGATGCCTGGCGAGACATAACTCTATCAACGCTATTCTTGTGTCGCATCTACTGTATTATGCAATCCTGCGTGTGCTGCATGTTTCGTGGAGCTTATGTACTGTGTATTTTATGAGCGTATGCCCTGTGACATGCACTCATCCTCTATTTGTAATCTAGATTGGGGTGTGCGCTCCAGATTACATTATTTTTGTAATAATAATGTTAATTATGCACACTACAGGTACTGCTGTGTATTAAACACTGTGCCATACATGTGTGTGCAGTGTGCTTCAGATCCCATRCAGTGTCCGACATGGGAGGACACAGGGGTACTTGACAGGAGAGAGTCCCCTCAAAACGCTGCCTGATAAGAAGTACCTTGTGTAAATATGCCCATGTCACCAGCAGAGACACAGTGCGACATTTCCACTGCCTGGAGGGAAAATAATTTATGTGGCTGCACATTAAGTCTGTCAAACAAGTCAGAGAAAAGAAGATCCATCTTGCATCTAATCTTCAGGATGCGAATGGCAAAAGCAGCAGTTTGGAAAGGTCTGCATGCACGAAACGCACTGAGCCTTCACTCGCTGTTTCATTCCTTCCAAAAAATGTTATGAGAAATGGTGGGAGGGGAGGAAGACAGGGAGAAGGAAGAAATGGGTAAAAGAGGAAGTTATGAATATGAATAAAAGAAAAATAGCAAAAAAAAAAAATTAAATTATGGATTCCCTTTTAACAAAAGAAATAGCTGTGAATGTCATCAGAGCAGCTGGGTGGTCACCCTACCCTGGCAATGTAGGTTGCCTCACTTCCATCTCATCTCTCTTTTCCTAGAGTCTTTTTTCTATCTTCTTTTCCTAGAAGCACTGAAGGATCAATGCTCTACTATTAGAAACAGATATTAACTTTTTTCGCACAGACTACAGGAACCCCCATGGGAACTCAGACTATGTAGGTCCAGCTCCCATCTCAACAACGAGCTCACCAACCAGTTCCAACCCATTTCTTGCTCCTCTATATCTGTGTCTTTGTGTATAAAATRTTAACAGAATAGAACAGGATGGATCAAATTGCCACCTTTTATTAGATCAACTCACAATTGAATAGATCAGGGACAATTTTGGGTCAGCCTTGAATATCCAGAATGTTTCCATTTCTAAAGGCATGCCTGTCTTTCCCAGACATATTAGCTGATTATTAGATCTACTACAGGGTGATACTTCTATTTAACTCGTTTTGTCCAAACACATTAGCTGACTTGCAGATATATAAAAATTCCCACACACTTTCCTGTGGTACACAGGCTATTTTTTCTATTTTGCTTAATTATTATTAACTGTAAACACATGCTGCGTTGCATTTTAGCATGTGCTGCTAGGATGGGAGTCCAGCGATAGCAGAATTAAAACCCTTCCATAGGTGCAGCATCAACCACTTAAGACCACTGTGTTGTGGCAGATTGAGCAGTTTCACTGCCATTCTTTAAGTCTGACAAGATCTGGCCAGGGCACGTGGAACATGTCTCTTTTCCTCTGCTGATGCCACCAACTGCCAAAACTTCAGCCTTGTGCCTTACAGAAACCTGCCGTACCTCTTTCTGCAGCCCTTCATGGTGGTATTCGAGGTAAAGGCTGTGGCTCCAGGCAACATACTGGTACCAAGATGAAGACAAATCAGAAATGAGGTAGCCTGTATGGGAACACGCTGGTTATAATGTTTGTGGATGATGTGCTTTGGGCTATTGTAGAGCAGTGGCTCTGAACCCGTGGCTCTGAACCTATGCAAGATGACCCACAGCTGTCCCACAACAGTGTAGCACCTCTCCACTTGAAAGTCACATCATGGAGGGCTGTGGTAACCCATAGGAAAATGCTGAAGCTTGTTAGCAGAAGATGTCTAGACTATTTAAAAGCTACTGGGCAAGAGCAGGGGTCTCTTCTGTGGGGTCTGTCACTGCACATCCCTGTGTTCCAGCAGGAGTCCCAGGAGATGGAAGAAATAGAGGAAGGTGGAAAACAATGACCCAGAACTGAGGATTGTTTCATACCCCTTGTCTGGTAAAAGGCGACAACGCAGCCACGGAAGTTAAGTCATAGGTATAACCAGGTATGCCATGGATGGTACTTCATTCACTAAAATAAGATCATCTTATGGTCTTATGGTATCTTACAGTCCAGGATGTAAGTCCATCTTATGCTCTAAGGCATCTCTGCACCATCTTAGAGGGTGGTGGAGCAACTGTAGGATATCAGCCCAAAAACTTTGGTGCCTGAGCCACAGTCAGACACCTAACATCCAGCTTGATGAGAGTGATGACCTATTCAGATGGCCTGTTACCCAGCAATGCCAGACTTTGACTCCCTGTACTGCGAATAGAGAGAAACAGTCATGAAACAGGTATTCAGCACATGTATGTAGTAGGTGGTTTGAAGACAATTCTTACATTTCTCTGCTAGTTGTAGAGACAGCCAGGGTCTGGCAGTGCTGGAGAACAGCAGGCTGGATTGTTTACTGTCCCCTTAAAGTTATCACAGTTGGTATGTCGAATATGATTTAGGGCTGCAGAGGGATTTGCGAAATTCCTGCAGGGTTTGTCCAAGAAAACCGTCTGCCAGCCTGGACAGGTCCGTGCGTCTGTCCAGCACACAGCAAAGTGCTCTCTCTGGGACAGCAGACTTGGGGAAGGCAGAGTTTGTTGGAAAGTGAACCAGGACTGCTCAGCTCGGTGTGAAATCTCTGGCATTATACAACGCAGGCGGCACACTCCCTGCTTCTGAAACAGATGGAGTTAATTCTGGGCCAACGTCTGCTTTGCAAATACTCTCAGGAACAGCCGCCCCGATCAGTAGCGCTGCTGCTGTGCACTGACTCATCGCAGCATCCGATCACTCCATGGCATAGCCAAGCACAGGGCATCGAGAATGTCCTTGTCCCCCATCCCCACCGGCTCACGGCTGCTTCCCCAAGGGTCAAAGAGCCGAGGCTGCGTGGTGTGTGAGATGATAAATGCAGCCCTGCTCCTGCACTCTGCCTGAGGCCAAAAATGGCCTGGGCCTCCAATCCTGGGAAGAYGGTATGGAAATGATGCTCCTGGCTATTTACAGCTCTTGGCTATGCCTGGTACTTCATGTGCTGCATGAGTCCCTCAGCACTCTGTGGTCAGAGCATCCTTCCTCTAGACAAGATGTATGACTTCCCTGTAGATCTACCACCCAGCYATATACAAGTGCTTCCAACCCTCTCCTTCCACCCCTGTACCACTTGCACCGCTATGTGAGGTCTCCCTGAATCGTGAGRTGGACTAAGCAACCATGGCAGTCAATGAAGACATGCCCTGGGAAACTCCCCATCACTCCGAGAGTTATCAGCTTTCACCTGAGGACTCCTTCTTCCACCTCTTCACTGAGAAGATCAGAGCTTCTCTTTTCCAAAGTGCTTTCTATAGGTATAAGATACAGCTCTAGACAACTTCATCGCTGCCCATCCCTCCCTGATCAGAGTAAGACAATCTGTTAGCTGGAAATTGGACCTGCACGGTGATGACAAAAACTACTCAGGGGCCCAAACAGTTTGGCTAGAGGAACGAGATTTCACCCTGAAATAGTCTCAGAGTGAGGATGGTACTCAMTCCTACATCATACAGGACAGCTCAAGAGGTTAGGCTAAAGTAGGCTCCGAACTGGGCCCTATAGCTTTCCAAAACAACCAGGAAGTCTTAGCTTCACCACCTGATATAATCTGATATCTGCCACTGAAAACATCTGTCCATGCACACCATCATTCATTTTTACTAATGGATTTGCACTGATGAATCTATAGAGAGAGGTAAATGGGAAAAGTGTTTTGCACTACTGTAATCTTTTTTGGTTTTAAGCGATTTTCATCTTTTCTGTCTAAATAGGAACTTTCATAATTTTTAAAAAAGATTCAAAGAAAAAATAAAAATAATGCTCCAAGCTTGCAGGTGGCCAGTGTAGCATTGCTCAAAAGCACAAGACCCTTCTTCCCTTTAATTTGACTCAGTTTCGCAAATCAGGGGCTTTCCCTGTCTAGATCTGAACATTTGGCTATACAGACAAGGCTCTAATAATTCCATTTCAGATCAGAGAAAATCCTGTGGTCAAAGTTTCGGTTGCAAGATATGCTTTTTTTTTCCCCCCCCCCAAATAAAATAAAAAAGCATAAGAAATTAAATTATCAATTCCTACCTCAAAATAACTGTTGTAACAATTTGCTGCTTAATCAGGTGTCTGTACACAMATGCCAACACACAAACMTGTGCATGCACACAGACACCCAAAYCCCTATCCCCTCCAAATCTCTTTCTGTGCCACCCTTCTGATCAAATACACTTCAGCCATCATCAGTTTCATCTTTCTTCATCTACATCAATCTTTTTTCCCTGTTTCCATGACCATTACAGGATCATTACAGGCTTTTGCACCTTTTCGCTACCTCTGGTTTCCTCTTCAAAGCCAGTCTTTTCATTCCCACTTCATTGTCGTAGAAGATCTCATGACTTTTGCCAAAGAAAAGAGACAAATTTTATTGCAATTCAYCTCATCCCTCTCCAAGATGACCTCCTTTTTCCTCCATATCCACTGGTGCAGTATGTGATGCTGCAGCTCAATACTGAACACTGCCCGTCCTCCAGCTTGCCTGAACATTGCATGAAATTAATACAGTTGTCACAGGAGGAACAAAGTGAATAGCTACATCAAGGGAACATTGTAAAAATCAGACATTCMGTTCTTGTTGGAAAATCTGCTTTTCTTTTTTGTGGGAAAATCAGTAGAGCCTACAAACGAKCCATCCATCCACATAGATATATCAGGAAACCACTATTCACCCCGAAATAAGTCTCTTTGCTGAGCATATAACCACCTGAGGATACATGGTAGTTTGCAATAATCTTATAATTATTAGGCACCTTTGCTTCCTTATCACTATTCATCTCCTGGTGCCATGAAAGTACATTATGAAAATAACCATAAAAAACCTTAGTGAGAACTTTATTTGGAAGAATGTGGATCATTTAAAAGTATGACCTGTGAATCCAAGGGTGCGACCAATGAAAACTGGATCAAAAATACAGAGCAAAAGTGTTCAGTGGGCACAGGAAATAATGCCAAAAACTGGGAGAAGGTTGCAGCTGTGCAGGAGTAGAAGTTAGGAGAAAAGCTGATAGTAAACAATTTTTCCCTTGTAATGTCTGCTAGTACTCAATAAAGGAATAAATCTATCGACTGGGATCAAACCAAAATTCAGATATTTCTGTTGTTCTTTCCCTCTTCTTACTAAAATGATATTAAAATAAACAATGGTCATGGTTCAAGTGATCTGTAAAGAAAAAAATCATTTCATTTTAGTCTCCTGCAAGGAAGGGAAAGAAATGAATAGCTATATATTAGAGGGGGGAAAGACAGCACCCCTTTAACTAATAGTTTACAAGATAAAATATGCATCCAAGATGCAGGAAGATGTCTTTAGAGGGTGGTTGTTCTCCAAAGTGGTTGAAATCCACAAAAACATACTCTTCCCCTCCAAAATGACTAACAGACTCCTCCAATAGACCAACTTTGCTTTATCGAGGATTTTCTCTTTCCGGAATAATACAATGAAKATCTTCTTCACTGCTTCCCAGGGGGAGCAGAAAAAGGTAGGGTTTCCGCAGAACGAAAAATCCCTTTTCACCCAAAGACTAGAGCTGATGATTTTTGCATGCTGGAAGCAGAATGAAAGAGTATTGCAAACTGGACGGGGTTTCTGCTCTTGATTTGTCAAAGTTAGCCCTTTTCCATATTCSGGAGTCCCAAGGGACACGTACAGCATCAGCAAAGCAAACGCTGAGCCCACACAGGCCTGAAACCCATCTAATTAGTCCACCTTTTCAGCTTGCTAATGGTGYGCTCTCCAAGCTGGCTTTCCCAGCAACCAGGCTTTCTGAGGTGACTGTTCTCTCTGCTCTCACTGTCCTTGGTTGGGAGAAAGTCTGGACAGCCCACTTAAAGAAGTGACAAACTGTTGCCGGAGAGATTTGTCCTGGTTACCTAAGTTGAGTCCAGAAAAAGGACAAATTAGATCACATTTATCTGTTCCTGCTGCTTGTCAGACCATCATTCCCACTCTCCTTAGCTGGGGAGTATTATCCTGTCCTCCATATAATGGCACGAAATTAAGAGTTRTGGGGAGACTGTACCGCATCGGGATGAGGAGAAATGTGAAAATAAACAGTCATAGAATAATGGGGTTTGCCCAGGAAAACATGAAGCATCAGCAGCTCTAAGAAGAAAGCATCCAGCTGCCCTTGCTTCAGAAATACTTATGCAGTGACTTGGTTTTGTTATCTTGGAGCTGGAAACTCAACAGCAGTGTCCACCTGGACCTTTTCTTCTCCATGCTACAAACACACACTTAAAGGCACAGAGAGACGCAAACATGGACATGCAGTTGTGGATAAAATTCAACAGGTGAAATAATGATGGCTACACGTAAGCAAGCTCTCTAGGCTCCCTCCTTGGACAGTGGAGAGACGCAGGAACTTCTGGGGAAGGATTTGTCTAATCCTAGTATATACACCTACATAAGAGAGATGGATCACAGTATAAGAATTACTCTCTCTCCCCTGACTGCCAATGGAGTCTCAGGTGACAAGTCAGATGGAGATGTCTCTTTGGTAGTCATAGGTGAGTTGAATGTGGCTTGCTGTGCCTCAGTTTCCTGGGAGCTCTCTCCATTCRAGCACAGGGCACGAGAAGAATACCAAAGTCTGAAATTTGCTGATCACTGCCAAGATTCCCAAATTTCTTACATAGCTCCAGGCTCTGAGTAAAATGTGGGATGGGCTGATGAATGACTAGTCATTTCTTTGTCTGTTGTTAAGCCTTGAGTACGATTCTGGAGGAGAGATCCCAGAACATCACTTTAGATATCCAAACACCATGTTGTAGAAGCAGCACTTGACATTCACACATCACTGTGGTTTCTGAAAGTCCATTACAACATTTCTTGTAAGCCCACACTTGGCCACTGAGGGTGTCATCATGGCATCTTAACCCTACAAAATTAGTGGACTGAGACCAGTGACGAACAAAGCTATGAAGACTGATATTTTAGCTCTTCTCATCTATTTCTGACAGCCCTATCTGCACGTGGCCTTTCTTACACCCAGTTATGGAGCAACGCCAAATATTTGACAAATTCTGTTGCGTATTGGGGCTTTGCTATATGYTGAGCAAACATGCCATTTGCAAGTCGTTCTGCAGGCAAGTTTCCAATATACCTCACCTGTGCATATTCTCCAGATCACTTCTAGGGCGAGATTTTTTCTTCTTTTCCCAAGGGAAGAACACTGCCCACCACCAGTCATCACGACACCCATATCTTTAGCTGTGTCTTATTTTACTGAAATGTGGGAATGAGTCCCAAAACTACTGAGGGATCAGCAGGAAGTCATGCAGAAACTTTGTTTTCTTTCTTAGTTTCTCTTGCTTAAAACTGACAGGTTTAACCCACAATAAGGTATAGACCAACCAGAAGGCAAGAGRCAGCTGATGGAAAGCAGCGATGCTGCATGAGGCAGAAGGTAACCCTGAGATAAGGCTGGGTGGAACCAGAACCAGGCAAGCCTCAGGAGCATTGAGCATTAATCGATGCCCAAGTTTCCCCTGAACATTTCATTTAGTCCTGCTGAGGCTGTGAATTGTCAATATGTTTGGAAGTCCAAAATTCAATAAAGTATTTGACCTCCTCCCTATGGGTTTTCCCATTCAGGGTGGTACTTCAGTACCTGTCTACATTTAAGCAGGTGCTTAACTGCTCTCCTCAACAGGAGCCTAATTGCATTGTGATTTGTCACCCTGATGCTATAGGTAGCCACATCTCCACAGGTGAGTTTTACTCAGGGATTTGAAGGACCACAACTGTKTCAGCTCTATTTCTATTCTACCTATGGAGCCTGGGGATCCAGTKAAAGAGGTGAAGCCATTAAAACTACAGGCATTTTAATTCTGTTCTAAGCAATTATATAAGCCCTATCTGCTTGTAGAGAAAGCCTCCCTGTGTCAGAGCTAATATTAATTTTAAATCTCCAACCTTTTCAAATTAATGTGAAACTGTAAGTTTCCACATTCTTTGATTAAACATTCTGCTGTGTAATGACTACTTTATTATTTCCCCCCTCCAAATTACTGATTGTTGTCTTACATTACAGCCTCATCGGTACTTATTAAATTAACAAGACTGTGAAACACTTAATGAATCAAAACTCATCAAGTGTTTCCAAAGTTAATAACTAATCTAAAGATTTTTTTTTTACACTATATCTGCATGTGAAATTTATACATAYCCCACACAATCGCTGAAGTTCAGATGGTCCTAATCTCATGAAAGATTTATTACCGCATAGCTCGGTGATTTATTCAACTTTTGCTGAAGCAACACGTAGCATGTGTCGGGAAGGGAGGAGTGTCCTTATTTCTTATTTAATTTCCAAGGCTTATTCCAAGTTCTTAGGACTGCCCCATGTGTGTGTCTGCAGACTCTCACCAGATAGCAAATCTGCAGTTGTAAATTGGAAGTGGAAACTGGGGTGCACAAAGGATGGCCTAAATCCAGAGAAGAACGACCGTGCAATGACAGTGACAAAATAACAAAGAATTTACTATTCCATGTTCCAAAATATAAGACCAAAAGGAAAAGAGTTTTTTCAGGACGATGAAAAAGTAGACAAGCCTTCCCATCAGATGCTAGGAGGAAAATTAATAGATAYAGGGAGGATATGCACTGTAGATTGTCAGGAAGGGTATGGAGGTACAGCATGCATCCCAGCAAGAACCAGTCTGACAGCATCCTCATCTCCAGTAGATCCATCCCTGGGCAGGCAGTGCCATGTGTTACAATAGCTGTACCCTAATCCGAAAGGGCCCAAGCATCCCTCAAAGCAACTGTTGTGCCCAGAAAACWTCAGCATGATGACTTTGGGGGTACATGAGGTAGGGGTGGGTGGAGACCCGTGCAGGTGCATGTGCAACCACCAGCCCACRGGACCCCACGTGCTTGTGACACAAGCACAGTGATGTCTCCTGGGCTCGGAAGATGCAATTACATCCTCCCGGCGTGAAAGGCTGAGTGCAGATGGACCTGAGGCCAGCGCTGATGAAGCAGAAGGAGGGTGTGCATGTGCACCCACTGCCATGGTGCAWGGCATGGAGGGGTTGTCACTGGGACAGCCAAGGAGATAAGAGGTGCCCTCCATGGTCTGGGGATAAGTAAAACGAGATCATTTGCAAGGTCTCTGCTGGAGCATGCTATCAACCCTGCCCGTTGCGACATCTTGGCAATCATGAAGTCTTTTGAGAGCAATCCATAGAGCAGAGCCTGCTCCAGGTGAATAGCTTTGGTGAGGAGAAAGCAGAAGTTTTCCAGTGGACTCAGCAACTCCAGCAGAGATGTCTCATGGTGAGCAAAGCACAGGGAAATGCCCTGCCTCCCCGACAGAGCYGGCACTGCTGCACAAGCCCGGGAGAGGGGCTAGCTTTTAGGTTGAATAGGGGGGTTAACAAAAGGTGAAAGGGAAGAGGCAGTGCAAAAAAGGCAAGGGGAAGAGCCAAAGAGCTGGCAGGATGACCACGGCCCCAGCTTCCAGCATCACAGCAGACCCAGGTGCTCAGCTGCCCATTTGGAGTCTTGTGCAACTCGAACAGGATTTATGCTCCGTCCATATAAATTGCATCTCTCTGCCAAGAGTGTGATAAATGTACCCTACAAAGCTCCCTCAGGCCCCACTACCCTTTCCCCCCTGCCCTGCACCATCTCTGTTCTCAGCTACCTTGGGGCAGCTGGATTTGTGATTACCCACTCCAACACACCATCAATCTTGGGCTCCCTTTTACACGTGTAGGAAGAGATGTCTTTCTGACGCTGCTGTAAAACACGGAGCCTGAAGTACAGCCTTGTTGGGAAAGAGCTCACAACGCAGCTAGCAGGGCTGTGATGAGAGACCAATGACCAAGCCGAGAGGAGAAATGCAACCCAGCCATATGGGGCTGGATGACAAAACCCRTCAGGCGTATACGGGAGAGGAAAAATTCATCCGCAATTTATGCCGCAGCAGCTGAGACCCGAGAGTGGCCTTTTAACTGGATTTTACACCAATTCTCTATGATGCATTGTGAGGAGAGAGACAGGCGCAGAAGGGCCTTGGCTTAGCCCCGGGGGCAATTGTGGAGGAAAATGCAATTACATCTGGCTGCTGAACTTGCCCTTGCCTTCCCCTGGTTGTGTATGTTGTGCTCTCGCCTGGGAAAACTCATATGCAAAAGAAAGAAATTGGAATAAATGGCCCTGCCATTGCCATCAGTGACCCTGTGCCCCTGCTCCCCATTCTCTGAAAATATTTTCACGCCATCCCAAGCACGGTGTCATTGCAATCAGGGGAGACGGACCTCACTGCCCACCGCACCTTTCCTCATTTCAGAGCAGACTCTTGTCCCACCCTTTGRTGGACCCCAGAGACATTCAAGACCAGTTTCTCCATAGACTGCACTGGATTTCCACCCTTCCACTCCTCACTTCTCCTCCACAGCCTGTCTGCTCTCTGTTGCAATGTGTTCCCAGGCTCRGAGAGAGGAGGTGATCCCACACCCAGATGTTCATCAAGGTGKGGGGGGATGAACGTCATCTGGCCAGGGTGTCGTAAGAGCCCCCACTGATGGASGACAACACAAAGCAGGGGGAAGATGAATCCCTTATGACAATTCACCCAGCCAGGCTTCCTCCCATAAGAGAAAGGATCTACTTTAGGAGGTAACTAGGACTAAGCTCATCCCCAGGGGTTCCCCACATCTGCAGCGCACACTCCCCTTAGTTGGCCATGAAAACTCCCCCTGCCTCTTTTCSCTCTTCATCACAATGGTAATTGTGTTACTTAACTCATAGTGGGGATGAGTTAATTAATTCATGCATGTGACATGAATTAATATTATCACCTTCCTTAGTCCAGTTATACCTATCGATCCARAGCATTCAGTTGTCTTGCAAAACCAAGACCTGGACTGAAACAGGGACAATMTGGAGTTAAGCTACACCTCAATCATTTATTTCTATTTGTTTATAGATTTCTAAGCAAAAGCAAAGTCCTCAAGTGCCCGGCACTGTATAATTTTATTAAACCATACTGTTTGGTGATTTTCTCAAGGTCATAAAGAAAGTGTCTTTTCTGCCATGCTGGTAGTGTCCCACTGCTGGTGAGGTGTGAAATCAGATGTCCTGACCCCCACAGTGGTGTCTKACCCCAGAGGTTAAATCCCTTCAAACCTAAAGCTATCATACTGAGGGATGAGGAGGAATTTGGATGTGGAGCCCGCCAAAGAGGTAATTTCAAGCCAGAGACCACACGGAGCCCTCCAAAATACACCAACCTGCCAGTAGTGTCAAGTAGTCCATAAATTATCCCTGAAGCTTTCTGGTTTTAATCAGTCCCATTCCCTGATTACTCTTAGAACGTGACTCCAGGCCCCAACACAGAGTATTTCTCTTGCATTAATTAGATTAGAAAAGCAGGGGTATTCGATACACCGAGTAATCAAGTCAAGGGATCAATACGGCATGTGGCAGAGCCTTACATTGTCCTCATTCTGCAAGATGACAAGTAATGAATTAGTTCTGGAAGGTGCCCAAAATAACACTTTGTGACCTAACACAGGGRAAACATGAACTTTCATCTGTTTCCCCACTGGAGAAGAAAAAGACAGGGCTAGCATGTACATACCAGTATGTATATACCATTCCTTCAAGGCAGAACTGGTGAGGATGAGTAGTAAAACACAATTCCGGGTCAATGGCCGATATGGAAGGGTACACTGGACTTCAGGAGCACGAATTATAGCAAACCAAGGTGCAATGTCATCGCACCCTGCTGACCCTGCTCCTGCCATGGCAGCTGGGCTCTGTGTCCTCCAGCTGGCTGTCCCACAGACGTTGCTGCTGTGAACAAGCCTCCTTGGAGGCGACTGCATTTCAACCTGTCTGCAATCTCAATTGCATGCGTTGTGCTCACACTTCGGCAAAAGGCACAAGGTCAGTTTGGATGGCTTACAAATACCATCTTCAGACAGTTACCTGAACCCTGATGCAGCAAGTCTAGCTCTTGTTGTCAGTGGGGATTTCCTATGGTCTTTGGTGCTCTGTGATTTAGTTATTGGGCCATGACACTAGTGAGTTATTTTATGAGTAGTGAAAAAAAAAAAAAAGAAAAGGAAAAAAAAAAAAAGACTTAGCAGCAGCCACCAGTAAATGATGAAAGAGCAGACTGCTCTGTTTCAGGCAATGATGACTTACCCATGGAGGAATGGGCTTACTGATCATTTCGGGTCATTGTTTATTATGATACAGGGCTGAAGGGGGGAGGAAGTCYTAGCCTGAAAGACAGAAACACAGAGAAAGATGACCCTGAGTTCATATCAGCATTAGACTGGGGGTGGGAGTCTGTCTGGTGAAGCCCCATGGGCTACTCAGGACTTGTAAGAAYAGTTTGCAGAGCTGCTTCCAACCACAAGCTATCCTCTGACGAGGATGAGTAGAGAGGAGCCCCTGAGTTACGAACACAGCTTTACTGTGAAAGACTGTCCAGCAACCTCTTAACCTCCTTCTCTCCTCTCCTCCCCTCCAGAGCTTTCCACATTGTTAGAAAATAAGTTGTTACAAAGCCACRTGTTGTTGCTAAACCAGTAGTTGCTCTCTTGCTATAATGCCTCTGGTGATCCATATCATATTAAATTGTCCTGTTGGGTAGAGGGATGCTCCTTCCTTATTTATGGCAACAAACAGCTGAGGATGGAGAGCACTCATCTGATGCTGTCTTGTGTTTCTGCAGAAACCCCCACCTGTGGGTTTCATCAGCTCTTATAATTAGTCCAACACGACTTCCCAACCCAGACCACCCATTTGACCAACCAAGCCAATGCCCCTRAGCTAACCCAGAGATTACCCTTAGAAGGGAAATGCATGCAAGGGTGAAGACTCTGCCACCTCCCTCAATAAGATGGGGAGATAGTTTGTCCCCCACACCAGCWATGCTGCGCTCAGTGTCTGGAGGAATTTCTGAGTAATTAGGGTCTTTATAAAATAATCAACTTCATTCCTCCTGTTCCGCACATTTGTCTTAGATGAATCCTGAACAAATGGGCTCCATTAAGGGAAGGCAYAAGAGCAAGACAATCAGGATGACAAGCCACCTCTGTCTTCTCAGCAGCCRTCTCCTCCATCCCCCAGGTTGGAGCTCCATCCCAAGACCTCCAGCACTCATCCTGCAGAGTGGAGGAGCTCCCTTCTCCCCCTCGTCTGTCACGCACAAAAGTTGTGCRGCACTTCTGCAGATTGGGCTCCTACTCCAGTTAATTTTCTCTCTCCCTGTGCAGCCTGAAGCAGTTGGAGCCTGCACTGAGATGTAATGATCTCCCGATTTTGTTCTTGTGAGTCAGTCTCTGCTCAGTAGAAACCTCTGAGCTAATCCCAGCATGAMCAGCTGTTTCTGGCAAAATGAGGGACAACAGGCAGACAAAGCTGCTCCGGGTATTTGTTTCCTCCTTCTTCGGGAACTAAATCTTCCCAGTTAAAGTTCTTGAGGATGTCCATTAAGTTTATTGAGCTTGCAGGAGGTCTCAACTACAGCTCACTGTTTCGTGCTCAGCTGTTTAGATCAATGCAGCAAACATTTAACAATTTAACAACCTGGTGGGAGGGGAGAGGCGAGGAATGTGATTGCAATTAGACGGGTCGGGTTTTTTTTCAGGAGTTATCATTAAACAGCAAATGCTCTGCAACTGGAAACATGGTGAATTTCAGAAAAGCAATTGCAATAGGCGCAGTCATTCCAGGCTCTGTCCCTGCTTGTCTTTAGGTGGTAGGTACAGTTATTACAGTCCCAGGAGCTGGTTTCCCATTTGAGGAGGTCTGGGTGAGGTGTGAAGCTCAGATGCAGTTTGATTATTACCTCTTCTCTCCCGCGGTACCTGGGAGATGCGATGACTTCTGTGCCCATCACACCCTGAATGCCSTTCACTGAAGCCCTAGATCCCTCATCTGACCTTAGCTGGTGGGCAAGGCTAGACATGAGCCCCAACCTCTCACAGCGCTCCTGCCAAGCATGGTTTCCTCACTAAACAAAGACATAAGCCTGCTTCCATTGGCTTCCATGAGAACAGCTTATCAGAAAAAGCTGGATTAACACGATTTGGTGTGCTCAGGAATTTATAGGCATTGAGAAGGAAGGTGCTCTTAACTGGAGCTCCTTTACAGATACCATTTCCCTTTACTAACTGTGTGGATCACATTAGTATACAGGGCTATAGATAAGATTAAAACCCCACAGCTGACATGTTCTTAACAGTCTGCCTGGTGAAAGACTTCTCCTGGTCTGTTCTCAACCTACGGCCCCGGGGAGGAGACACTGAAGAGGTGGAGTGATGTGCCCAAGATCCCCAGCAAGTGCGTGCCTAAGGCAGAAATCTCTAGTGCCTCGGTCCCCTCTCCTCTCTAATCTTCCCCGTCAAATCCCCCMAAAAGCAGAAGAAATGCAGACATTGAGATGAAAGGGATGACGAGGACCATGCACTTGCCAGGGTCACTTCATGGTGTAGCCTTCTAACTCACTCTGTTGTTACTTCATCTTTCCTTCCTGGGAGCAGCTGATTTATCTTTATTATCCTTCTCTGTTGTCACTGTCATTACATTTTGTTGAGCCAAGAGACTCTACTGTGTGCTTTAGTAATTCAATCAGAAAGGAGGGGAAGCGGAGCTGAGGTAATAGGCAACGTGAAAGAGGTCAGGAGAAGCAGCCGTGGCACATTAAGGGAAATACAGATCCAGGCTCACTTGGAAATGGTAATCATATAGAGCGTGCCTGAGCAACTGGCAGCAATAATCTAGAGCAACAGCCACTCAGAGCCCTGTTTCTTCCCCTCTTTTTTGTTTCCCCTAGCTGTAGTCTCATCTCCCTAAGACCTGATCTTGCAGGGATGTCACATCCCAGGCTCCTTTTTCAGGTTTTAGTCTGCCTTTACCAATGCAAACCAGCTGCTGGAATTAGCAAGGGAAGAGCTCAGGCATTGCTCTTCCCAACTCGCTGTTTTACATGCGCCTCTGCGTGAATTTGTGAGTTGTTTCATTTAAGCATCAGCCATTGAACAAGCCCAGTGGCAAAGTAATCATTTATCTGTACTATTTTATTTATATGGCAAGAGTCCCCTGCTGAGAGAAGAATCCCACTGTGTTGTGCCCTGATGCAGACAAGTAGTAAAAGACATTTTGGTCCAAGTCTAAATGGACAAGAGCGGCAGAAAATGCAGGGAGAAAGGAGCTTCAGGGCATTGGAGATGAAATTCATTGATCTCCTAGAGATCAGAATAACAAGGAGAAAAAAATAGAAAYTATTTACCTTGGGGGTCAGCAGCAAAGCCCTGTTTCTCAAAGCCTAGGCCAGCACCCCGGTTGCTAACGCATTTGTGTTTGCACTGCACCTCCTGCCCCTGTGTGTAAATCATACACCTGTGAATCATCCCACTGAGGACYGTGGGACCATTTCCATGACCACGTCCCAACATCAGGCAGGAACTTCACCGGGATGCAAACACTGATATTGCAAGAGCCTTATCGGCACTGGTATGGGTAGGGCTTCATGAAGAGAGCAAAAAGCCACCTTTAGCTATGGCCACGTGGATCAGAGCCTTATAGCTTAAACCACGTAACACGGAGCAAGATGTTAGCCCATAGGTAACCTTAGCTCCTCAACAGTTACAACAAGCTGGGAAGATAATCCTGAATGTCACTTTTTTGGTACTTTTGAGACACATCCTCAAGAGAGATACACAGATTCATTCTTTTTTCCTTTCCTTCTGTTTTTTTTTTTTTTCCTAGTGCCTTATTACGCTGTGTAACATAACACCAGTATAGGCATGTGTCTTGTGGTTAGACACGTACGTGTACATACAGCACCCCCACCCCATACACTCACCTTGCACAGTAAGCAAAACTGTAATGTGCTAATTATTCAAACACACAAAACCACATTATTACAGTCAACTACATAAAAAAACACACGTGTTTACAGTGTATGCATATGTATATACAAAGAGGACACAGTTCAGCTGGCGTATTTTAAATGCCTTTTTAGAATGAAAAGAAAAGCTCCCCAGGAACTCTACTGACCACCAGTGACCAGTCCTGTTCTGAAGAGAGGTGTCACAAATGCATCATTTGTGTCGCATTATGAAGGGAGCCTGCATATCTAAAACAGAGGGTGAGATCCCTTTTTTACACACATGCAGAAAGCATGTACAGATAGAAAGAAACCGTGTCTCTTTTATCCAGTTTCTTGCCTTCATGTATCTATGCTCTCACATGTATGCATGTACAYGCACAGAGACTTCATGGATTCCCTGAAAAAAATACAGGAATAATGAGAAATAATATAGAGAAGATGTCCAGGATCCCACGTGCTGACTGGGCTAGCTAAGGTCCAGCATGCAGCGTAGTAAACAGCAATATCATTGGAATAAATTATTTATTAGTCTTTGAGGTTTTTTTCCTTGAAGCTCATAAATGCAACAATGAAAAATTACTCCAGAATTTATTCATTCTGCATGCTGGGAGAAACATTACGTGTCTGCGTATATATACAGATATAAAGCAGACCACGCTGTGATCTTGTATCTTTACGAACAGACTGCAAGTTTATGCGCACCGCAGAAATAAGTAGAACGCCGTAAAAATTAAAGGAGCAGTGCAGAAATCCAGTATCTTTGTGGGCACATGAAAAGACAGAGGTATAGTTTGGTTTAGATACTATAGGTGGCTGTTCACTTTCCACTTAACTAGGCTGGAGCTGATCTTTGCCAGATGATCACTCCTATACCTTCAGGCACCGAGATACTGTGCTAGACTTGGGCCACTGCCCTGGACTGCCACAGCAAATGCATATACATTGTGTTTTGGGCTGTCCTGCAAGTGTCTATGCACTCAGCTTCACTGAAGACCCTAGATGCKCTTAATTTTTTACTGCAGTTTCCTGTCTGGCCACAATCCTAATATTGCCCACAGGCTTCCAGAGGTCCCATACCGATTGGTAGCAACATCACGTTGGATATGCCAAAATCTCCACCGTTTCAAAGTAATTTTTCATTTTTTACTGCTGTCTTGTAGTTCTTGGTTATTCCATTCATAGGCTATGCCCAGCCTTTCCGTGTACCTCTGCCAAGACTTGACAGCACCTTTGAGGTTTCAGTCATGATGATACATGTAGATAGATAATCTGCATTTTCTTTTTCTTCAGCCAATAATCGACCTTGAAGTCCATCCTCCACTGTTCCTAAATTCTTAGCACTTGATCTGGGGCTCTGTATTAAATTTGTCTTCATGCTACATAGAAGAACAGCTTTATACATTGAAGTACAACTCCAGGGTTCAACAGATCATCCTYTGACATCTAAGGATCAGCAGAGGTTCTCCTGTAGCACAGTCAGTTCTTTGCAAACCCTTTCCTAATATCAGACATTTTACCGGCTGTCCTGAAATTCAGCACAGAAATAGTCACCGGGCTTTTAGACATATTACACCATGCATTTTCTGTCATGATAACACAGACATATCTATGGTGGAGAGCACAGACCTGTCCCAGGTGAACAACAGCTGCTGGCTCATGTGCAGTCAGACTGCCCAGAAGGTTAGAGGAGAATGTAAATAGCTCAGGAGATGAATGAAACTTTTGGAGGAGTGTCCCGATCTCTTCTGCAGTTTGTCCRTAAGAACCAAACGAAGGAGCTTCCACACCTCAGCTCATCCAGGGAGCCATTTCCACAAATTTATTGTAYCTCTATGTGCTTGATGCACTTTGAGAAATAGCCCTGCAAGTGYCCTTGAAGGACTTTGCCATGGATCACTGATTTTTCTAACTCCTCTGGAGTTCTTCATCAGCACTTTTGCCTCTGGGATCCCCAGCCACATTTTCTACARCAGTGATGTGGGTTTGGTTTTTTGGAGACTCTGAAGTGAGGGCTAAAATACTGTAGCTAGCTTTAATTACTGGAGGATTAGCAGTAGTCCTCCTGACACTCCTTGATGTCTGAGCCATGCTACTAACTCCAGGTGGGTCATCTCATAGTCTGGGATCTGTRCCCCTGGAAGCTGTGTGATCTCTCGTTCACCTCCTTTACAGAGTGGCTGGGAGCTCTTTTGTAGCCAGAATAGAATAGGGTGACAAGAAAATGTCAATGGCTGTAAGCATGAGTTTGCTAGAGTATTGAGTCCAAGCCCTAAGACTTAAAGCTGAAGAAGTGATATTATGTGACTTCTYAGAATCCATTTCTGGTCATTCTTTGGATAGCAGTCCCCAAAATGATCTCTGTTCAGCCCACCTCAGATGCACAGAGCAACGACCTAGGCAAGAAGGCTGGGGACAGAGGGAAATGAAGGGCAGTGGAAACTGCTGCTCCCTCCCAAGGGGATGAGAATTACTTCCTTGGGGGAAAATGTATTTATTGCCCAGCGGAGGCAGGCCACATGCTGACACTGTGCCAGAATGACTGGAACAATTGACAACAATCTGGTCTCTGCTTTGGGTGGGAGTCTTGGACAARCATCTGAGGATGCTCCTTGGTGGCATCTCTGTAAGGATCACAGGGACATCCTGAGCAAAAAAGAGTATGGACGCTGGACACAAGCCAAGGTCCCTTAGCTGTGGTATAGAGGACACCTAAAGTAAGAATCTTCGTTCACAGRCAATGTAAATACCTCCCTACAAATGAGCTGCTTGTGATGAAGCTACTGCTGAGGGTAGTTCGTGCTATCCTAAAGTTGAACCTGCAGGAATCCAAGTGTATTTCACCTTGAAAGGGCCAATTTCTCTCTCCCACCAACAGCAGGTGGATGCTTTACCTAAATGCAAACATGCTACAGTAAGTTAGGATGAATACCACCACCTCTCCCTAAATGAGCCTGCTCTACCCACAGGTTATTAATTAGCAGACGAGCCCCCCATTCCAGAAGGATGGATGCATCACCAGRAAGCCACAGTGTCCCAGCTCCTCTGTCAGCTGGGTACCAGCAGTGATGGCTGCACTGCACTCAGCGTCTTTCCAGCCGGTAGTTGGAAGAACAAGCAAGAAGAAGGAGGAAACCTTTCCTCTTGGATAGTATCTTCCATTAACGTGGCTTGAAGCTTTTTACAAACAAAAGCTCTGGGGTCCTGAACTTCTTGGGCCATGGAGCTTCCTTTATTCCAAGGGAGATAAGGTAAGAACCAAAGAGGACCTTGGAAATCTGGGTGTTGCATGGACATTTTACAGTGAACAGGTCCCTTGTAATATACATATAAGACAAGAGATGAATTTGGTGAGCTTGACCCTGGTGGCCTGTGCTYTGCTGCATGAGGACAGGAACCACCATGACATGGATTGCAGAAGATTGTGCAAGAAACCTTCAGTAGCCACTACTGCAGTCCATGAACTAAGGCATGTTGTTTAACACTGTTTGTTATTGCGAGAGGTTAGTTCAGCCCACCTTTCACAACGTGGCAGCCAAGGCATGCAGGGGTAACTGTTTTACCCAACTTGTCTTAGAACATGAGTGGCTCAGCAGGGTGTCAGACTCAGAAGAGCGGACCTCCCCAACTTCCTYCCTCTTGGGTGGTTTAGATGGTGACAACTTTAGGCAGAGGTTGAAAATGCTGCCTGCTGCCCTTTTGGCAGGGAATTCACAGCTGCTGGTCTGTTGTTCTCCCCTCCCGTTGATAAAAGGTACCCCTTCTCAGAGACCTTCTCGGAGAGCTGCGTGCTTGAGGGATGCCGCGGGTGTGTTTGCAGCTTTGCTCCAGTAGTTTTATGGTTATCGGCTATTGCTCCAGCTTTCTCAAAGGAAGCCAGCATTTAAATAGCTTTCTATATTCCTTGAGTACCTTCCATCATCCCTTGGCAGCAATCATCCCTTCACGTCCTCTCGATGATGTTACTGGCATCAAGCACAGGCCCCCACCAATCCCAGCTCTCCGATGCACTTAATTAAAGCAGAATCACTCAATAATTCTGTTGTGCTTTCCTGGGCATCTGGTCATTCACCTCTCATGTGCACAGGCAATTAATTTTTAGGTTGTCAGTACAAAGGGATTGAAACAAGAATATTAATTCCAGCCCAGCGGGAGGAAAGAAGGAAGTTTTGCTGGTSTGTGAGTCCACCTGCAGGGCTCTGCCCCCGGACGCTGAGTGCCCGCGATGCCTAAAGGCCTCCCAGAGTGTTGAAAGTTGGGAGGGAGGGAAAGTTTTTGAGATAAAACAGTTCCTCCCTCCTGCCCAATTCCATTAATATTGTGGATAAATTAATAACCATGTTCCTGCCTGGAAACCTCATCAAAATCAGTGGCCCRGGGTGCTACATAAAAATAAATGCCAGACCCTGCTGCAAGGAGCTGTATGTGGCTGTTAGTGACTTGTGCAGAATCACACAGAGACCATGTAGAAATCTCAGCGCCGAAACTCCTGATTCATGGGCTAGGGCATTTTCATTTTTTTATCCCCTTTCTCTTAACCTTAAAAAAAAAAAGAAAGGCAGTACAGAATCATCGTTTTCCCCTGGCATTTATTGAAATGTCATTTGAATGAGACCAAACAATGCTTTATGTTCCTTTGGGTAACTGATATGGACAATAGTCCATAAGAACAGGAAAATTGCAGCTCTGATCTAGTTAATGGATATTAGAGGCACAAAATGCTTTCAAATGCACGCAATTATTTTTATCTGCTAATTGAGGGGGTAAAAGCTTCTTTCTAGGAAATATGGTAATATATATTGATCAGAAAAATGAAGCTTCTATACCAAACCCTGAGCAAGGTTAAGGGATTTTAATTAATGAAAAAGCTTTTTTATGAAATGATGCCACCACTCAAGGAGAGTATGCACTATGACCTCCAGTTAAGTGGAAACACCTTTTAAATATGACACCGCTCATACGAGCATCACTCACTCTCTTTCTTGGCCAGATAAATATTGAAGAGACCTGCTGCCAGACCAGGCTGTCCTATTCTGCCCTGCTTGGGTGGTGGGTATCCACTGCTGAGGTGACCACCACAAAAACCTCAATCCCAGATATGGATGTCTTTCAGGCATGCCACAGGTCTGTGAAGGCATCAACCAGCAGTCTAAGCATCTGGGTGGGACAAGATCAGCACCGGGGAGTGAAGATCCACAAGGGATCCACAGGATGTGTCCAAAGAGTACACCTCAAACAGCCCATGGCATCAACTGTCTGTGAGCACGAGACTGAGAACAGAAGGTGAGGAGCGTAAGACCACGTGCATGTATGCAAGTAGCAAGGTGGAACAGGAGCAGATCTGTAAATATAAAGGAGCTGGGGACCCAGTGTGCACACTGCATGTTTCCAATGCACGTATTGCATACGTTTCAGGAGGGTTACTTCAAGCTATACCCAGCTTTGCCCCCTGGACTGAACATGTATTAGCATTGGCTGTGGTCCTGGAGCATATCTGCTGGTTTAATCTGTTCAAAAACAGTTTGGGTCGTACAGTCTGAGCCATTGTGAGATGAAAAGAAAAGCCAGTAAGTAGGGACGACTGGGAGATTTGTTACAGAACTTCACTCCTGATCTGAATAAATTTAAAGCAGCAATGCAGATGTACCCRCAAGTCCTGTGCCTTTTACTGCTGAAAACAATTCCTTTGCATTTATTTTAAGTCCAGACTCCTACAGTTATCAGACGCCCAAGCTGCTATTAAAATTAAAGGCTTCTACCTCTTCTTGTGCACCTGTATTTATTTTCTAACTCCTACAAGCACAAACAGAAATATAAATTATCTCTTTCTATCACTTATTTTGAAATCTGCCTGGCTTGCCTTGCAAATGGAAAAATAATGAATTTCAACTTCAATCAGAAATAAGTGTTTTAATTGGTCAGTATATTAGTGCTACATTGTTTACAGGATTATTCTTTTTTAGGAGGCACAGTCAACTTACCAAATGGATGGTAAACTGGCAAAATCTAACCTGCAGCAGTGTTTTTGCTACCTGAAAGGTAATGTATTTACTTTCACCCCACTGGGACTCTTATGCATCTTAGACCTGTACAGGACAGATGCTAAATTGCCCAAGACAGCAGAATTATCATACCACAGTGGCAGAACAGAGTCTTTGCTGCAGGATTTAACTGGTTAGCTTGAGTACAGCAAGGCATCTACACATGTGTCTTCTATTAACAATATATGGCTACAGCCCTACATAAAATCTAACCTGGAGCTTCTTTACCTAGAAGTCAGCTCATGATGGAGTGACAAGATTGTTCTGCCATAATCTCCAGCGGGAAGAAGAACAACACTTCTCATGCAAAATTCCTGATATGTTTGCATTTATTGCGATGTTTCCGCTGCATTCGTCACTGGTGGTAGCTGAGCACCTGAGTTTTGGCTGCACGTATTCCTTAGCAGAGTCAAGGAAAGCCAAATGGAAAAGGATTGCTCTATGCTGAAAATTATTACACCCAGGCTCAGGTACTGGGCTCAGATGTGCTGCTGAGCTGAGAGGGATGCACCCAGCAGAAAGTCTCATTAAGGTAAGGAGAAGTAGACAACACTTAAGGACCCTCCAAAGGGAACGCTTCCTTCTAATCGCATGTTTTTATCTTGCTTCTGATACTGTGCAATGAGTTTGGGAGAGGCCAGCAGAGTCCAATGGAAATTCAGAGAAAAGCAACATTATCCACTGAAACGTCAGACAAATATCGACTTCTCCACAAAAGGCTTACTCAGATGCCCTCGGAGAGTCAATATTTGGTGGGGAGCATTAAAATTTCACAGACCCTTGACCAAGGTGACTTTCAACAAGTAGGGCTGATCTCTCTCACAGTAAACTTGCCCATGTGTGGGCAGAGGTGGTCCAGCTTTCAGCGACCCCCGGTCTTCCCCTGGCTGACAGCAAAGCGACATTCATCTGTCTTTTGCTCCGCTAGAGATGAAAGTCCTCCTGCCTGGTGGAGGTATCTAAGTAACAAGTCCAAGGTCCCAATAAATCCAAAGCGAAGGAGGAAAAGAAAGGGTAAGCCCAGAGACCATGATGATGGGCGCTTCATAAATACAGCTGACAGGTCAGAGACGTTGGTAGGTAGATTTCTGACGTTTTAACCCATGAAGACACACTCTGTAAAGGTTGGACTCACTTCCAGTTGCAGTAAAAGGGAGATTTTGTGCTCTGTGGGAATTGTCAGTCCCCAAAAGCTTTCAGAAGCTCGTGACTGCATTCCCTGTGCATTATGTCCCATTATGCAGATTCCTTAAAGTAAATGTAAATCACATCAAGACTAATYGTAAAGGGCTTTTGTTTCTGAGAAGCAAAGTGCTTTGAGATGGCTTCTGATGGTCCAATGGCTACGTGTCTTTGCCCTCTTCCCCTCTCACTCCACACCCTGCCTCTACTCATCCACGCATGATGATGTCCTGAGCTCCCACAGACAAGGCCAGCAGGGCTCGCTGGGTTAATTAAATCAGTGTCATTYGCTGTCTGGAGCTCAAGTGACAAATGCATTTCCAACCTTGCCTCTTTTGAGGGAAGGGGGGTTTGTGAAGCGTGACGGTGGCTCAGGACTCCTGGAGTCTATGCTCATACATCTTACCCAGGTGAAGGCATCACCACCCAGTGATTTGGTTTCCCCCTTCTTGTTCACTGGGACAGAAAGCACCAGCACTGTGTTAGTGCAGAAAGTACATTTTCACTCTGCTTTAAGAATCCCGCTTCCCTGCTTCCTTTCCTGGCCTGTCATGGGGGAATAAGATGTCAGGAGATGCTTGGGAAGAGTGAAAGGGACAGTTCCCCTCCTCCCCAYTAATTCTATTAGCCCAGCCACTCCATTACCCAAACAGCCCCTCGCCAGCCTCCCGACGCATTTGCAGATGCATTAGTGTAATGGTACTGTGCGCTGCCAAACACATGCTGCCTTCCATCCCAGATGTGCTTCCCAGGCAGATAAGGTGATTTTTATGTTTATATATATATATATATAYACAYACACACATATATGTACTGGAGCACCCAAAGATGTCAGCAACTTCAGAGGATACTGAGCACACAGAGGAGTTACRGAACAAGGCTCGTGTTTTGTGACACCCTTTGAGGTCCTACATAAGCACGGATATATATGTACAAAATGCTGCATGTTGGTTCATCACATGACAGTTAGGCTATATATCATCTGCAAATGTTTACAGTTAGACAAAAATAAGCCCGATTCCCTGCTTTCTGTCTTCTGTACTTTGAGGTTTGCAGAAATCTGCCTAACCCATGCAGGTGGTGATTTTCTTAGGTTAGCACAATGTTGCCTCTTCTTTTAAGCTGGAGGGTGAGGGATATAACTCAGAGGAGTACCAGGTAATGTCTGCGTGACACGGCTTTTCTCTTGCCCAGTGACCTGGCATGGACAGTACGTCAGATCCACATATGTGCCAGGTTTTCTGTGTGTCCTATATGTCTCCTGCACTGCACATCCCTAGGAGAGGTTACAGCCCCACAARTGGGGCACTAAATTCAGGGTGACTTTTCACTGCAGGGCGGGGGGGAGTTAAAGTCTTGGAGAGGCAGGATGGCAGGAAAAAAAAAAAAATGCAAGCAAAAAAACCCAAAATTATGCCATTGAAATGCACAGGATATTTCCAGGGACCTGACCCAGTTGAGCAAGAAAATTTCATCTGTCCAGTAAAGCAGCTTGCTATTTTTCCAGGACCCCGGGGCAAAACTGTCGATGCTAAAACCTACAAATAGTCCCTTTGCTTTAAGAAATAATGATTCAAAACTGCAGTTCTTTATCAGGTGTGAATTCTCCTTCCTTCTCCTAAACAGTTGCATGAGGAAGCAAAGACACACACAAACTCAGAAAAATACATCATACACAAATACTTCAGTATTTAAAAGGTCTTTTTGCACCACAGCCATTACTGCTGTTTCTCTAAGTAGAAAGAATTAACACCCCAAAGCTGTCTGAGCACCAAAGACAGGGGCAAGGAGTCAGGGCAAATGGTTGATTGTGTAAACTTTGTGCCATAATTAGTAGGAGGTGGATTGATTGTCAGTTTAAAAAGACAGCCTAGGAAAGAGAAAGGGGGGCTATTTGGCTTGTGTGGGAGCAGGGAGAGCCTACGATATTTGCCACAAGCACTTTTATCTGTTTAGCTATGAAAATTAATGAAAATAAATGATCAGAAGGCAATAAATGGATCTGCAGTTACCCTCAYGAAGGAATGCTGATACACTGTTTACACATCTAATGTTTGTTTTGAGACTCCGCAATCTCCGCGGGATGCTTCAGTGCATCTGGTGTTGTCGCTGTATTTCTTTTTCCTTTTTAATTTATTGATCCAGGGTATAAAAGTGTCCCTGAAGCCCTGGCTTGTTTTTCGGATGCTCCCTTTGCTGGGAGGACGTGATGCACCTCAAGCAAACCAGTCCTGAAGGAGCTTGGATGCACAGAGGTGGGTGAACTTCTGGTACCTAAAGAGCAGCAGAAGACACCTGTGGGTTGTGAAACCCAAGGACGCCACAGCCACACGCTGGTTTCCACTGCATCAGCAAATGGAGAGCCTTCATGGCAYGATAGCTGCAAGAGACTGTTACCCTCCAAGGCTGTAACCACCTTATCAAAYAAAACAGGCCAAGGACCCTTCTAAAGCCTTTCTGGCAAGTGGCAGAGTGTCTACATCCCTAAATTTTCTTTTYTTCCCTTTTTTCCTGAAGATGTGGTTGATGTGTCCTTACTCTCCCAGGGCCGAGTCCTGCCCAGGTGTTCCCCTGAGCCTTGCCTCGGCACTGCCTGGAGGAATGCTGCCTGGCACAGGCAGGAACCATGCTAATAATTAGGTGGTGCTGCTGGTGGTGTTCAGTGTTTGAGCTTGTGCTGGCCCTGGTGATTTTGGCAGAGCCCAAGAGATCAGCACACGGAGGTGAGTGAAGGACAGCTTCCTTCTGTGTCCGACTCCTGTTTGACCACTGACAGGTCGTGAGAACATCACAGCTGACCTTCTCAGCCCCTCCTAGACCTCTTACCGCRCAGAGACTTGTCTTGCATCATGCAAACATGAGGTCCTTGTGGTCAGGTATGTGCTCGAGGTGGCTAACAAGCAGCTATCCCTGAAGAATGGATAGACACCTCCAGGGATGCCGGGCTGTGCCGGGTCCTGCACTTGGGTCACAACAACCCCAGACAACGCTACAGGCTTGGGGAAGAGTGGCTGGAAAGCTGCCCGGCAGAAAAGGACCTGGGGATGCTGGTCGACAGCCGGCTCAACATGAGCCGGCATGTGCCCAGGTGGCCAAGAAGGCCAACGGCATCCTGGCCTGTGTCAGGAATAGTGTGGCCAGCAGGAGYAGGGAGGTGATCGTGCCCCTGTACTCGGCACTGGTGAGGCCGCACCTCGAATACTGTGTTCAGTTTTGGGCCCCTCACTRCAAGAAGGACATTGAGGTGCTGGAGCGTGTCCAGAGAMGGGCGACGAGGCTGGTGAAGGGTCTRGAGAACAGGTCTTATGAGGAGCGGCTGAGGGAGCTGGGGTTGTTTAGCCTGGAGAAGAGGAGGCTGAGGGGAGACCTTATCGCTCTCTACAACTATCTGAAAGGAGACTGTAGCGAGCTGGGGGTTGGTCTCTTCTCCCAGGTAACAAGTGATAGGATGAGAGGAAATGGCCTCAAGTTGCGCCAGGGGAGGTTTACATTGGATATTAGGAAAAATTTCTTCACCGAAAGGGTAGTCAGGCATTGGAACAGGCTGCCCAGGGAAGTGGTGGAGTCACCATCCCTGGAGGTGTTCAAAAAACGTGTGGATGTGGCGCTTTGGGACATGGTTTAGTGGGCATGGGTACTGTGTTGATGGTTGGACACGATGATCTTAGAGGTCTTTTCCAACCTTAATGATTCTATGATTCTATGATTCTATTCTATGCCTSTGCATCCATAGACAGCCTTAACCAGAGGATGCTGCCAGCTCTGCGACCCCATTGCTCACAGCAAGTCTGCTCCAGTGGGCTGTGTGGGCTTTCCCCAAACACGTACCCACTCTTCTCCTCTGCTACCCTGTTTATAAGATAGACATCAGCTCTTAAACAATATTTCAGACATTTAATTAGGAGTACAAGCTAAAAACACTAAATGCTTCAGCTGACAGCTTGCAATAGCTCCTGTCCTGTGGAGCAGTAGGGAGACTTTGAACCTACCTACAGAAATCACATAACACTGTGTTTGTACTACTCTGTGAAGTTGTATCTGCACTGGTAAATTTAATGATGTGCCCTGCTTTACTCYCTGGTCCTAAGACCAGTGAGTATACAATAACAGATGTACACATCATTAAACTCTCTCAGCCTGCAAATGGAGCAGCTGCCACCAAACTGCCTCTCAGAAACAGTCACTGGCCATGGTGATCCTTGAACCGTGTCCAAGACTGTCTGGGAGACGGCTCGCTGGCCCCACGGTGAGGATGTGCCAAGTGCCATCACGCCAATTTAATGGGTGAGACAATCCACCTCCAGTGCCTGGTCATGGTCCCTAGTACTGGTACAAATGCAACCTAAAGTCCGTGTGGCTACCAGTTCACTGTTTGYGGGAGCAAGGAAAGCCATGAATAATAATAATAAAAAAAAAATCAGCAACAGCAGATGAAGGTAATCCCTCCTCCGCTCGCAGGYCATTCCTGGTCCCATGTCACAGAGTACCATCCTCCAAGGTGTGCACACAAATGGTCCTGAGGTCTGTCCGTGAACCASGGCAGTAAATTGGCCAGCTTTAAGCACAAACCAAAACAAGAAATTATTTTTAAATGTTTTCTTTTATCAACTGTCATCAGTCTAGAAGCACAAATGCAAGACCTGGGAAGGGATATCACAGTTCYGTATTGACACGGGAGATAAGGTATCATCAACCCGTGACCTGAAAAAGATGATGTTCTCCCAAACAGGGCCCATACTTGTCTCCTTGGTGGGGCACAAACTGCTGGATTTTTGGATCACAGAAGGTGTTTTTCTCTCTGTAAGCACACGGTTGGGATGGACTGTGCAGAGATTAGGTGGATTTTCCCAAAGGTGCAAGCTCAACCTTGGGAAAATGCTGAGTGTAGGATAAGTAATTAGTGATGAATAGCATGTTCGTGAAGTCCATTAGCTGGAAAGAAAAGCAAACCTGCAGCATTCTCAGCTGGAAAAAAAAAGCAAACCTACAACATGCTTCACATTCCTTCTCTGCATTTTCCTGCCTCCTGAAAGCATCCGGAAGACCCCCCCCCAGCCCACGCTGCAGCCTGTCAGGGGGCTCCCCTCGGTGTCGTTGGGGACTGGCATTTCCAATCAATTAGACATGTCACCGCTGAATTTCTCTGCTAATTACTGGAGTTTATTATGTCTAAAGCCAGGTTAAATGCAGAATTCCTGAGGTCAAATGGGGTCACCTAGACAATCAGTTCCACATTTTCCATAGCAAAAGAGACCCCCACAATCAGTCACTGCCAAGTGGTTTGTAATGACCAACCTGCCAGTTAGTGGCCTGAGGTGAAAGTCTCGGGGATAGATAATGCTCTTGGAGACAGAGAGGAAAAAAATCTGAACCAGGAAAGAAAAAGGCCACCTTGGAGGTGATTATAGCACAGAAGTGTGAACGCACAACCCTTTCTTGGTGTCTTAGTGTGGAAGGAGAAGGGTTTCCTTTACACATCAAGCAGCTCACAGAGAGCAAGAAGAGTCTTCCTCTGCACTAGTTTCTGGGTCTGACCCAGTTGCCAAATGCCCTTTGATTTCAGTGGTGTCAATTGAGGYCACAATGAAAGAAAACGTGCTCAGGGGTAAGGACCGATAGACCGTATCCCACGAATTGCTAAAAAATRTGCCGTGAGGTCTGCTACCTGCTTCTTCTCCCCTCCTTGCCTAGCGATGAACGTGGTGGTTGTAAGAGAGTCGCAAGCCAAGGAAAGCCTGGGAGGGCTGTTCTTGCAAAACAGAGCACACAGCTCCCTTCAGAAGGAAAAGAAAAACATCTCCCCATCTGTTTTGGAGACGAAAGGGTTTTCAAATCTCTCTTGGCTCATTTCGACACTGCATCCTGTGGGTGAAAGACATCCTGTCCCTTACCAGCATTTCGTTCAGAGCCGGCTGTGGGAGAGCACGAAACACTTCAGCCCAGACAGAGCACACGGGGAGGCTCGAAGTGCTCAGTGTTTGCAGTGGCARCTGCCTAAAGACCCTTGCCTAAATGTCAACCCTGTTTTCAGAAACAATTATAGAGAATGCAAAAATAGCAATCCGGGAGTTACGTACCTCTTCTCCACCCAACGGCTGGCAGATGAGTTTATATCATGACGAAGCCAAAAGAGGATCCCTCTAACTGCTGGCCCTGAAAACTCTCTATTAAAGATAGCACTACACAGGCTTCCCTTCCCAGGGTTAAAGGTTTCAGGATGACCAGTGGTGCGGAGGAAAAACAGACTCCCATGGATCCTCCTACAGCTGGAGAGGTGCTGCAGAGCCCTGACAGTCCACACTGTCAAATTCTTCATGGTCTCTTGCATGGGTTTGGCTGTCCTAATTGGAGTCTCTCAAACAATGTCCAGGAACGGTCTGGGTTTATTCCCTACACAGTCTGGATGGAGCTACCCTTTTTACGGGGACTAAGAGAATTGAGATCTACAGGCACAGGCCACACTGCAGCATTTGGTCTCAGTGCCAGAGACTGTTCCCTGGTTTATTGCATTTATTAGTATAGCTGCTGGGAAAAAAGGACACTTTGTCCTGACGGAGGCTAGGTCAGTGCAAAAGTCTGCCTGTCTCCTTGGTGCCAGTGCCCTGTGAATCCAACATTAATTATGTGAATCATCCTGGAATTGATACTCCATCAAAACACATTCCTGGTGTGATGCTTGGAGGAAACACCTTTGCTCTTTGGGGCAGAAACTACTGACACGTGAACTTCAAAAGTGCTTGGAAGGTTCCTTCCAGAGAAAGCTTCCCAAATGATGTCATGGGAGCAGGGATCTTGTACAAACACTGTCTTTCATCCTCAGAAATCCAAAGGGCTTTACAAGTTCATAAATACATCACAAAGGCATCCATGGATCCAAACTCTCAGAGGAGGGACACAAGAGCAGGTATTTACATAGGAGTTCAGGACTAGAGGAAAAGAAGTGAATTCATCAGGTGAATTAAAGGAAAGGATTTCTAGGGAGTCAGAATGATGTGAAAAGTGCTGRGATTGGGATAAGACAGCAGAACTAAGAGTTTAAGGACCATTATTTGAAAAAGTCCCAACCTTAACCTGACTYTTATTCGGGCAATGACAAATGGGGCATTTGGCAGAGAAATTGTCCTGTCCATGCACAACATCCACTGAATGGGCAGGCAAACACCCACTGATCTATCCACCCAACTTTCTGCCTTGATTTTTCTGTCCCCTCAAATCTTCCCAACCACCCAAAACCCCTGGCCTTGCTACGTTTATCATATAGACACAACCACAGGCGTGTTCCCGGACTCTAGGGAATGTCATTACAGCACTGGGTGTCTTCCTGGGCTGCACTGTCCATCTATACAAGTGGCTAAGCAAGGCCAAGCCTACACTACAAACAAAAATACAGATCTACCCTCTACAACAGAGTATTGACCAAGTGTTCGGTTTGTTGGTTCAAAATAACTTTCTAAAGGAAAAAAAAACAAAGCAAAACAAACTAAATATTAGGTCTCAAGGGTTCCCGTTACTTCCTCATCCAGCTAGGAAATAAAAAAAGAAAATAATTTGCAGGGTAGTTGAGTACAATTGTCTCCAATCACAAACTGGAAAATCACAAAAACTGGAAAAACAAACAAACAAACCCTGAAAAAAAATGGAARAAAGTTAACATTACGTTAAAGTATGACTTTAAAGTTATTTTAGAAAAGAACATAAAAGCCAGTTTGCCTTTCAAGGGCAGCTCCTGGAATGGATTTCATTTTCCTGGTCCTACTACACACATCTATGATGATAATGACTATATCAAGTAATATAAAGTGATGGAAGATATTTAGCAGGGGCCTAAAGCGAGAAAGACTCAAAGCCATGAGTGCAGAAGACACAGAAAATTCTGGAGGACTTAAAAAAGTTCTCCCTGAGTCTGACAACAAAATGCCTATTAATCCCCACTAACAAGGAACATGCTTAGGAGTTCAGAGGTATGACATGAAAATAGAAAAGGCATTAGAAAATGATAACTCTGTGCACTTATGGTGTAAGGAAAAGCCCCAAGAGAGCAAATACTTGCTTCAAAGAAAGTAATAAGATACATGAGCCTGCAATGGAAACAACTTTTGAAGCATATTTAAAAYGCAATAATTAAGAGAATGGTCTCTGACAGACACCGGGCACCGATCCGGGAAAGCACTCAAGCACGCGTTAGATTTAAAAGCTTAAACCCAAGAGGTATGTAAGTGCCTATACCTCTGAGCCAGGGTCTCTGTCTTGCCCAAGGCCTCCCTCCTTGGGAGCACTGGTGCCCAGGCTGGGCTGGAGTGGAATACCGAAGCAGGGGGATGATTAACAACTGATGCTTTCRAGTGACCTGCAAATGTAAGGTCTGTGCAAGGCAGCGGAGAGGAGGAGACCTGGCTGTCAGTGAGATTGGAGGAGACAGATGTTTAATGGAGTCCAGGATTACAGATCTGCCAGGCTTCACATGTAATCACCAGCTTCTTAGGTTTCCTCTTTCTTCTCCCCTTCTTCTGGGTCTATTACAGGGTCAGGGGCTGGGGGAGGGGAGGATGGAGATTTTCAGATTTCCAGCTAAATTCCTTGAGCTGCCCTTAATACTCTGACCTACTCCCAGCTGAAACCACAACCTACCAGTCTGGCAGGACTCAGAGAGACGGGAGCGGATTTTTCGTTTAAAACAAGAAGAGCGATGCATTTAACTCCACGGATCCACCTCCTTTTCCCCAGGCAGCACAGTAGCTTTACCGAGCAGCCTGTGTTTGACTCGGAGAGGCCACACCGCAGAGGAACAGCACCGCAATCGATAGTACCAGATGACCCGCACGCCGTGTGCCAGGCGGCACCGTGCCCCAGGGGACACGTCTGCATGGCTTCCCACCCATTACCCACTCCTGAGGATCAATAGTCCCTGTTGCCTCTCACCCGGGGAATGACTTTACAAATGCTTTTTGCATTTATGGGCATTGCTCACTCTTTCCTCCAGTCYTACTCATTTTTTGTCCCCTGTGCAAGGCAGGGCATAGCTATTACTTCGTGAAAGCAGAGCCCCATGAATTACAAAGACCAATGCTCCCACTTAAAAATGCAGCGGAGAGGAGGAATGAGACCTGGTTAGACTGAATGACCCATCTAATTTCTCATGCCGCGACTCCAGGCAACCCTCTACAATTGTGTCCACCACATGGGTACCTTAAGGCAAGAAGTCCCAAAGATGAATTAAACCATCCTCAGGAACACAGCACCTTCRAAAGCCTCCGTGCATCCTCCAGCTCCTGCGCTGCGTCTTTGAGCAGCCTGTGGAGGAAGCATCCTGGCATGGGGACGACTCTTTGGCAAGCTAAGAGATGAATGCTGACATCAGGCATTGCTGAAGTTCAGGCCAAATGCAGATCTACAGATGGCAGTGTGAAAGCCGTAGTTCTACCCTCAAACATTGGACACGTAGAAGGGGGCATAACTGCAGAGTTCAGGCACGAATATGCCACCGCTGTGACTGAACATAGGCCTTTTAACAAGAAAGACTGTATCAGGCACTAAATTGTGTTAATGTATCTGTATGGACATAAGTGCAYCCCAAATGCTGGCCCAGGGGCGATTGAGAGACTCCGCTCTGATGCACTACTCTGTCACAGGCATGTGCCATGACCAAGGATGTGTCACTCAGCCCCCTCTGCTCATCAGCTGTAAAAATTCACCAGCAGTGCTCCGACCCAGAGGGCAGTTACGTGAATTCACGTCTTGCCAACAAGCAGGGTTTAGACTCTGTCCATGGCTAAGATACATGTATTCAAAGTACTTGATACACTCCCCCCCAGCTGGATCCCAGTGATTAATGCAATGTGTTTGCAGAGAAGTAATTTCTCTGGGATGAGACAAGTCTGGAAGAGACAGGGTTCTGGCACRGATAAGCAGGGCCAAGCATGAAGCAAAGGGATAGTGACCTGCATTTTGTATTAAATTCTTCCCTCCAGTGAAAGACTGTCAAACTGCTCTCATCTAGTCCCCTCCACACAGCTTGGGCTTGTCAACGTTCCTCTAGATGGGATCAAGAAAGCTATAACTTAGTGTCATCTACAGGATGGCTACAAAGAGAACATTATYCTCTCAAGAAGCATTTCCCTCTCCAATACACGCAGCAGAGCTCAGACTAGATACCTGATGGTAACGTAACAAAAATCCCTCTGAACTTTGGCATCCAGCAAAGCTTTCCAGCTCTCAYCAGGGCATGCACACCAGCCTCAGGTGTCAGAAGAGTACCTGAGTTTTCGATAGCCAGTGGCAGGAATTGCGGAGAACTCCAAAAGAGGTCCTGATCTCGGAAATATCTTCTGTACCTTCAGGACATGTGGAGCTACAGTGGTTTGCCCACAGCTGTACAAGGACTCTGTGAGCAAGGCAAGGTCTGAGTCTAGGTCTCCCAAATCCTGGACTGTCTCTCAACCGCAAAGTTTTTCTCCTTTCCAGTGCACTTAGCATAGTACTTATTTTAGGGTAAAGTGGGACACTTGAATACAGCATCAAACTGGCTTACAAAAGCATTTCCAAGGCATAAAAAGAGCTTAATTCAAGTGTGAAAAGCCCAAGGCTGGGGAACAGTGGGAGATGAAATTCCAGATGTCCATGCATCTCATGGGATGSAGACAGCCCCTGGTGGAATTTCTTCCCTTGCCATAAATGGCTCATTTGGGACACTTCCAAGACCTTGAATTGGTTCCTTACCTGCTCACCCCAGCTTTCTGAGTTATTTACATCCCCGCTGGAACACACAACCAACCCTTAATTATCCCACAACTGTTTACTCCTAGGATACCCATGTGCTAGCAGCAAATGATTTAAAATCAAGCTAAGCTATGACTTTTTGAAATAATATGCCTTTTGCTGATAAAGAAGGATTTCAARAGAGTCAGCAGCACAATGTGCTGCRGTTTTGCCRGTGGGCCAAATCACTTTTATCGCTCTTGGCTGAGAAACACAGGCACTCACACATTGTCTTTTCCATCCTTAGCTGAGCATCCATGCAGGATTTTCCATCCATGCAGTCATTTCTCAGAAGGCATCTGACCTTATTTAACAGGCCCTTAATTAGGTGAAAGCAAATGCACGGGAGAGCGGAGTTCAGCCTCTGATATTGCTGAGGGTGATGAGTGGTATTTTAGAGGCAGGAAAGAACAGTCAAAGAGAACAAAAGTTGCCTTTGCTGCCAACTGGGATTACACTCATCGCTTGCTAGAGATTGACTGAACTCTAGGAACTGATCTTCYCTGTTTTTTGCAGGACTGCCTAAAAACAGGGCAGCTGGGCAATGAAATGGGCAGTTTGGAGACCTCTTCTTYTGAGGATTTAGAAAGCACTTAACATGACACAGCTTGGCAAAGACAGCGTGCATTTCAACTCCTGACATTGGCTCCTTAGAAGCTCTGATGACCCTGATCTTACCTAGGATGTCAGTCTGGTCTAGGAGCAGCCAATTACTCCAAGGAAGAGACTATACTGTCAACATTCTTCCTTCCTTCTTGGCTTTCAGAAGTTGAACAGTGGAGTCCTGCAGAAGACCTGACCATCTCCAAAGAGCAGATGTGCACAGAGTGGTCATCTTTCACACTACGCACAGTAGCCCCTTCTATAAGATGACAATCAATACTCCAAGAACCTACAAGACAGCAGAGTCAAATGATAGAAATCTGCAACAGCAGTGCCAAAATTTACAGTTTATGGGTGTCTCTGCTGCTTTTAAATCCCCAGGTCAAAAAGTCACACTTAGTAGACAATCTCAGCTTTCCATTTTCAAACAAGATCATTTCTGTCTTTTCTGATTCCGGACCAATGATGAAAAACATAGTCCGCACGCAACCTGATGGCTCACAAACAAATAAATGCAAATTAAAAGGAAAAACTCTTGAGTTATTTTTAAAACTTGTGATCTTGAGCCAGTGTTTCTGGGGACAGCCTCAAACTGACAATCCCCTGGAAACAACCACTCCAAACCTAGGAGTTAATGTTAATTGAAATCTTGTGCAAAGACCGCATTTGAAGAAATTAAGCTATAATTAAGTAAAGTTATTAATGATTGCGTTAACTAATTGATATGATAACATAAGCAGCAGACAAGATTTTAATCACTGGTCATGAAAACAGAAGTAAACTAGCCAGTCACCACCTCTTCCTTTGCAGCTAATTTGCACACAATAATTCTGTTGCAGATAGTGACTCAGTGGCAAAGGGAAGAAGAATAAATCTCAGAAGACAAATAGGTATAAGCCTTCCCCATTTTAATGAGAAACAGACACAGAAAGGCCAAAAAGACCCTGTCAATATGATTTGTGATACTGTTACTTAATTTTTACCAAATGTGGTTTCTGCCATGCTTTAGTTGAAGTACATATTTATTTGATATTTCATTGGCAAAGTTTAAAAGAGCCCCCAAAATACCTATCTGCTGCTGCTACGCATGACCCTACCAGTCTCACCTTCAACATACTGTAATGGTTTTAGGGAATGATAGCACCGCACAGATGTGATTTATTCTCAGATCATGGATGACTTTCTGCTAGTTTACAGGGGAGAAGCACAACCTTCCACTGGAGCGTGAAGCTGACTCACCTGCACAAAACAAACCTGCCTGCACAGAAAGGGACAACAAAACTCCTTCTTTCAGTCAGAATTAGGGTTACTCATAAACTGTTTGCAGAACAGAGTCTTCCCTAACCATTAGTAAACCAAAAGTAGGCGGCAGCTCAAAGCCTTGGGATTTTAATAATACGAAGYTGGGGCCTCTTGCTGTTTGTCTTCTGGTTTTTGAGCCTTTAAGTTCATTTTCTCTAACTCTTCCCTTTGATCCCTCTATATCAAAGGGAAGAGCTGAGATTCTTGTGTCTTAGAGTTGCTTCCAGGTGCTGCATCAGCTTTGCAAAATACACCTAGCGCTGGGAGAGACCCAGGAGCCCAACATGCTGAAACAGAGATATTTAGGGGGTGATGGAGATGACCTTCCAAATACCAGTCCAAAATCACAACAGGAAAACGAGCATCCTGCACCTCCTGACATAGATTTGGGCTGCATGTGCATGTCAACAGTTAAGCATCAAGGAGGCAAGGAGGCATGGTCAGCCAGCAGCGTGGTGGCAGCTGGAAGAGGAGAAAAGGAACAAGGGTGCCAGGACTGGAGTGACAGAAAAGCAAGTGCAAGTCTGTAAATGAGAGAACAGGACCACAAAGAGAGATGGGATCAGAGAGAGAGGCAGGGATAGTGAGGAAGGGGTGGAAGAAGCATCTTAACCCCTGCAGAGAGCTCCAGGGAGCTTATAGGCTCAGGCTTCTCATCTGGGAGGAGAAAGAGATTCAGAGAGAGAGTTAGAGGAGGAAGAGGGACGTGAGAAGGCACGTGCATGTGTGATGAGGAGCAGAGGAGATGCAGAGACACTGCAGGCCTCCTTCCCCTGCTCTTCCAGCAGCATTTCCCATCTGCTCCTCATCCCCTTAGATCAGCGTGTGAGGCAGAGGACTCTCCAGTGTCTGTGCACCAGAAACAAAGAAGGAGAAAGAAACAGCCCAAACTTCCAGCATACCGATACCCCATGACCCCGAGGGAACATCTCGATACAGGCACAAGTGCCATTCAGACAGATAAGTGAGGAAATTACACCCCGGAGCAGTCCCCTCGCTGCCTCCACCACACAAGACCCTCTGTTCAGTGGGAAACACCATCMGGCTTGTAACTCACTTGGAGCTTTTGTGAAGGCTGGGGCTAAATGGCAGATCTCCCGATAAAGCCTGACAGATCCCATGCATGCACCAATCCTTCCCCGCTCTGTTGACAGGGACTTGAAACACACGTTGGCACTTGAAACACGCATACGCCCRCACCTCTGTGAAATAACGGGGCCTTTGTGTACCGTGTCTCTGGGTTTGGGTGGCAAATCTTCCCCTCTCCCTCATTCGATCAATCTCCMTAYAAAATATGTATTTATATATAATGGAGTCCCTCTGAAGGTGCAAAACTTCTGCATCCTGCTCCTGAGAGCACGGCACGTCGATGGTACTGACACGTGCTGCTTGTCACCCCTCGATCTTTACAGGAGCTGCAAGGGAGGACCTGTTTCAGCCACAGACCACAGGGCTGAGCTGGGTTCCCAGTTCCCCTTGGAGCCCAGGGAGTTCAGGTCCAGATGAAATGCCCCGTGTGCAACCCAAGGACCCCCCCGTGCACTGGGGAAAGTGTTCCCATGCAGATGCTGACCTTAAAAAGGCCTGGGGATATATTTTTTTGGCAGCACGAGACAGCCTCTTCTTGTAGCCAGGTTGATTGCGACAGCTCTTTGAAGGTGTTTCAAGTTAAAGGATGCCTTGCTGAGCTGAGTCCTAACGCCTCGTTGCAGAATAGTTTGGGGCATGGCAAAGGCAATACTTGCTGGGAYTGCCAGAGCCACGATAGGACTGGGACAAGCCCCAGGCTTGTCACTGGGGCTTCCATTCCTGTTGAGGACTGGTGAGTGATGAAGCTGAGCCTGGCAAAACTGCTGTTAATGGAGCAGCTACACACCCAACAGAACCACTCTTATCTCCGGGGCACAGCCAGGGTTGAGCCCAGCAGACATAGGGAGGAGAAACCTCCTCCTTTCCCAGGGGTAGGACCAGCCCTGGTGCCTGCCTGCCTTTGAAAAGGTCAGGTCAAGCCATCACCCTCCTGTCCCTCATCTCCACAGACCTCACAATACCAGGGGATTTCTGTGGGCAGTGAAAACCTCTGATAAGTCAGAGCTTCATCCATTTATGAAAAGAACTGTATGACATGGCTTGTATAGTGGATGGGATATATCCTCCCCAAGGCCAGCTCTCACTCCTCCAGGCTGTTCCCAGTCCTGCCTCCGGCAAAGGCAAACCCCTGCGCCCACTCTCAGCCACCGAGGCCCTACAAATGTTAATTCGTTTGAGCACTTGAAGTGCTCTGTTATATCAGGAGCACAGAGATAGCGACTGTATTGCCGTGACGGCAGCGCTGTCATTCGCATTGCTTGCTACGTTGCAGATAAAATCAGATGGGCAAAGGCTTCTGTAGTGTTGAGTGTTTCATGAAATCAGATCAGATCTTAAATAATAATAGTCCATACCCTTTTCACTAACCTCTCTCATACAGACACCCTTGGGCTTCAAAGAGGGCTGGGGGGAGATGATCGAATAAATCACAGGGGACTCAGGGCTCCTGGGTCCTCTATAGGGCTCCACCGACAAATTGTGGTCCTAAAAAAACCTGTCTAAGCTTGTGCTTCAGAACAGCCAACCGCAAAATGACTCTGCTCACTTTGTAATGGTCAKGGAAGTGCAGGTAGTCAATATACCAGCAAGAATATGTTCTTGGAAGTTTCCAGAGGAAAACCAAGTTGCTCCTCTTTGTTCCAGATCTCATTTTTTTAAGGAACTGAGTGAGTGAGCAGTGCTGTCCCATTGCCCTCTCCTAGAGAGAATCAAGACAGCTCCTGGGTGTGTTACGAGACCAACCAGCCCAAAGGAGCCAAAAAWATTGTCTCTGGAAATCCAAATGGCTGCACAAAGCCAGTGGTGGTATCTGAGGTGACCTGTTGCCAAATGGACCTGCACGAGCAGGACGCTGAGCAAATCTGAAATCAGTGGATTGATTATTGTCATACCATCACACTTAAGGGCTTTGACCTTGTGGGGAGCCCCGTTCTGCTCGAAGGAAAGAAAGGACCCGCAGAGTAAAAGCATGAGAAAGAGGAATGGTGCCTTGACTGAAGTATTGCAGGAGCTCACAAGCATCACTTGCCTCCAGCTTCCCATCCCATCCCATCCCATCCCAACAGGTGACTGGGACTGTTTTCACTTCAGCGCTGCAGGTGACATCCCATTCTTGCCCAGCATGGAGCAAATGAGAAAGCAATCCCAGCTCTGTCATCACGTCCTTTCTCTTGAGTTATCATCATCTTGCAGCTTCTTTAATAAAGACGAATGTACAGAGTTGCTCCCCTCCCCACTCTGAATTTGAGGTATAAATATCCATAGCTCAGGGAGAGGGTCAGAGACAACGCAGAGACACAAAACATTTAAAATAAAATTATTCAAGCAGAAGAAATGACWGTCATAGAGTGGAAACTATTACCCCCTGACTTTGCATGGGGAGAAGGATAACCAGCCTGYCACATCTGAGCTCCTGGACCACAGCAACCCTGCTAAACACCTCCCTCCAAAAACCACATATATCCCTGCCTTATGGGCCAGGAGGAAACTTCTCCTAGCTTAGGTAAAGGCTAATAATTTCAGTGTTAGCCACAGCCTGGCAAACAGCCACCTGAAGACGATATGAGGAGGGCCTATAAAATCWTGACAGGTAAAGAGGGAACAATTATTCACTGTTGCTTTTTTAAGGCAGGAATTAGTGGGTGGTAAAACTGCAACGAGGGTGCGTGAGAGGAGGGGACATCGTGGCCCATCTCCATCCTGGAGACTGACTGTTGACCACTCCAGCGCAGTGCTGTCAGAGGGTCGGAGCACAACACACCACATCTAGGGAAGATCTTGGTGTTAGGGAACTGGGCGATACTGGGAGGAAATCACATTGTTCTGAAAGCGCTACGGGAATGTGTGCTCCCAAGCAACACATCCTCCAGGCAATTCATGAAGGCAATAAGAAGCACATCAAGTGGGTGTTTTATGTTTGATGCCATTTACATGATCCAAGGTCAGGCGGGTAATAGTTGCTCAATGAATMATTGAACCTTAATGTATGGGTGAACACGTCACACTTGGACTGGTGGCCTCCAGTTGAACTGAAGCTGCACTTTAGGGCACCTGCCATCACCCTACCAAAATCCCTCATTGCTCCCTTTTGTCCGTGGATCTAAAGCTCCTCACTARTACTCATGAATTAGCCAGTTACAATATTTCAAGCCCCTGCATGTCCGCAAGACTAATTATGTACAATGAATTTCTTCATGCAAAATTATTTCCTCCTCCCACCCCAAGCAGCAAACTTCCTAAGGCCAAGCACTCTGCTGAAATCAGGCAGACTTACATGTCGAACACCCAGATTGGTCCTTCCCTGACATCTAGCTGATAGCATTTTCAATAATAATACTAATAGCACAACAGGAACATCACAGTAAACTTGGCCTACACCCTGGCAGGCCGCATCCTGCACTCTTGATCACTGTGTCTCAAAGAGGCTCCAGCTTCTCCAAATACTCCAGTTGGAGCCAAATGGTTCAGCGTTACACTTGTCCATATCTGTGGCAGGCGTAGCCACCGTTTGAATGGGGGTGGAGAGCAATGTGGTATGCAGCAGAYGCAGTAGCAACTCCTTGTCATGTCGCCAGTAGGACGTGTACTGCATAAGGCAATGCTGGGGTTGGTTTCTGCTCCCTTAGTTCTCTGCCCCTGGCCCCTCAAAAGTTGCATCAGTGTATAACTGCAATGGTTTCTAAGCACGAAAAATTATGAAATCAACAAAGGAGCACATCTTKGTAGTAACTGTGTTCACTATCAGAACTTCATGTGCAATTCTGATGTCCACAGCATGATCAAGCTAAAAGCTTTCAAAGCACCGTGGACCGATGGAGTTTCTTACCTGCTTCTCAGACATGATGTAGAGGTGTTCATGATCCACTGAGAAGGCCATATCCCGTAATATGGGGCCAGTATCCACCACCTGCACAATCTCATACTCCAATGTGTTCTTGGTGGTGCCGTCCACACGGATCTGCAGAGCAAAAACAAAAGCAGGGAGAGAACATGAGTATATTTCCTCCTTTGATGGAGACTGTAGAATAATCATTGGAGAAACGCATTGCAGTCCAGGTCTTTTGGACAACAACTACTGTCATCACAAAGTGAACTTTTCCCCTGCCTCCTCACTTAAAGGATGAAACAGGTTTAACTGCTTCTGCTGGTCCCATCAACAGAAGAGCACTGTAGAAGAACAATCCAGAGCCTGCTCGCTTTTATCTGGCACTATCACTGTGTTACTGTCATTGCCTGGACAAATCTACTGAGCTGAAAAGAATGGCACAAAGGGCAGAATTTGTGGTGATGATGCGCAAAAGATTAAAAAAAACACACAAGAGCCTGCAGGAATGACTCACTCAAATGCTAGTCAGACAATATTATTGTTCTTATTGCTAATATTCCATGGGGCAATATATTATTGCAGAGTGTACAATACAACACAGACTATTTCTCTTGTTGATTACACATATCAGATATTGAGATCACTTCTGCACAAATATGGCACTTTATGATTCCAGCCACATCTCATAACAGGGTGTCACTTAGGAGCATCAATAACTGGAAATTATGAGAAGGAACCAGACTTACAGTCCCAGTCTGTCGCTGACAGTGACCCAGMGATACAGAAGAAAATGCACAAAACACCAGAGTTTTCTTTACCTGTCTAAAACCAATTTCTAGAGATTGGGCTCAAAAGCACTTGGAGAAGGTTTTCCCTTTCGATACTATAATCACCATTCAGGATAACCTAGCGAGGAGYGTCGGGTCCTTCTGGATCTTGTGAGGCTCCGTACTTCAGCAAACCCCATGCCCATGTGTTTCAGAGATGCATCCACATTCCTTATCTCCCTTGTTGTGTTTTCAATGTGTTGCCTTTCACTTTCAGAAAATCTGCTATCCTGCAGCAACACAAACATTACTGTACCCTTCCCTAGAAGAAACAAAGTTGTAGTAGATCTGCTTCATGCTCCACATCATGATCTCCATACCTTCCAGACCAAAGGCAGACCAAAGGCTCCCAGTCCCTGGTTTGTACTTGYGCAGTTTTACAGCTGAGCAAAAAGTACCCTTTCCACCCAAAGGAAATAACAAGCCATGGAGAACTTATGGTATCAAGACCCRTTCCCACTGTTCCCTGGCACAGACCGTGAGCTTGTTCCTTCTGTATCAACCTTTCAGCCAAGAAACTGAGCCTGAATCATCTTCTATATTAGAAAGGCAAAGAGAAAAGAAGAGAGGGAACGACAAAGGGTCTGGAAAGCCTGTATGAGCAAAGGGCAGCAATGATATACAGATTCTTATCTTTGTCCTTCCTCAATCTCCCCACCTGCAGTATGACAACAAAGAAATCTTATTCCCCCAGGAAAGAYAGGGGAAATGAGGCAGAGAGGAGTTAGAGGGGTTGCCTGTGACAGCAAAGAGTGTGGAGGGTGCTCAGGGATGGTCAGGTCCCACGTGCTATCCGTCAACCTCCGCAGAAGTGGGTGCACATGCAGGCATCGGCTGTTGGGCCGGTCAAAGGACACCGGAGGATGTGCAGTTAGTTTGTCATCTTGGTGGATCTGGTGATGACAGCAACACACTCCGCAGCATCGACGCACAAAGAGGTCAGGGGCTGAAGTCCAGCCCCGAGCATCCATGCCTCCCGCTGACTGCCTGGGAGGAAAGGGCTCGCTCATGTCCATGGTCCCTAATGGGTGAATTCAGCTCCTCAGAGTCTCTCTTCTTGAAAGTGGACACTGATGTGATTCACCCACGAGGTCAAGGGCAAAGAGGCCAAGGGGCTCAGGATGAGTCATTCCYCTTAGGACAGTCAGGAGAAAGGAAGGAGGCAGAAAGGGCTGCAGGTTGAGAAGCACAGGAATCTCCCTGTTGGGGCTCTGCCCAGGGCAGCTGGAATGGCCCCACAGCAGGAGCCTTTCCTATTTCCCACAGAGACTTCCCTGCACCAAGTTCTCGCTCTCAGGGAGCCGTCGTTGAGCTTTGTCTGCTGTTCCAGCTCTGCCTCCCTCCCCAGTCCCTTGGGGCTGCTCGTCCCTGTCAGAGGGCTGCAGGAGATCCTCACTCTCTGCTGATCACGGCACTAAACAAACCTTGACCTTGATTTTTCAGCATTGTCAGGGTCAGATCTGTAGGCCACTAGATATGTAAGCAGCCAATTATCACCCCAGGGCTCAGTCACTGTCCTCAGCCTTTGCCAGGCCCCATTAGAGGAGAAAGAGCTCCGAGATGGAAGAGGCAGGCTGGAGAAATAGTCGGCTGGAGTTAACAAACCACGCAGACAGGAGGCACAGCCCCAGGGGATCTCCCCTATGCATTTGGTGCAGGTAAAAGATTGCAGAGGTTTCACACCAGGAAAACAGCGATACTCAGAAGTGATTTAACAGCTATTGCTAGCCTAATTGCCTGCAAAATCATTATTTTGCAGAGGGGGAGGGAGGGAGGGAGGAACAGGGCTCATTCCGCCGTACATGTGCAAACGCACACACGTGCACTCATGCACACAGAATCCGGTGCAGAAACCTCCCTCTCTCATTAAAGCTAGTAGCTAAGTAAAAAGAAAATTGAGAAGAAGGCCAGAAAGTCTGGCAGACATTTACCCACACTGCACAGACGGTGCAAGCCCTGAGCCAGCAAAGAGGTGATTATCGTAGCTTGCATCCAGAAGTCTGGCCCTTAACTCAAGCCATCCCTTTACCTGCCTTAACTTCTGGCTTTCTTATGTTCGACCCCAGGCACAGAGCCCAGAGGATCTCCACCTTCCCTGCACATTCTTCTCAGTCCTGAACATCAAAAATCACAACAGCAATTTCTCTTAGAGAGAGATTTATTCCTGGTTCCCAGGCACCCACTAGAATTTGGGTTAGCAAAAAAAAAAATCAAAAGAAGAGCCTGTGAAGAGGAAATGAGAAGATTCTCATCAAAGCCTGCAAGCGATCACCACTAAAGTCAGGGACACAGATACAATCTCTGCTCTGAAAGCTCCCCAAGTTGCCAATTGCAGGGAACTTGGAGCACGCACCAGCAGTTTGCTCTGTTCCTGCTCTTCTTTGCTGGCATCAGCCACAAGCCCCACGTGGAGCTGGTGCTGGGATAGATAGAGTTTTCTTCTGACTGGAGTATGGGAATTCTTATATTCAAGATGTTCTTATTAGGCTGTGGGATTAGAGCCTGACTGACAACCCAGTGGGGATTTCTCCTTGAAACTGCCTGTGAACCATAAGCACCTCTGCAAGGCAAGAGGGAGGGGAGCAAGAAGCGATGGAGATGGCTCCAGGACCATATACAAGTCTCAAAATGCTCAGTCCACCACAACCACCACTACCAGATGTGTGCACACTCCTCCACAAACACGCTCATCACCTCCAGCACAGGAATACCTCTTCCCACTGCCTACACATCTGTCCCGGACAGGCACACGCTCCTTGGACCACAAGATGCTCTACTCGGCACCCCAAGCCCCCTTGCCCTCCTTTAACCCAGCTCGCATGTGCAGAGCTCCTGGGGACCAACACGCTCAGGCTGCACATCAATCCTGCTTCCCGGAAGGCTGTACTCACTGGGCTTCGTTCTGCAAAGCCGGCTGCTATTAAAACATCAGCATGCTGCTTCCCGAAGGTCAACTACCAGGGGACCTATTCTGGCAGCTGTTTGTTTGTTTGTCTGAACATTATCTAGGACTGTCTGTTTATTTACATCCATTGAAGTATCAGACAATAAATATCCTCTCCCAGTAGCAAACAGATGCTTGCACTCGAATGTTCGGGCTAGYGCTGGCTTCAAAATGATCTCCTTAATGAGCAAACAACACCATTAATCTTTAAAGACACAGGCTCTGGCCTTCCCTGAGCTCCCACCCTGGCCATGGCTAGCCCTACAGGCACTCTGGCAAGGAGCCCATGGGTCTGGTAGATGACAGAAGGTAAAAGATACCTTCCATCACTCGACTGGTGCTTTTCAGCATTATCTGGGTCTCCCCAGCTGCTGTGGGGTCCACAGGAGGGTGACGCTTGGGCACAGACTCCCAGGCAAGCTGGTGGCAGATGCCTCAATCACACTTCTAASAGGGAGATGGGTTTTAGAGGTTGGGATCATATGGTTATCGAAGACACAATAAACCCCTCCAAATCATGGGTATGGACTCAAAAGGGTCAAAGAAAAGCAGTGGGGTTGGAGGACAAAGAAGGAATTGGTGCTAGCAAGAACTTAGTCCCATTGCTGGAAGATAAACCATGATCATGGTAAAAAGCAAATATCTTTAAGCTCACCAGAGCAACAGAAACACCTGCCTGCCAGACTGGAGCATCGATCCTGTCCTGTGGTCTGAGAGGACCACATACCTCTGTTARCATGTTATTCCTCCACTAAGCTGGATGGGGATGGTCTCTTTCGGAAACCCTCATTGTGCAGATGTGGAGGTTAGGTGAGAAAGAGGTGAAGTGACCGAGCATGCCAGCAGCAGAGCTGGGAAAAGTTCTCCCAAACTGTATGTCTACATTAGCAAATAGCAKAGTTTAAAAGGAGTTATCTGAAGGAACACTGTTTCTGCTAAAATCCATCATCCATACTAGATGTACTTCAGGAGCTTTACTTCAGACCCATCAAAGTCTGATCCTGTAGACTAAATTAGTGTTTGGAGCACGTTAATATCATCCAGTTTTGTTTTATCCAAGAAAAATCCAGTTCATACACTTTAAGACTGCTCTGCTATATGAGTCACAGCCAATTAAGCACAGACAACTGATTGTCTTCAAAATTGGCTTCAGAAACACACTCCTGAACCAGGACTCCTGCTACCACCTCACCTCTATTTTATTGTCCCAGCAGCTTGACTGGTTACTGGCAGCAAAACAACGAATCGTTTCCACTGTGTCAATTGAGCTCAGCTGTTTCCTACTCTTCTAAACCCATCACCTCCTGCCCAGAGCATCACTCCTGGCCCAAGAGAGTCAAAACAAGACCCCCCCTCCATAAACTCCTTTGCATAAAGCACTTGAAACAAATTCAGGACTCCTGCGAGTGTGGTCAGGAGCAGGATCATGATGGCCGGCCAGGCGGACAGCAGGAGCAGACGCTGGTTGGATGATAGTAATTACAAATAATTAAATGAATAACTAAGTAGAAGAGGAACTGGTGAACCATGGCTCGCTCAGCCAACCCGTCCCTCCCCACCACTCTGCTTTTGTGCAGCATCAGCAGCCCTCGGGCTGATGAAGTTAACGGAAATTCATCATCACCGGCCCCARTGCTTCCAGCCGGCGCTCCAGCAGCTCCCGCTCGAGTCATGCTGGTGGCTTATTTTGGCCATGAAATTGCCCCGGTTCCCAGGGGAGGCGAGTAAGTGGCTGCCAAGAAGATTGCAAGGGTGGATTTCAAAGGCAAAGCCCCGCAGGTCACAGAATCCGTCCCTGYTGTCTCCTCCTGGGTGCAAGGGAGAGAACACGGTTGTGGCACTGCCTCTGAAAGGAGAAATATTTTGGGGCAGGGGAAGCCAGACCTGGCAGAACAATCTCTGTCCTCTCCGTATCCCAAGGCATCCCTCTTTTGTCCTCCCTGCCTCTCCTTCTCCCAGGGCTTCTCACTGAAATTGCCATCATTATTTCCTGCTATTGGATTAGGGATCTGCAAACCTCATTTCCAGGAGATCCAAGCAGCCCCGSAGCCCAGCACATCAATCCAGGCTGCTCTGAGCAGTGCCCAGCCACAGCCTTACGACTGCACAGGGGCCTCTAATACTTCATTGCTTTTCCAATATCAGTTCCTCCCTGTTTTATGAACCTAATGTTCCCCAGCGGATGCTGGGACTGCTGGCTGCTGTTCCTGGCATGGCGAGGGGGCAAAGACACAGCAGGCAATGCATGATCTAATGTCAGGCCGTTATGATGATCATCTATTTCTGCTTTTCCATTGATTTGGGTTACATGATGTAGCTCTATTGATCYCAGCAAAGACAGGGAAGGGGCTGGTGACACTCCATGCTCCTCCTATTTCCCTCTGTTTTGGCGTGTGTTTTCCAGTCGAATAATCCGTTCTAATTTGCCTAAAGCCTATTAACAGGAGATCAATTTCTAATAAAACACGGCATTTCAATAGCCCCRTCTATCTACCTATCCAAAAGGCCTTTAGAAACACTAATTGAAAAAGCAAGGGGTGAGGTATCTTTCTCGTGCCTAATAGTCAGCAGCCAGCAGCCCTCTCTCTTCTCTTGTACAGATGTTTTAAGGTGCTGCCAGCCCATCCAAATACAGATCGCAGAGYACCTTCAGCCAGATAGAGAGCAGGATCCTGGAAAACCAGGTGTTTAGTCTTCTCARCACTCATGCTTTCAATGCTATCCAGACCCCGATGTGTCATGACAGCAGCCACTCCCACCAGAGGTGATGCTAGCTGATCTGGAGAGGAGAGTAATCCCCAGCCTTTTGCTTCCAAGGGAGACCCACATCCTAAACTTGCAAGTGCCCTCCAGTTTTTACCCTGGCAAGGCTCACCTCTAAAACTCTGTCCCAAGCTCATCAGTGTCTGTGTGATCACTCATCCAATTATATCTACAGACCCGAAGTTGTACACACAAAAGTAGCCCTGCAGAAGGCACCTACAGGGACAGCATGCTCACTCCATAGARTACATGTGTACACCTGAGTGCAGACATCTGCTCCACACAAAAGAAGGGACAGCAAAGCAGGTTGGTCTTGTAATCCCTTCGGGTTCCTGGTTTACATTTCTTTTGTCCGGGAGATCTAAATCTTGTGGTTAGAAAGCAATCAAGACTTATTCACTACAGCATTGCAACAGCCAAGGAGAATGGTTCTTCCCCCTTTCTCCATCCACACTGTTCCCAAGGCCTTTTTTCCAAAAACAAAAATATGATTTTCAAGAAGACAGCTTCCCTAGAATACCGCTGGCTGATCCCTATCATCTGCAGGTATTGCACTGTAATCCTCCCTCCGCACGCCCTCAGCCGGGCTCTGGCAGGGAGCCCGTGGGTGGCTGCACTGGGAAGGGCCACGGGGTCTAATCCCTGCAGAGGAGTCACCCACTGACCCCTCATGTAATCCAGCTAGGCTGCAAAATTAGGTCAGAGACCTTCCTGACTGCTGGATAGGAGATCTCCCTTGCAGGGCAAGCACAGGACACCGAGGCAGAGGAGAATTCCTCTTACTTCAGCAGGGCCAGGAGAAAGAWGGGACAAGATGTTGATGGCCATCTGTTTTCGGTTCATGGCATAGGTGTTTTGGTTTCATGGTGGGTCAGTGTCACAGCAGATCAAGCATGCAATGATGTGGGATATGAGGCAACGAACCTTCTGCTTTGAGTCAGTGGGTCCTGTAAGCCAGGAGACGAACTCCTAGCTGACAGAAGTACCCTTTCTTTCATAGTCCTCAGTACATGACTACTGTGCCAGACCACTGTGGTTCCCCACCAACTTTAATAGCAAGAGATAGTCCCGCCTGCAATGGATTTACGATCTAAATTAGACATAAAAAGAAGACCAGGCTTTCATTCTGGGCTTGGACAGTACCTTGCACAGTGGGTTTATGACTGCTGCTCCCAGTATTATAAAAATAATAATTACAGCTTGAAGAGTGGCCAGCCAGGCTGTACCTGGACTGCAGGGCTCACCCCAGATTGAAACAGCTACAGAGCTGGAAACAGAGGGAAAGGGAAGGAGATGACCGGGTCCTTCCTCTCCCTCACCAGGGAGAGCGTGTCAGGTGTATGTAGTTTTCACATTCATGAGCCAACTGACAGATGACATCATTTTTGAAAGCATGGTTTACACACGTTCCCCTGGTGCTCCCTGATTGATAAATTAGACACTCATGAGCCACGTGTTAATCAATGCAAATCATTAGTTTGTAACAACACAAGGCAAGCTCGGCAGAGCTCATTTTTCAAGGTAATGGCCTGCCAAGTGATCAGTGTTCAGCAACAAGCCCTGCCAGGAGATCTATTAACAGGCTGCTGGCACTCACCTATGGCATGGGGCTGAGATCTTTGCTGTCCAGTCCCCACCAAGGATGGGGCTGTGCTGCTCGGTGCAAGAGCCAGAGCCCTGAACGTGCTATTCCTCCTCCTTCCTCTCCATGAGCCATCACAGCTCCTGGCCCTTGCCCAGGCTCTGCTGACAGTGGCCACCTTGGTCCCAAACATCTGGGGTGCACATGCTCTCACTGCCCATGAACACTCGTTCTCCACTTACCCCAACCCTGCAACCTAAAAGTCATCTGAGACTGAAAAATTGTGGTTTGCCCTCTATCAGTGGAAGATGAAGCAAGACACTCAGTCCTAGGAAACTTTGTGCTGACAGCAGTGGCATCTCTAAGAGCTGATGTCTGCATCAGGCATGTGTTTGGCCAAACGAGAGGCCATTTGAACRCTCCAGCCATCAAATTTTACATCCAATCTTTTGGTTTCAGGCTCTTACAAGYGCTGCCCAGCTGAGTGAGTTCTTTGGGAGAGTGAAACTACATCAGGGAAAAGTCCTGCCACCATTGGTTTTCCTGCCAGAGCAAAGGGAGGGCAGGAACATGGGACGACTCTTCTCCTTCCCCAAAGAAGCCTGTTTTTGTGGTTTAACCCAGCAGGCAGCCAAACCCCACACAGCCCCTCGCTCACTCCACCCACCCCAGTGGGATGGGGGAGACAACTGGAAAAAAAGTAAAATCCATGGATTGAGATAAAGGCAGTTTAATAGAAGAGAAAATTAGGGGAAAATAATAATAATAATGGTAGAATATACAAAATGAGTGATGCACAATGCAATTGCTCACCACCAGCCGACCGATGCCCAGCCCGTCCCCAAGCAGCAATCACCCCTCACCGACCAACCCCCAGTTTATGTACTGAGCATGATGTCATATGGTATGGGACACCCCATTGGCCAGTTGGGTCAGCTGTCCTGGCTCTGCTCCCTCCCAGCTTCTTGTGTCCCTGGCAGAGCATGGGAAGCTGAAAAGTCCTTGGCCASTGTAAGCACTACTTAGCAACAACTAAAACATCRGTGTGTTATCAACATTATTCTCGTACTAAATCCAAAACACAGCACTATACCAGCTATTAGGAAGAAAATTAACTCTATCCCAGCCGAAACCAGGACACCTGTACAGCCTCTGTGTCTGCTTCCCGAGCTCCACAGGGTTTCAATTCCACTGGCAACAGAGCAGAGTCCCTTCATCCATGGGTTGCTTTATCAGGCACATATCCTACTACAGGATCCTCCATGATCCTCCATGGAGAATAAGGGTTCTCTGTTTGACATTCCCAGAGGTAAAGTTCAGTGCTCACAGAAAGGATCCTGTTGCTGGATGCTCATATTTATGATCCCAGTGGATAATCTCAAAGGTCATCCTAGTGCCACTCCATTCATGTGCACTATGATGAGGTTTTTGGATCCTGCAGCTGCCTCTCTGCAGCACACCTATGGCTACTGTACAGCAACAAAGTCATCTCCTGCTCCTCACAGCACCCTATTGCAGGAGCTGAAAGGGAATCCCCTGGATCTATTAGATCTGTAGGTCTTCTGATACGTCATGGAGTTGTTCCAATTTTCCAGGGTGCAAGAGTTCAGATGTACATAAAGCCACTGGCCATGGCAGCAAAGGTACAGATCTCCAGGCCCTTTTGTTTTTCCCAAACAACTGGTGGAATGGTGGAATTTCATTGACACGGCCAACATTTTGGGGAGGGGACATTTCTTAAACATTTACCCTGTTGCTGCCACCAGTCCCAGTTGTTCATAAAGAGAATGTAAATAGATGCTTTCAGTCAGGGTGGGTTTTGATTGAGATTAAGGGAACAATGCAAAAAAAAAAAAGTATGAAAATTAAACTTTTACATACAAGAGCATGGGTGGCAGCTCGTGAGGTGCACAATCCAAAATACTTGCCGAACTCTGGTCAGCTCTTAAGCAGGTGTCAAACTGTAGATCAAAACAATTCAGACAAGTAGCACTACCAGAAAGGCTCAAAGCCCTGCACGCTTTTGATTCAGAAATACTCAGAAGCGCAGCGTGTGTGTGAATGGGACTGATCAGAGACAAAGATATCAACATAGTTGGCCTGGAATAGAAATACTTACATGGAATTGCTCAGAAATTGAGGCAGATATAGTAATATGGGATGGTATAAGGACAGATGGATTGCAACATGGGTTGGATAGTGAATACAAGTCCTTTATAAGTGTCTGTTCGTGGAGCTGAGGGACCAGATTCCTCCCAGAGATGAGCTCATCCTGCCATGCCGGGAACACAGTGACCCCGAGGGCTGGGAGCCCTGCAGCGGGGGGTGCAGAGCCGTACCACAAAGGGCCCTTTGACTGCGGCTAGACGGGGTGAGCTTTGAGACGCCCACGGATCCTCACGACACAGTGTCACTTGAGAGGAAGCCAGCTGCCCTTTGGCAACGGGAGGCACGCACGCGTGCGGGGACCCGGGCACCCGCGTGGACACACGGGCAGGAGAGCACGCAGGAGCACACAGATGGGCCTGGACAGCAGAGCACACATCAACACAACGGCACGCAACGGGGTGGAAATATTTGACCAGGCAGGGGTGTGGAGGCACCCAGCAACACATGCACACACGTGTGCACACACCCTGCCCACCGAGGCTCATCTGCCTGGACTGAGGATGCGCCCACCAACACGCCACGGGGTCTTGGTCACGAGCAAGGGGACGTGGGGTGTTATAAAGATGAGCACAGGCGTGCACTGAGTGTATCTTCACACCCAGCAGAGCCTGGGGTGGGAGCACACGTGGACAGCGCAGGCATCCCCGCGACGGGACCTGCTCCCTGTAGCAGRCAACACAGGGAATCTGATCTGTCTACAGGCATTTACACACACCTCGGGTGGCACGGTGCCCCGTGCAGCTCCAGGCATCAGCAAGGGCAACAAGCTCAATCATAGCCTGTCACATTCAATCTTGGAGATATACAGATGCATTTGCAATTTCCCTTTGCAGCGTACCAGAGGCGGACTAAAGCTCCTGCTTTGCTGAGGATTTGGGCACTTTCGTTATTTTCTTTAAACAAAACAAATAAAAAAAATCATATCCCAGAGATTATATCACTGGTGAAGTAAAATTCTCTATTCTTGCACTGGTATTTGTGTAGGCACTAGTGCTAAATGACTACAGAGAGATGCAGAGAGTGACGGGCCATGAGTGCATAACTGAAAGAAAGAAATTTAGGGGCCAGAGCTCTTTGTTCACTCCCTTGCTAAGAGCTATGGGCTGGATGGGTGGATGGAGTCGTGGCTTGGGAACAATTCCTGTCAGCAATGCGGGGACACGTTATCTCCGAGGCCAGGGGAAAGGGGAACCTGAAAGAGAAGCTCTCCAAAGAAATCAGCCAGCCCAGACTCTGTCCAGTCCTTTTTGTCAGTTGACATCCCTGGGGCTAAGGTCGAGATAATGAGGTCCCACATATCTCTGGGCCCCAGCCCCACTGACAGGTTTGTGCTCTGCAGAGGTTATTGTAATTCAGTTGCTGACTCTTTCAGCTCCTGGGCTTCTCGATGCCAAGGTGACCTATTAAGAACTTAATATCAGATAAAAAACATCCCTTGAAGCCTTTCTAACCTTCCTAATCTATGTTTATCCACAAGAAAGAAAAAAAAAGAAAAAAAAAAACGAGAGAAAGAGTGAATGCTTATCTTCCAATATTGCGTCAGATAAAAGGGAAGTACCACCTGGGGACAAAGCTCCACATTTGCCCTTTCTCCTCTTTCATGTAAGCAGCCAGAAAACTGATCCAGCGCTGAAACAGTGCATAAGGCCCCTTCCATTCACCTCCCATAGACTGATCCTCCACTGAAGGCTGCTTTCATCTGCTGATCCACCAACGGTTCCTCTCCTTTTGTCTCTGATATCTGACCAAGGGACATGTCTCTCTGCAGGCCAGCCTCAGCACAGACCACCTTTCTCACCAGCCAGTCCCAAACGAGTAGCAGTGGTCCCAGCAAGTGCCACCTCTTCCATCAGCCAACCTCCATCGAGACCAAATCCCTCAGCAGCCATCTCTGCTCAGCTGTGTCTCACTGAGGCCTTCGCCTTCCCAAGGCTTCTTCTCATCTCCCATCAGCCGGTCCCTCATTAATGACCCAAAGCCATCTCTCATGCTTTTTTTCTTCCAAGGTCACCAGACAATTTGTTGGTCCTGTCCAACATCACCTGGCTGGATTCACCTGCAGTCTCCAGCACTGAGCTACAAGATGTTCCTAGTCACTACTAAAGGGAGAGACAGCTGCYCCTCCAAACTCCCGCAGAAAAGACCACACCAAACACAGCTCTGCTCAGTTCCTCCCTCTCCATCTCCTCAGTCCTTCCCGAAAGGACCAACAACCTCAGCTTGTGGCAGCTTCCAAATGGCCCTATGCCATTTGGCTTCATCAAGTCTGTCCCCCTAGGATGCCCAAAACATCCAGACACCTGGGCTGAGAGCTACTGCTGTGCCCTCACACCAATGCCTCCACTTCTGAGGATACCACATGAGCAAACGTGAATGGCAGGAGGAAAGCCTTAGTAGCCATGGCCCTCGCTCCACCTCAGCTAAGAGACTAAAGAGAGGGGGGCATAGGAGCCCTCAGCTCTGGGGCAGGAGGATGAAGGGCACTAGAATGTAGAGGGGACATGCAATAAAAGAGAAGAAAAACAGTCCCAAGGCCAGAGAGCAAAAAACCCTGCTCCCCATGGTGAAAACATGGTGAAAACATGGGGCCAAGGCCAGCATGGTGAATTACATCAGAGGTCACTGGGTGTGGAGCAGTGGAACAGTGAATATCAACAGTCCTCCTTCCCAGCAACCTCCTTTGCACAGCCTCTTACTCCAGCCTGAGCTGGTAACACCGAATGCTCTCTATTCTCCTTCATCCTCTTACTTGGTTCCCGGGTTAGAGCAAGTGACTTAGAAAAATCAGAATCTTAAACTTCAGCTGAGCTATGAACAGGCCATATGACTTTAGAGATGTCACCTACCCTGTTAGTGCTTCAGTCTCCACATTTTTCAYTGAAACACCTATGGATTGGATGATTTTTAGGGGACAGCTTCTGCGGCTGCAGGAAAGGTTAAATGAAGGTTCCTGAGATATGAAATATAGACTCAAAAAATACCACCAAAGTAGCATGCATCACTGTGCATCCCTCAGCTCAGAGAGTGATATGGGGGAAAAGAGCATATTGTACGATCACACACGCATAGCGCTCAGATCATTATTAGGGGCACCWCCAGAGAGGGCTGGGGAGAGTAAAAATTGATTGGTATTGGAAATCTTCAGATGAAAAAATATTGTATAAGTGAAGTAATTATTACCTTCAATAACATAAGAATAGCACGTATCTCCAGACCCTTAATCACAGGGGTTCCTTGTACATCAATCAGAATTAGCCAAATGTGTATTCAAAGTCCTTGACTGAATTATCTAAAAGTAATTCAAATGAATTTAAAAATAACGGTGTAGTAGGTACATTTCTAAAACCAGTAAATCACCAGCCAGGACCATCACTGTAAAATCTCCGTGTACAAAGAGACACAAGGTGGAAATGCAGCAGTCGAGGACGGCAGGGAGTGATTTCCTTCCAGCCAAGMACACTCCAGCGTCTGCAGAGCATCAACCCAGGTCTATGGGAGTGAAGCTGACCGCCCCATGGAGGAAACAGAGCCCTCCGTGCGCACTTAAAAGGATTAGGAGGTCTGCTGGGAACTGTCCTAAAGGAGCTGTATGGCACAGAGGGCAAGGAACAAGGCACAATCAAGAGAGAATTAAGAGAGCCAGAGGGATTTAGCAGGCRAGTACTGACATATTATTCCACTTAGACAGAGGCAGGGGACTCCTGGGAGAGRAGAAAGGCTGCCTGAGCCATTCAGGTTGGGGTTTGGCTGCAGAGCTGGGAATCAGATCCTAGATCAAGCTGTTGGGGAGTTTAAGTTGCCCCATCGAAGGAGTTAGAACGGCTTTCATGAGTCTAACATGATCCTGTAGCATTGAACGAGCCCAAAAACCTCTTACTCGATGGAAATGCAGGGGAAGTATGAAATGTAGGGACATTCAGAAAGCAGAGAGCCTGGAAAAGTTGAGCGCAAAAGAGGCCCTGATGGACCATCTTTAGGGATGCTTCAGCTGAGCCAAGTGGTGTACAAGKAGCACAGCCCATCAGGGAAGTCAGAGCAGAGCTAAGAAGAGGCACTGTCCTTCCAAGAGGTCCAACTTGCAGGTCTGCARCTCACTTGGTGCCCCATATCTTCCCCCGGATCCTTTATTTACTTTYGTAAGTACCAGAGCAATGTCCTATCTGAGGCAAGACAGCTAGTTACTTTTCTTCTAATGTAAGAGATTGAGATGTCTGAGCTCTAAAAGTAGCATCCCATAAGGAGTTGCAGGAGTCCTCCATCCTCTAAAGGTCTGTGGCTTGCTATTTACCTGCACAGCTCGTTACCTCTGTATAARTGGCTCATACCTGGCCACATATCAGTGGAGACCAATAAACAGGTCCTGCCTGAAAACTTTTGGAGAATAAGTGGCTCATACCTGGCCACATATCAGTGGAGACCAATAAACAGGTCCTGCCTGAAAACTTTTGGGGAAAAATTGCAAGCTTTCCTGGGATGGTCACTAGCAGAGTAGAAACCGTATGCCAGACACTACTGCTGCAGTTGCGTGCTTGAATAGCAGAATCTGGGAAAAAGCCTGGGACTGCTTCCCAGAGATGCTCGCTGAAACACTGCTGTGTTTCAGGTCCCTGGAGTGCCCAGACAGGATCTTTCCCCACTATCTTGAACATGTTAAGCAAGGCAGGGAGCGTGCAGTAAATCCATTTGAACCTTTGGTGTTGGGAAGGTGATGGAAGAATAGCTCGGGCATGATCTTCTCGTGTCTCCATAGCCCTCACCTATCTCGCATGGGCTGGGGAGAGACAGCAAGAGCGTGTCACTCACGGGAGACGAGGGATCACTTTCCTCTGGGACCTCGAGGTAACCCGGGCAATGAAACTCTACCCAAAGCCATTTTGACATAAGGTCGTGGTGCGAGACAAAGCAAGGTCAGGAGTTCAGCATCAATACAGCAAGTGCCAGTCATGACACAAAAGACTGGGGGATCAGATATACCTGCCAAGCTCTGCTTGGGAGGGAGGGTATTGAGATGCGTAATTACTCCCCCTTTCATCTGTGCTGCTTTTCCCCTCTGTTCACACGGCTCTCCTGGCTTTGTCCTTGCACAGGTTGCCTCTGAGCAGGGTCCTAGCCAAGGCACCCCTCCAYAGCCACAGAGCACAGATGGTGGTACGGTAGTTGAATGATGAGGGGTGTAAGAGCTTAACCCCCCCCTTTCACTGAAGCAATGGCTCGGGCTTCAGCAGAATCACTCCTAAGAGCAACCAGTTATTTCTGTGATCGCTCCCAGCTTTGTGCTGGAGTAATTCAATGAGGTTACTCCAGATTTACACACCAGTAGCAGCAGGGACTCYGGAGGAACTAATGTGGACTGATGACCTCAAGAAAAGCAACAGTACCTCAAACCTCCCAAGTAGGAGCAASTCCTTTTCCTTGAAGTCCTGCCAGAGTGGGTTAGTGCTGGTGTTTCATATTCCCAAAGTTTCGGGTGTTATTTAGTGAAATTCCAAGTCAGGGACATATAATATGCAAAACCCTGTGCATTTTGAGGTACACACTGATCTTCATCCAAACAACAGCTTGAAACATCTGCAATATTGTGGATTTGGTTGAAAACAGACCCCTTACTGGAATTACCATTTGCTCACTCTTTCCCAAAGACTGATCTCCTTTTGAGGGAAAGCCTTCCATGTTTCTGAGGTTTTGTTGTGGTGAAATTAGATCAGTTTCACGAAATTGAAACAAAAATATGTAACCCCAGATTTGGAGATCTTCACACTCCCCTGAGGATGCTTCACAAAACCCTCGGGAAAACAGATTTGCAAGTGCCTCGGGCTCACTTGTTTTCTTCCCTCTCTACAGATCTCCCTCATAAGACAGAAGGGGAGAAAAAAAGGCTTTTTAATAGTTACTTAACCAATCCTTATCAAGTTGCATCCAAGGTTTTCTTGGTCCATGGGAGATGGCAAAAAAAAGTAGAGGAGGCGAGTGGCAATGCCCGTGTGTCCAGCGCAAAAGGAGAGGGAAGGAGAAGGGGTTGGGGATGGGCTGTCAATTATTTTTGGTCACTTCTAGCCCAAAATGCTCCTTTTTGGCCGAAGCTTCTCTACGTGTGCAGCAGATGGCGCAGCTGCAGTAGCTGTCCCACTGCCACCCACGGTCCCCACTGCCACCCACTGTCCCCACTGCCACCCACTGTCCCCACGCCAGCCCCAGGGCCATCTGAAAGGGCACCCCTCACTAGCTGGTGGTTTCATCCTGCCCTTTTTTGGCTGGGTCCTGCACCATACAGCCCCCAGCACTGGATTTTAGCACTCTCAAAGCAGTTTACAGTGATGAAAGCGGGTCACCAGCTGCCCCAAAGAGGGGGGACACCTCCGCAAGGGCGTGMAGGAGGCACAGCTCCGTTACACAGAGATGGATGAGCCGTAAAACCCCACATTGGTGCCTCCTGGGRCACTGGCATCATTCACAGCCCTGAACTCAGCCTGAGCCTCCARCCCTCCTTGGGACGTTTAAAACAGGGTGAGACAAAGGACAGGCAACAAAACGGGCCATGGGGAGCAATCCTGCATTGGCTCAGGTGCTTCATTTCCATACCAGGAGGGAAGAGCCATGTCCCCAGAGCAGGGCTCGCCTCCGCAGGCGATGCCAGTCAGGGTGATGGAGACCAGAGCCCAACCAGCTGCCCCAGGAGCCAGGAGCCGACCTCCTCCTACCGCCTGCACCCTTCTGGGCCCAGCTGCATTCATCAGAGCAGACTGGTGCTTCTCATCATGGCTGTAATAGTTCCCACTGGACTACTATTTCTGTCCGGGAGTGACAGAGGAAGGCAGTGTAAAGCCTTTATTTTTGGGACTCCAGGCTATCTTTGCAGGCTTTGTGGTTTAAAGGGACATGCCTGCTCCCTTTATGACAATCGACTGCTTCTTCTCTCATCTTCAAAGGCTAAAGCTAAAACTTATTACACTGCTAATTTTGTCCTGGGCCAACAACCCCCCCTTTACCCCTTTGTGCTGAGAAGCAGAGCAGAGATGATCATGCCTCTCCTTTTTCTTTTTTTCTTTCTCTGCTTTTGTTGTGCTCTCTTGGATGAGGACTAGATGGTTGCTTATAAAAGGGAGAAACTTGTGTTTGTACACAGATCTCTTGGCAGTTGGGAAAGAAAATACAGAGGGGAAAATATTATTCTGTGTGGAAACTTCTTGGCAGTTGGTGACAAACAAACTACGAGAGGAGGGACATGGAGTGGGAAGGGGAAAGAGTTAAAGAAGATTTTTTGGTGAGGAGGTGGCCGTGTCCTATATCTTTGTTTGCAGTTGCCTTCCCCCACCCGTCCCCCAAACTGGGAGCTCTTCAAAGCTTCTTGCCCTCAGCCCATGGCCTTGGGAGTGGAGCAGAGACAGCCACAAGCAGSCTGCCAGCCAGCCAGCTGCCACCTTTGTCCCTGCGGTAGCACTAAAAAGCACAGCTGGGAAGCGTCTGGGGGATTTGTTTCCTTTTTTTTTTTTTTTTCTTCCGAGAACAGTCGCTTTTTTCTTTTTCCTGGAAGCACATTTTTCAAACCCAAATTTGCCCAACCCTTCTGCGAAAGTCACTGCATTTCTTCTCGACAGCCACAGGGTGTCAGCAGCTATATGGAGTGGGTCCCCTATAGGAATCCCAACTCCCTGAGACGTCCCAGCGCTGGAACAATGTTTTGGGGTGGGTCTTATCCTGCCCTGTCCCCCCATCAGAGTTTCCAATGAGTAAAGGAGAGCCTCGTCCCACAGGCTGCTGCCCAGGATTTGTTCCAAGGCCCCAGCACACTGGCACGGGACTTCAGGAATTTTAGGACAGGCGATGTCAGTTCTTCCCCGGTGGAGAAATGATCCAAAATGATCCATGAGCTGGTAGTATGTCCTAGCACAGGAGGGCTTTGAGAGGTAGCTGGGGGTCTGGGAGAGAAAAAAACCCAAAGGTGACAGAGGTGACAATAAGATAGGCTAAATTTCCAAATCCCTGTGTCTCTGAAGGTCTGAAGCCAACTCCTAGGAAATATAAGCAAGGGGACTTCAGTGGGATTTGGGACAGCCAATTCAGACCACCTTTACGGCCTCATTAGTACATTAGTTGGGTGTTCCTGACCAGCAACAAAGAGCTTTGCCATGTCCCACTCATGAGTTAAAAAAAATCCCCTTTTTCTTTCGAGCTTCACCCAGGGAGGAAAGCAGCAGTGAGAGCCCCCAGTCCATGTTCACAGCCAGCCATAATCCCTGGTATCTGAGAGGTCGAGTCCTGTGCCAGTCCCACAAGTGCCCCTTGCTGTCGCTCATCTCATTTTGTGCCTCAAGTGTCCCATCTGTAAAATGGGAACAGTGAAGTCTCCCTCCCTTCTGAGCAGTGTGGGGAACGGGTTGCGTTGCGGATGGAGCAATGTGGCAGAAGCCCTTCAGATCCCGTGTTTCTCACAACAGTGTTCCCATCTACTCTCCAGACCATGACAAAATGAGATGCCACTTCTAGTAACCCAGCTCAAAGCAGGATATTTTGGATGCAAACGCTGGGGAGGGGCAACCTAAACCAACCTGAAAACAAATGGATGAGGACTGAGCAGCCCCACTCTGTCTGGCTCCAGAGACATCTTGCTGTCACCAGTTACCTGCATGCCTTCCAGGCATGCACTAAATGTGGCATTCATCTTGTTTAACATGGTCTTCCCAAAAATTAGACATCTCGCCTAATGAGTCAGGCAGCCTTCCCCTCTAGTCAATGGAGAGAGACAGGTTTCACCACGGGGTGATTTGTGCCATCCTAAATAGGTGTCTCAGGCAGATGGAGTGAATTGCTTTGTGGAGATGCCAGTCTCTCTCCATTATCTATAAAAGGCAACTCATTTCGATTCAGTGCTGATAACCGGCATTAGGTGAGGCAAATTTCAGCCTGAGTGACTGGCGTGTCTCACAGATGGGCCATCCACCCTTTCCTTGCTGTCCATGTGGGAAAAGGTGTGTGGATGGTTTATTACAGAAATGCTTGATTTTGAGGGCAGTGTTCGTTTGCTCAACATGTCATACTACAAGAAGAGGGGTGGAGAACTGTACTTTGATCTCTGTCTATCTTGGGATGCTATGCTATTACACAATTATGAATGAACTCCTGCAGAGTTAGAAGAGCTGCAGACATAGAGCTGTCTCTTCTTTTAGATGAGCAGAAAACGGGCCACTGGGCAGCTTGCAGGTAAGAGCTAACAGAGCTTGCCATTAGTGCAGAGCTGACAGTAAGAAACAAAGGATCTGCAACCGCCATCCTTGTTACAGGCATACATGCCTTGTCCGAGCTGAAGCTTCCCATTAATTCATGGTTGCCCAGTTCTATCACACTGCTGCAGTATAGCAAGGTGGCCAATTCGCAGTACATCAAGAATAAAAAGAGTTTGTTAATCAGTTGGGAGTGGTAAGCGTTCTCATAGACTGCTCAGACAAACCTATGTTGAGTGTACGCCTTTAACCGGAGAAGTTGTGTCATACACTCTGTACTCTCTAAAAYCACCTCCACCTTGTTTGTGTCAAGATTCAACCATGAGCAGCTTGCGGCCAGTACTGAGGCATCTTATTCATATATGATGAAGGGTGTAGCCAGCTCCATAGTGTTGGAATTTGGTCTGTAGCTCATGAGTCTTTGGACCCCAGTGGGGTCAGTTTTAAAACTTAAACCCATTTGCAGGCCCCTATGACCCTGGTTCCTGAACTTTATGATTGGAAATAAGATGCCACAGGCAACTCTAAGTATAGCTTTAGGTGCAAAAGCACGTTAATCAGCCATGAAGGAACCTGGAAGAACCTGGTTATGGCCAAGTTCCTCGCTGCCCCCTTCAACACCACGTGCTGTCCTATGCTTGGTTAGAAGGTATTTTTGGCAGTGCCTCTTAAAAAGCTTTGGGTCTGTCCATCATTTCCCACAAGTATCTGCTTCGTCTACATGCAAGTGCCTTACTCAGGGGAGCTCTGCCCRGTTCCCCTCGGGGACCTCTCTCCCCACACTTGTCAATGCTTTTCTCACCATCAACATGTACTSGATAACAGTTTGGATCCCCAAGGCAACACTTAGCAATGGATAAAGGACACCTTTCTGCACCTGACCAGCACTGAGCTCCCCTGTCTCTCTGCAGCAGTCCAAAAAATCYGAGCAAAGCATCCTCTGCCTCACGYTGTCCCATCAAGTTCCTCCTGATGGGGACCATTTCCAACATCACTGGCAGAAGCAGCGCATACCAGGCAGCGGGTTGCCTCCTGACATCTGCCATGCACATTTCCCATCCCCTGCAAGGGGCTTTCAAAGCAACCCTCTGCTGGGATGTTTGTACAAACATGTGTATTTACTGTGTCAACACACATTAGAGAGCAAACACATTAAAAGGAAARGGAAACAGACTACGAGCTGAGGCCTCTCCAAACCTCACTCTACCACAGCTCTTCCCTGGGATCGCAGGTTGATGGGGCAAGCCCTCATTCACAAAATCTCACCCCTCYTTTCCCCAGCTCGTGCCTGCCCAGCCAGCCACAGGGATCCAGTCTCTCTGGCCAGCAGACATCTCTAAGCTGGACACATGCCTAAAGATGGAAAATCGAGGTGTCTTTGTGATAGAAGGCTCCTTGGACATTTTTTGGTTCAAAATCAGGAAATACAGCTGGGATGGAGCAGGGAGTGCAAGGGATACCGCGGTGCAAGGGACAGTGGCAAGCAAAGGATTGATGCAACARCAAGCACATTTCTCGTTCAACTCCTAGTCCCAGCCATCTCCAGGGCTGTTCTGCCTTGCCTGCCATAAAGATTAACTTGAAGGCAYCCTCCTCAAATGAGCCCCATCAGCCCAGACCCTGAGGAACTTGACCATGATACATGATCYCCAGGCAGGAGACAAGTCCGTATAAGCAGAACCAATATTTAGCAAACCTCCATTTTTCCCAAATAGGCCGAGGATTTCTGAGCTTATTCATTCTTGTGATGCTGCAGCCGGGAAGAGCAGCACTGAGATGCACATAAAAAGATGTTTAAAGAAAAACAATTCCTCCTGACTTGTCTCATACTGGATCCAGCTGTTGATTGCATTCATTGCCTCCTCGTCAGCTTGGCGCACAACTGCACGTGTGTGTGTGCATGAACACACAGACAAGACAGAGGTAATTATAAAGCTGAAGCCACCTAGTACTTCCCAGCTGTCATTCCCAGAAAAAAACATCACGATTTAAATGCAGAGACATCTACCACTTAAGTAAAAGTAGAATCCCTGTTACAAGATGTGAAGAGATCAGTTTAAATATATCTTGGAGAGGACATAACGCTGATATAAACGCTTGCTGGTAAGTCCAGCAAAACCTTAGACACAAAAAGAAAAACTATTGAAACCAAAATCATCCAAGGRCGTGGGGAAAAATCCCACTGTTGTGCCATGTGAAAGCTTTGCTCGGCCCATCTCACAGCATTGATGGCAAAATCATCTGCTAAACACCATCCCCTTCCAAGAGATGCCCCCAGGACCATGCACCCCAGCCTGTGCTGGTACGATGCCCCGTTAATAGCCGGTGCAGCAGCAGCGTATGGCAACACACTTATGTGGGGAGCAGGGATCGCCCCATTTGCAGGAACCCAAGTCCAATGCAGGTCTCTGCAGCGCTTTGCATTGCACAGCCTCAAATTTCCCTGTCAGAGGAAAGCCTGGCTCTTGGGAGGGGAGCAGCGGGGAGACCTTAAAMGAAAAATCAATGCCAAATGATGTGATTGATACTTCAAAGGGTGTTTGGCACTTTGCCRAGGAAAACTCTCCATTGCTTTGCAGGACCAAGCGTACGGGAGAATTCCCTGATCCAGGTCCACTCGCCCGCTTCAAAACTGTCCTGCCATGCTTGTCCACTGCCTGGCAGATCCTGCTCATGGGGGATTCACTCTGCTCAGGACAGAGTCCTGGATGCCATAGGATGCCATAGGATGCTGGGGGTGAGAGGAGGAGTCCTTCCCATAAAGAAATGCAGGGGAAACCATATGTAGGTGAACAATCTCCAAGAGATATCACCCATCTGCTACTTCTGGGAATTCAATGCCTAATTTTCAGAGCACCAGGTCCAGAGTTACTCCAGAGCAACTTAAGGCATCCTGAGCTTTTGTAGGGTGCATCAAGCTACTGGCAGCTGGGGGAAGACACGTGCAAGCCCTTTGGCTAGCATTAGTTGATATTTCCCTGAATGACCAGGATAAAGGAAGAAGCTTGTTAAATCAGGAAAGGCTGTGAGCCCGCTGGAGAGCAGAGCTTGGAACACAAAATGATCTGGTTAAATTGAAGAAATTGTTCGGAAAAAGAAACAGGATTGAATTCAGGGAGGGCAAATACTCTCAGGTGACAATAATTGAGTGCACAGAGGCAGACAAGGGGAGCACGGACTCAGCTGCACTGCAGGACTGAGGGAAGGGGGGTGGCGTGCACCGTGTGCTTAAGTCAACAGTGCTGGGTTGCTGCAGGAGATACAGCTCCTCTGCTGCGAGGGACAACAGGCATGTGAGCTTGTGGGCACGTGGCACTGTCCACCTGCCCTGATGGCACCGCTGAAGCCACRAGTGGGGCACTTCAGGAGGCCAGCTGAAGAGGACAAGGCTCATTGGGGGACCTGGGGAGCCTGAAGTTATGTGGTGAGGCAGGAGGAACTGGGACTGTTTAGAGAAGGTGGAGGGGAAGCGGGATAATCATCTTCAAATGTGGAGGAGAAAAAAGGAAGAGAGTAAACCTTTCTCCATGTCTGCTGTGGGTAGTCTGTGAATAACGGTAGGGAGGCTGGCTTTAGGCATTGGAGAAACTTTCTAGCCATAAGGGTAAAACAGCCATGGGGCAGCTTGCCTGGGGAGTCTGGCAGTTTGATGAACAGGCTGAAGAAGCTTCTGTCAGGGGGGATACAGGTAGAGTTGATCCTGCCTTCAGGGGGATGGGTTAGACAAGCTCTCAGGTTTCTCCCAACCCTATTTTCCACCATTTACTGCGAGCACCCCCATGCACAGGGGAGGTTCTGGCTGGGACTGGCTCTGCAGCTGCTGCTTTGGAAGAGAGGAGCTGCTCCCAACCCCGCCAAGCTGGCAGGGACCCAAAGCCGCCTCCTAGAAATGACAAATCCCTGTTCCTCACCCCTGCTGACTTCATTCAAATAATGGATACTGTTCAAATTAGCAGCCACCTGCACTTCCAGGGAGACACAGCACTCATGAGTGCATTTACCCACGTGCTGCACTCCCTGATACATGGTGCCACATCCCATTGCTCCAGGCGTGCACCCTGTTTTTCTTAGTGCCACAGCAAAATGAAGCGCACACTGCTTCTTTCCTCGGACACGATGGGACACGATGGCTGTGCTTTCCTGTGCACGTGGGGGAGAAATGCGGCAAGGTTTTGGAGTGATAATGTGGCGTCGTGTTGTCAGAGGTTTGGGTTTGGTGTCACAAGTTTCTGCTTCAGCCTTGTCCATCTGCAGCCTACTTGGCATGATTAAATAGCACCAGCACACCAAAAGATCTTTGTATGTGACAGGGGATGTGAATCAGGTAGAGGACGTGAGGCAATAGAGACCAGTTCCTAGAGTCCATCACAAATACCACCACCAGGCCCTTTTCCCAGYAAGGACCAGGATATTACAATCCATAGACAAGGTAACAACACCTACAAAAAAAACCTTTTTTGAGATGTCTGCCCTGCCACCAAATGCTGCTTTTACAGGGACTGCACAACAACACCCTGCAAACGGTTCAACATCTCCTGCTCCCCAAACAACACATGGCAGCCACACAAAAGTCCTCCTAGGTCAGGCTGAAGACAGAGTGAATCTATCTGGATTAAATTTCACTTCAGAGACTTGGTCTAAGGATGACTACCCTGGTTAGCCATACAAGAACCTTGACATACATTGGACCCATCCTGACACAAGGATGGAGAAGGACTGCTGGTATCCATCCCCACCTTGGACCTCCCAAACCTCCCTGGTGATGGATTACTCTAAGTCGAGTTCGTTGTTAATAACTGTACAATTTACCTAACAAATTCAGAGCTTGTAGTACAGATTCATTAATACATTTAATTTATTGTTACATTTCCTTCAGGTTAATGGTTTGAGAGTCCGTCAGAGTTTAATCTCTGCAGTTATTATAAACTGCTTGTTTCTTGTTAAAATGCAAAATGGAGTCAAACAAGGAGATTTACAGCTGATAAACCAGCCAGAATAAATCCCCCACCCAGGTGAGCTGAGGGGGCGTGGAAGGGGTGATGAACACTAACCATTTTGAATACTACAGACACAGATGAGACATGTCAGAAATTAGCAGACCTTCTCAGACTATCCCTTTCGGATAGACAGAAAACCAGAAACAAGACTAGTTTGCCCTGAACTCCCATCCTAGAGGGAGCAGGCCTGAGCTCCAAGACTTCAAACAAGTGAAGATCATACTCCAAAGCATGCCATGRAGGTCACCTTGCTGTGCAACAAGTCCATATCAGAGCATGTCTTACCTCTCTAGGCACTGGTCACAAGCCCTGCAAGGACTTGGAGGACTTGGAGGCTGCTCCACATACCATGAGGTCACCAAACACCTCAATGACAAGACAAGGGGGATACCAGAGAAAGAAGGAAGGGAAGTGTGCCCTGATCCTCAGAGCATCTTCCTGCATAGGTCCTTTTCCCTCAGCTGGGAGAAGGAAGGAAAGTTTTGCATTCTGGCAGCAGCTTCTTTGCCCACCTGAAGGAATCTCAGCACCTTCTGTAGATGGAAGAACCAAGGAGCAGCACAGGGAAAATGTGTTTTGATCCTCCATGCCTGGGTGTAGGACCCAGCTGGCCTGACTCTAGGTGGGTATGAGRAATAGCTGGCATGCAACAAAGCACCATGGGTTTGTCCAAAACAAGCAACAAATAAGCTATTCTTCCCGTGATACAAGTCACGCTGAATGGCTTAGCTTGCACCTGCCTCCACCCACCTGAAGAGACCAGTCCTGCTATCCACCATCTCTGCATCATTTGCACTGGTTGTCTTTGATAGTTATTTTCCTCCTCATTGATATTTCCTTCTAGTCGTCGTACAAGGACAACAACAGTGCCCATCCCTGTGCAGTTTCTCTCCCTCAGCACACAAAGGAGAACATGTTCAGATGAATGACCCATGCAYCTGAGTATGTACAAAATTAATGTATTTAGTGCATCATGAGTCTCAGCTGACATGCAGGCTCTTTCTAGAAAACAAAGACATCACATACAAATAAATTATTTCAATAAGTGCAAACAAATGGATCCAGGACATTTCAACCGGTGGAGTTTCAACTGGTTTCACTGGCTCAGGAAGACAAAAATTCCTGCAGCTGGATAGGTGGTGTGAGTAAGGGCATCTCTGTGTTTGCTCTRTTCCTACACTCTATCCACATCTGCTGATGGCCACTTTTAGAGACAGGACACAAGCATAGATGAGGGACCTTATGTTTAACCACTATAGCCRTTCCTGAGTTCTTGTCTGCAAGGGGTTTTGTAATTAAGGCAGTGGGAAATGGTTTGCTTCTGCAGGCTGGCAATAAGACCGCTGTTCCACATGCTCCTGGCATAGGCAAGGCAAAAAGCAATGAGGTCGTGATAGGAGATTAGGACCAATCTTCCTTGGTCATTGGCAATCCTGACTGAGAAATGGAGAAGATTATTAGTAACCTTGAACATTAACAGCATGAATGTGGACACAACCTGATCCTGCCAGTAGCTGAGGGCACATGGCACTTTGCAAGGGATGCTTAAGCATTTAATAAGCTCTTGCCCAGACTGAGCCATGGCAGACTGCAGAGGCATCAGGAGCAAAAAAGCTCCTGAATGCTGAACCCATTATTCCCCATGAAACCCCCCACACACAAGCGATCTCATATCGATGACTTGTCTTTGCAGCAGCAGCAGCAGCAACTCTGTGCTCTTCTGTATCCTCCAAGCCCTGTACGGCCAGATGTCAAGGGGTCAACCCCATCCACCCCTCCAACGCAGAGCTGGAGGACATGCACCTTGCACAGAGGCAGTGAGTTACRCTACAGCTACTCTGCCCAGGGCCATTCAGAGAAGAAAAAACAATGCTGTATTTCACAGTGCTGAGTATCTATCTGCAGATACAGCATGAGTTGCAGTTAAATTGCAGCCYGGAGGCACAAGGCCAGTGCATTCCTCTGAAAGGCAAGTGGAGGGTGAAGGAGAGCACAGGGGCGGGGATRCTTAATTCATGATAAATTGCAAGAGACTGTAGCTACCCAGAGGTGGAACAAGAGCCAAGAGCATTTGCAGTAATACCTGCCACCCTCCCAGGGCGAGGTCTGAGCACACACATATATAAACACATATTATAAAAGCTCTTTCCCAACTCTTTCCCCAAAGTGCGCTATTTTATGGGAAACTCGAGGGGGAATTTGAGTGAGGATGATTCAGGCAAGATAGTCCCTAGACTAGAGGTCAGGGAGGCTGAATAAGTAGGACAAGGCAGCCTAAGAGTTATGCTGTTCTATATGTCCAAATCCCAGGCCGGATCATCGGATGGAGAAGAGTAGTGATCTTATTTAACCCCTGGTAAATTTAATCCAAAGCAGAAAGTTGGCTGCAGCATAGCATGAGTTTAGAGTTGTTGGGTAATAACAGATGTGTGTGGAATCTCCAGATTAGGGCCCCAAATAGGCGAAAGACTGGAACAGCATGTTTGATTTAAACATGCACACATGTCCCATTGCGATGAGTAATGTTCAGTCATGTGTTCAACCACTTTGCCAAAGAAGAGCATCCAGCAGCAAGGCTGGAACAGGTTACCAGAGCTGGGGCAAATTTGGCATCGSTGGGAGAGCAAGAGACATCAACCAGATGGTGCAGACTGAGGGCATCATTGGGTCTGGGACAGAAGTGGGGTASGGAAGGAGAAGGTGCATTGATGGAGTCACGTTGAAGGTAGATGMCATACCTCAGAACGGATAAAGGTAAGGTGCTTCATCACGTCGCTGTACCAGAAGTTTTTTTCAAAGCCTGCCCTCCCCATGCAGCCACCAACGCAAACCACCTCAGCCCTGATCTGTCAAAGGTTTGTCTGGCTGAAGCGTTTGATTTTAAGGACACAAGCGTGCAGTACTGGAGCATTATCCCTCTGGGAGGTGGGTCAAGGAAGCTCCTGTAACGCTCTGTGCACAGCAAAGTCAGGATTCTTGCTACGTGACGTGCTTCAGCCCAAAGGCTCCTGCAGCAGACACTGAATATTTATGAGTGTAAGACAAGGATCAGCACACCTACAAGACACAGGTTGCAACTTGGCAAAAGAAAAGGAAAAAAAAAAGTGGTTGGACGGGGGGGCAGAATATCAGTCCTGGATTTGCCAGCCTGCAGAGAGCAGGAGACAATCAGAGCCAGGAAGCTGCAAGGTCATTTATCTGCTGGCTCTTCCCAAAAAGGCATGCAGTTAGTGGTACACSTATGAGCCAAAAACTGCTCCTGTCACCACAGCTGTGTGCTTTAGGAGGGGCCCCAGGTTGGCGACCCTCCAAAGGATGTCTCCTCAAGTCAGACACAAGGAAGATGTGTTGGCGTTTAACTTCACACMTCTCAAAATTAGTGTTAATAAAGTGCCTTCCCTAGGCTCCCATACGGTGCAATGGAGATAGGCAGCTCTTGAAGGTGTTTTGTCCCATCAGCTCTATGCACCTACTTTTGAACAGGATGACCCACCTGCTGATTAAAAAAGGAGTCCAGCCAACCAACTCAGCCTCAACCCAGAGCTTTTCATCACCACTGATGTTTGCTGTGGGAGGGAAAAATGGACTGCATTTGAAGCACCCCGGTAGAGGTGATGGGATGGGAGAGCTCTGGTGTGACCCGTTGGGTTAGAAAATTGTCTCACAGAGCTCCTTGGAGAAGTACTGCATCCTGCTAGGAAACCTGCTGTGATCCACTCTGATTTGCAGGTGACTAGGGACATCCCCTGGGGCACAGTAGGGCTTCAAACCCTACCTCCGACTTGTTTGGGGTGGGATGTGGCTTGCATAGCTATGATGAGTTCACTCCTTTGCTCCTTTGCYCAACCTCTCCCAAGAAAGCCAGCATAGGCACAGCCCATGCTACCTCCAGGTAATTCCTAGCATGTGGAAGCATGAAGCCTCCCAGCTGCACAGCCACAGAGCCCTCCGTGTGGTGGCCACTTTCCCTGCTTGAACAGCCACGTCGAACAGCCATAGCCTCCAACCTTGGCATCTACAGGAACTTGGCTGGGCCGGCCAAGCGCCACAGAGCCGGTGGCTTTGCCATCTCAAGCAATGCTATAGGATGCCGCAGGAGGAGGGGGAACGTGGGAAGGGGGACTTGGCTCCAGCACAAAGCCAACCACCAGCCAGGGAGGGGCTGGCCCCCGTTCCTCCCCCAAGATGCTGCTTTGATTTTGTTCCCTTCTCCCAGCCGACTGGAAATCTCCCGCCAGACAGGAAAGTTTGCAGCATCCAAGGGGCACCGGATCCTTCTTCCCCTCTGGGATTTTCAGCTGGGGAAGAGGCAGAGTACTGACAGGCGAGAGTTCAGCCTCCCTCTGAAAGTTGTCAATGTGGCAGGCGGAGCCCTCCCCCACCGCTCCCCCGCTCCCTCCGCCTTGCATGAAGAGCTATTTTAAGTCCCACTTGTGGCTGCCTTTGTGATTTCCCTGGCAAAGCTGCCTTCCTGACATCAGAGCAGAACAACAAGCTGCTGGAAACCCTGAGAGCAGGGAGGCACCGTTCCCCTCCCCGGTACCCCTGTGCAGGGGATGGAGCACAGTGACTGTCCCCTACCTGATTCCAGAAGATGATCCCTGCTGCAGGATCCAAAACCCCCTCCAAAGACCCAAGAGTGTGTCACCAAGGGGTTAGGGGAATAGGCTGGAGTGAAATGGGTCTCTCTTTGGTGCAGATATCTGCTAGTACATCGTGGTCTCCCATATAGATCACCTGGCTGATATATGGCTTAAACCTATGTCTAGCATCCCAGTGACTCAGCCAGTCTGGGATGCTTTCAGCATCCAAAGAGCCTCGGCCCGTGACAAGACACCAATTACTGAGATACATTGTGCTTATAATCTATAAGTAGCCTAACAAGCATCTTGACTGGCTGCTTGCTCAGTGTAGTTACAGCCTGAGCCTGGAGAATTGCGAGGCCTGAGTGTTAAACTCCCACAGCCCCAAGGAAGAACATTGCTGGAAGGAGCTTCTGGCTCAGCTACTCTATGTCTTGTACTGGCCCCATCAGCAGAGGGGGAAGACGGACCCACCCAGCAAAGCAGTGTCAGCGGGACACAGCCCTGGCTGCCACAATGCTGAAAATTTAGGCTCAGGCTGCAGTGCTTCGAGCACAATGTGGTACCACTATTTAAATCAGTCGCTCTTAGCTTGCAGCTCCCAGSGACCACCAACCCCTGCCTCTGGCTTGGATCATGGGAGCATGGTGGAGAGCCAAATCCCTTCCCCACAGGGCGTTCTCCGGAGAAACAGCTCTGCTCATTCCTTTGTCACTGCTTGATGCCAGAATGGTCTGGAATACGTTTGGGCTGATGTCCTTGCTTCTTCCTAAGATCCTCCTCTGAGKGATAACAGGGAAGGAGCAGAAGATGGGATGCAAGGAGCCCTAAACTCACTCCAGGGAGATGCTACCAGTTGGCAGGCTTGGTAGCCCAGGCTTTGGGGGAATTCTCCTACCAAGGCCTGCCCTGAACCAGCTCTTGAACACACAAGAAAAGAGGTTAAGTAAAGGTCTAGCACAAGGTCAGCAGTATAAGAACAAATGGGCATAAGCTTTCTTGGCAAGGAGACGTGCACAGTAAATCCTGGATGCCATAATTATAGGCACAGAAAGCTGGTTACTCTGGCATGTCGTGTCCCATCAGAAACTCCCCATATTTCAGTTTGACTGTAGAGCGTGCAGCAGAAACAAACTCTTGCCAATGCTGCCTAACATTGGGTATTGTCAGCCTKTTCCCAGGTTTCTTATAGCAAACAATATTTTTTTAAAGTCTAAAAGACTACTCTATTTGGAGCTTGCTGGCCAACAGGGAAAGGTCTTACTCTTCCTCATGATATTTCTAGAATTATTGCTTTTCCAAAACATCTGTACCAGTCTTTCATTTACCCACTGGCAGGTATCTTGTAGGTGGATAAGCCTGACTCGGTATTTTTGCTACAACTAAAGGAACTGCATTTCCCAAAGGCATCCAGGTGGCAGTGCAACTAARAGGGAGGCCAGGGGTTACTGGAGAAAATGGCTGGTCTTCCTTGGCATGGATCAGCCACAGGAAAGTTGCTGTGTAAGCCTCATGCATGTACCTCCCCGCTCAGAAAGGTCCTATGTACAATAAGGACAATAAAAAGATAGGAAGAAAAGCAAAGGAAAAAAGAGCTGATGATATGGGCAACCCAAAGATCCATGGTTGTCACTCGACTTCACACCCCAAATGGTCTTGGAGACAGTGTTTCAAGGACACAGTGGCTCACCTTCAAAAGCAGAGGTCCCTTCCACTGCAGATACAGAGGGACTTTGGGGCTCTGAGACATGAGGGACCTGCAGTGCACCTGGGCAGACGGCAAGGWCCTTGCATCCTCTTGGTCAGTGTTCATGCCAAAGCACAGGTGTCAGAGCCTATGGTCTTCCTACAGAAAAAGGTTGGTGCTGATCGCATGAGAGTCTGTCCTGAGGCTCCAATGCCACAGTCTGACCCAACATCGACCCAACATCACCCCAACATCCCAGAGCAAATAGCCTTGAATAACCCCTGTTCTCTTCCCAGACAGATAGCAGCCTAAATCTCTTGAGACATGGCACCTAGGAGAGAAGGGGACTGCAGCCAGCATTTGGCATCTGATACTTCTTTTTCTAGAAGGTACTGAAATGTCTCAAGGACACAGATCGCAACAGTAGAGCACAACCATGCATGTTTTCGGATCTTCTACCTTTGTCTTGACTCTGTGCCTTGCACATAATTATTCTGAAGCACAACCTGAACTCTCCTGCTTGTTAACAGGGAAAGTCAGAACATCTTGGCATGATCAATTTGAGAGAGCCCTATGTTGGGAATGGCTTCTCAAAGCAACAAAAGCACGGAGCTCAAGAGTCAGCACTTTAGAGGAGTGATCGAGTGCTGGGAGCTTGACTGGACACSAGGTCCACAGGAAGAGAATGTAAACATCAGCCAGAAGTTTAGGCCAGAAGCACTTATCCAGCACCACTGGTTATCCAGCACCATTGGCAGTCAAAATGCACACCAAAGAATAACCAGACCTGGGGTTCATTTCTTGGGTCCTACCTTGGGACATTACTGCCTGTCTGGTTACCAATCAACATGGGACTTTATCTCTGGGGCCATTCCTTTGTTTGACATCAACTTTTCCAAGCTGACAACTCTCAGTACCTTTGAATATGTCATTCCTTTCCCAGTGGGGTGCAGATGCCCTCTGTCAAGTGGTCAGGTCAGGGATGGTCAGCTTGTGAATGCAGTGGCTCCTGCCTTCACACACCAGGGTTTCTGGTTTAATAATTCCCACATAAAGTGGGAGGCAATCAGTTCAGGACCACCTGCCCCTCCATCAAGATACGTGATACATACTTTTCCACATGTGGAGGACCAACTCTGTGATATAAGCCTAAACTGAATGATAGCTTGGAAATAATAGATGCACTGCACCCTGACTACAATATCTACGTCTCCCTGTCTCTGATGGGTCAAATACTGCTGCTGGAGGGCTGRGTAACTGTAGAGATGGCAAGCCCCAGGTCATTCACATCACTATGATTAAAACCTCGTGCTTCAGATTATCAAGTATTATTACAGGTGACAGCAAGGTTTGCATAAACGTGCAGCATATGACCATCATACCGCATCCGGTCTCATTCTAAGTGGGTTTTGTTTGTTTCTCCTGAACCTCAGAGACTTTGGTTGTGCTCATGACAGGAACTCAGACAGATTTGCTGATGATGTAGAAAAAAAGGTACAGACTTCACAGACCTATGGTGACTGTTGGAGAGGCGATGATGAACTTGGAGTAGCTCCACTCTAGGTTCTTCATCCGAAAGGCATATATGAAATGCAAACACTCATATTCGTTGAACCTCGTAACCCAAAGAACTGAGGTTGTCTCCAACACCAGTGATATAACTTTGTGAGATAAACCCAGCACCAGCTGCAGAAGGGACCCCAGACGCAAAGCTGCTTTCTCATTTCCATTCTGCTTGGCCTCCCCACRCCCTCAGGAGGGGGCAAGGGGCTACTCTGTCCATCGGGCTGGCAGGAGTGGCAGTGAAATTCCATGCYTGCCATTGCCCCCCCAGCTCGAGGGCAGTAAGACATAAAAGAGCTGCTGCCRACGTGTTCCCTCCTGCCCACCGACCAGGCAGCCTTTGCTCTGCCTTCACGGCTAGGTTTGACGTCCCTTCCCCGSTATTGTTCAGCTCTGGCATGAGAGCAGGACTTACAGCCCTCCCTTTTAATCTCAGGCTTGCTCACAGACACCAAGGCTGCGGGAAATCCTGSTGCAGCTCACCTGGAAGGGGTCTGGAAAGGCAGCTTTGTCATGCTGCCTTGAAAAGCCGAGCCCGGCTGAGCATCACACTGATGGTAGGAGGACTGCAGACAGGGAGAGGCTAACATGTGGCTGGGGCTGCAGRAGTTGGGTGGTGAGAATGAGAAAGACTCTGGCAGGGAAAGGAACCACAAGGTGATAGCAAGAGACCATCACATCTGCCTTTGCCCTCCTGGCTGGAAGCATCTCCACCCCTTCTCTCCACCTGGATGCAGCCTCACCTCCTTTGGGTTTTGTTCATTGGTTTCCCTCCCTCTGTCTCCAACCATATAGCAAAGCTAGAGGACCACAGTAACTGCAATCCGTGTGGCTCCTGGTCTCATGTCCCACCAGGAGCTGGTCCCTCCCAGCTCCTGTCTTGGCTTCTTCTTGGCTAGGGGTCAGTCACTGATTTGTCAGCCAGTTCTGATAGCTGTATATCTGAGCGGCATCAAGCTAAAGACTGGTGACGCATCTGCTCAACTCTGTGTTGTCTCTGCAATAAGGGAACCAAGCTAGCAAACCTCAACAGCTCAGAGCCAGTCCCAGAGGTGGACTTCACACCTTGCTCTCACCTGCTCTGCTCTGTTCCCCTCACACCTATGTGCCTTGCTCCCCATCAGCAGGGCTTTCTGGTCTTTCAGTTCTGGGTCTCTCTTCGCACTTACCACCCTCCTGCCCCTTTTCCTGCTTCTTTCCTGCCCCTCACCACCATGGGAAGGACACATAAGCAGGTCTTCCTCAACTTGTTCCAGCCGTGCTTTTTGGCAGGTTGTGAGAAGGGTTGACAATGGAGAAGATGCCAACACGTTCATTTAGGGCAGGAGACCCTACCTACATCATTTTCATTCTGGGATGTGGGGGGCAAAGTGCCAACCTCCATAACTCACCCCCCCACCCCCAGGCATGGGGGATGCCTGAGCCTTGGRGCTCCCTTCTGGAGGGACTAGCCCAGCCCTTGCCCAGCTGGCAGTGGGGCAAGCTGAGTCCCTTCCCACATGCGGCGATAGGAGCTGCCCCACGAGCATCCAGTACTCCCCCACGTGTTAATAAGCAGTTTTGTTCTGCATCACCTAACTATACAATAGCAGCAGGAGTTTATATGGCCACAAATTAATAGCGCAGGAGAGCAATCAGCGCAGAATGGGATACGTCCCAGTGCGCTCGCTGGAAGGGGACGGGAAGACGAAYGCTGCGGACCCTCTGCTTGCCGCGGCCTCGCAGCCCTGCCAGCTGGGCTGTGCTGCCACCACTAACAAGCTGCTTTCCCCTGCCAAGGATAACAGAGCCACTGGCACCCTACCCCGGTTCAGACGCAGAGGGCACTCTGCTCTTGGCTGCCCCAGGAACCCAAGTCAGGAAGGATGTTTTTGCACTTGTCATTTCTCAAGGAGGGAGGAACATCTCTCCCAGCTGCTTCAGCTGAAATCCAGTTTTTATGTAATCAAATGTGACCTCTAGCTGTCTGTGTTTAAGGCTGCCATCGCTGCGATATCATTCATATGGTTAGGACTAAGTCATCCATCTCCTCAACTATAAATACCTTATAATCATCCCAAAAGACCTGCAGTACTTCATAGATGAAGATGCCTGGAGAAAAGGGTGGTTCGGCTGTAAGCATTACTTCACTCCTGAAATGCAGCTGCCTCTTAGTGTGGAATGTACAGCAGATTTTTTAACAGCTTCTGCTAACTTTGACCGGCGGAAAACCCACAGAAATTGCCAAAAGGATGGAAAGCCACCCCCACCCAATCTGCAGCCAGGATAATGCACTGCGTTAATATAAGCACTTTTGCAGAAACTACGTCCGGGCAAGCTCTGCATGTTCATCCCACATTGCTTCCTGCGTTGCACGGCGGGAGCAGTGCAAGAGAGGGAAAACCCATCCATGCTATTTTAGACACCACCAGCCACTCCTGCCAGGCTCCGCAACGTGAGGTGGAAAAGAGATCAGAGCAGACACAAAGCCCTTGGAATAGGAGGTTTCTGCAAGAAACCCAAACTGCCGACTCTTATTTACTCCTGTTACACAGTGTGAGGTTAATTTGACAATTAATGCTCAGGCTGATAATGGCTGGTCCCGCCTCCTCCAAAGCATGCATCTGCTCCCCCTCCCAATCCCGCACTCCCCGGGAATCCACAATGAGGTGAGACTGCAGCAGCCGCATTGTGCAGCGGCTCCGCTTTCACAGCCCTGCGTATTTGGGACAGAAATCCTCAAGTTTGRGTGAGATGTGCATTAATACAAGTGCAGCCGCCTCATCTGTAGTGTGTGACAGCAGCTTTACCAATTCGGTTCATTCATAGACATCGCTCTCAGGCGCCAGACACCTCTGCTAACTAGGATCTACTGGCACATCTTGCCTTGAAAGTAATTGCCGCCTCCTCCTCCTCCTCCCACAACTGCTGGGGGAGCTTTTGAGGACCCTGTGGGAGGGGGAAGCACCTCTTCAAGCAGGGAATCTCTGAGCATCCTCCGCCTGCGCAGAGGGAGAGGCACGGCGTGCAAGTCATCGCCCTCAGCCACCATCGCTATGGGAGGCTGATTGATTTGTTGGCTGGTTGGCTGGTGGTTTGGGTTGGGTTTTTTTGTTGTYRTTTTGTTGGAGGGGAGATTGCACTGCGGTAAATAAGTCACATCTCCCTTTTCCAGTGCAGTTGCAAAGAGACCAGAGGATCGCAAATATCCTTCAGGCAGAGTAAACTTGGGGGCCAGCCAAAGGGTGGTTTAGCCATCACACTTGACAGATGTACAAGGACCCTCTTCCAAGGGTACAACACACATTTCGAAGGTGTGGATGGACAGAGGGGCTGGGCTTTTGGCTCATAACAGTGCCAGTCTGCAAAGGTATCTCCACTTTTCCTGTGCCTGAACACACCTTAAACCTCAGACCATAGCACAGCCCAAACCACCTCCTCGGCATACAGGATCCTATGGTATCCTGAGGCACTAGGGAGGTATTGGAGGGGGTGGTGAAGGGAAGATGTGTTCATGATGTCATGTGGTTGAGATTCCAGTAAAATTGGGCTTGGAGACTCCAGCCTTCCCTCACAGGGCTCCAACACCATCCCAGGCTTGGGGAAACCCTGAGAGGGACTGGAGCATGGTGGTCAAGATGGAACCCAGACAGGACACAGTGTTCTCCCTGGGTTTCCAGATGCAGAGCCGGTGGTGGTGGGAACTGCAAGCTGCTGTCCCAATGGAAGGWCAGGTAAGATTTCCCTGCCAGCAGGGTCAGGGCAGGTGGAGACCACCAGCAGTAAAGAGAAACTCAGCTCCACTGATACTGGACAAAACTCCTCCCAGAGAAGAGGAACAGCCCTGTGCACACCCTCCCCTAAAAGCCCTCTCTCCAACCTGTTGCAGCTGTAGTACATCCCGCAGGACCCTGGATGAGCTCGGCTCTCCCCTGTCAGCCCCTTCCCTGAAGCCAGTTTAAGGATCAAAGGCCCTGACTAATGAAGGAAACCAGGAAAGTCATGTTCTGGAGAARTAATCTTCTCTCCATGCCTTCCTACCAGTTCAAACTCTGTTTCTTCGCATGCAGCTTAATTAACTTCATTAGCAGTCCAAAGGAGAATGCTAATGGCTTCGTTTTGTTGTGAATGACAGTTAGTTGCCTCCCTGGGTGTTTGCAGGTTGGGGTATAGCAGCAGGAGCTGCTTCTGGACCTGTTCAAATTTGCCAARACTGAAGCACTCCAAGGATTTGCCCTGGGCAGCCTGATCTCTGGTTGAGGAGCAAAGGCAGCAGGTCCCCCAGTCCAAGGACAAGCCAGGAAGGCAGTGAGTTGACCTGCAGCTAAGGAAGGTGGTGAGTACCTGCTCGTGGTTGTGGTGACTGGCTTACCCACACGCGGGAGATAACCACGGAGAATACAGCAAGAAAAGCTGCCTCTCGCCCTCGCTTTTATACTCCAATAAGAGCTCACAGCAGTCACAACATTGCAATGCTGGATAATATGCAATGGAAAAGCTGCAGCAGCGTGGCCACGGGACACACAGCATTAGCGTTCCTGTCAGGTCCTCGTGGCTCCATCGGGATTTTCAGTTAAATGGCAAAATAAGGAAAACACGCAAGAGAATGCACAGGGAGAATAAAGCTTATTCCCAGCCTGGACCAAGAGACTCACCGCTGTGCGCAGCCACAGGCCGGGCAGGGGAGAGCTTGTGCCTATACGTACATACAAACTCCTGCTTACAAATGCACAAGACCGAATGCAGGCCTCTGCAAACTCAGGGGTACAGATTTACACCTCGTGTCCATGCACACTCACACATTAAGAGTGGCAATAGCATATACTACAGACACACACGCACACAACTGCACTYAGCATCCTGCTTCTTCTAACCTCTAGTATGCACGGGTGGACACAGTGTGCACTCCACACATATATGCACACATATAATGTGTTTTCATAGACTCCTTGCAAACACTAGCATGTGTAATTACATCCGGTTTGAGTTACAGATACGCAGGTGTATAAACATGTCACATTTTATCTCTCTCCAGCCACTCCTGTCCACCGTAGCACATAAGTGTATTACTTGCTCGCCCAGTGAAACCCAAGGCACAGATAAAGCACAGACCATGTCTACTTCAGCCTGCCCACAGACAGGCACATGCACAGAGACAGCCCAAGATACATCCAAAAGTATTTGATTTCACATGCGAGTCTCCAGGCCTTCGCACCCACAGTGGTTTCCCCTCTGCCATGGTTAGCTGTGCAGCAGATCACCTCGGTGGTACAGTGTGAAATCAGCTGCTTCTCTAAGGGGCCGTGCCTTTCCCTTCACCTCCCCTTGATGCCACAGTAGCACATCCTAATTGTAACCTCCGCGTTGTGGGTGTGCATCAGTGCAAAAGAGCCTTTCACGCCTGGATTCTTTTCAAGCCATCCTCATCTGATCCAGATATGTGATCTGATGGGGTTCACAACACAAATAAAGCAAGTCAGTGAGTATTCATTCCCTGGAAGTCACCATCCAGAGCCTGCATGTTATYTGGGTAGAGATCTCCCCGTACCACAGAATCAGAGTAGTTGAGGTTGGAGGCACCTCTGGAGATCATCTAGTCCAACCCCTTGCCCACAGCTGGGTCAACTAGAGTAGGYTGCTCAGGACATTGCGCAGTAAGGTTTGAATATCTCAAACCATGCAGAATCCATGAACACTCTGGTCAACCTATTCCAATGCTCAATCACCCTTACAGTAAAAAAGTTCTACAGTAAGAAAGTTTTTTCACTCTTAGTGAGGCCCGGACACAGGGGTCAGACAGGGTGAGCCAAGGTGATGATTGATGTACAGATTTAATCAAGAGGAGCCAGACCGATTGACCAAATGTAAATGCACTGGTAAGTTCCCAAATGAGACAGCATTGACTGAAATGACAATTAAACCCAAATGCAGCTACCGTTGGGGAATTATAAATGTTACAACGACATATTCCATATATGTTTATATTGAACATGTTAAATTGCTCCAGTGTTTCCCAGCATGACAAGACTTGAAAACACCAAGAACAGCAAGGGAGATGGCCCAGCCACACAGAGTGCACAGACCTTGGCAAGACAGGAGAAATAAGTGCTTTTTGTTTGGTTGTTTTCTTTTACTCCACGCAGTTAACATGATGAAACACCTTTTAGCACCTAGTGCAGATGCAGTTTAACACCTCCAAGGTGGTATTAGCAGGTCACAGTACACCCCAGGAGGAAGCAGCGTGTGTGGGCACATAAGCGTGTGCACGTGTGCCTCTCTGCAGAGAAAGTGCTGCGAGAGGGCTCAGGCAGCAAAAGAAATCTCCATTTAAGAGGAAATTAATGGCAGTTATTTCACACCGTCTTAATCCTTTTGTTTCCATGCCATCCTGAGGACTGAAGCTGGAGGCCTGAAGAGGTATCTACGCCAACATCCCCCAGTTGTCCCTATGTGCTGCACATCAGGYCACACCACGGTGCACGTTAGCTGAATCCCTACTATGCAAAACCCAACCAGAAGATGGGAACCCACTGAGTAGGCTCCAACCAACAGCAGGCATTGGTCATCCTTCGCTCAGGGCCACTAAACTGCAGCCACAGTAAAATCCCTGCAAAATATAGGGTTAACCTATAGGCAGGGGCGGGGGGAGAAAAGCAACAGTTGGGGTCTGCACCTCCTCTCCTGCTACCCTGCCCCTCGCCGAGGGGCACGTCYGTAGCGTGACTGCGCATCTGTGCGTGCATCTGTCACGCGAGGCCCGGTCCCTCCTCGCCATGTGGCCCCAGACGTGCCTCTCATGCTCCACATTGCCCCAGACTGGAGAAGTCTCCTCCGACGGTCTTTGAAGTTTGATGCCGCACAGCATTTATCACCATTAAGGGGACCCTCCGCGGTGAAAGAAATAAGGGCTGGGGCYGTGCTTGTGCCTTGCAGGACCAAGCACTGTGTTGTCAGCCCTCCTGCCTCATAAATCTCCTTGGGGGGGGGGGGTGTTGCTGGTTTTCTTGTTTGAGGGCAGACGCTCGGTTGGATCTGGGCTGCATGGAGGCCCGGGAGCACAGGAGCACCGCTACACTGCTGAGCAAGAAGTCAAACTGCAAATCCTGGCTCCTCTGTTACCTCTCAACTAACATACAAAATGAGCCACAGACACTTCTGCTGTGTGCTAGTTTTGGCTGGGATAGAGTTAATTTTCTTCACAGTAGCTAGTATGGGGCTGTGYTTTGGATTYGTGCTGGAAACAGTGTTGGTAACRCAGGGATGTTTTTGTTAYTGCTGAGCAGTGCTTACACAGAGCCAAGGCCTCTTCTGCTCCTYACCCCACCCCACCAGCGAGCAGGCTGGGGGKGCACARGAAGCTGGGAGGGGACACRGCYGGGACAGCTGACCCCAACTGACCAAAGGGAYRTCCCATACCATATGACRTCAYGCTCAGCATATAAAACTGGGGGAAGGAAGGGGGGAYGTTCCAAGTGATGGTGTTTGCCTTCCTAAGTAACCGTTACGCGTGATGGAGCCCTGCTTYCCTGGAGATGGCTGAACAYCCRCCTGCCGATGGGAAGCAGTGAATGAATTCCTTGTTTTGCTTTCTTGTGTGTGTGGCTTTTGCTTTACCTATTAAACCATCTTTATCTCAGCCCACGAGTTTTCTCACTTTTACCCTTCCKATTCTCTCTCCAAATCCATTGTGGGGGGAGTGAGCGAGCGGCTGGGTGGGGCTTAGTTGTTGGCTGKYGTTAAACCACGACATGCTGTCACCGAATGACATGGCATAACTTGGTTTTATGCTTATATACTCTCTTGCTACCAAACCAGGGTGACTGCCTCAACTCTGCTTGCTGAGGATGGTTCCTGGTAGATGTTAACCCCTGAAGCAGGTCTGAGTTTAATCTTGAGACACGACAAATTGGCTCGGGCTGAAACCACGTTGGCAAATGTGTTAGAAATTAAACAATGTGGTCACTCAAGGGCCAGAGATGATATTTAGCATCCTATCATRGACATAACCTGCAAACTGCCTGCAGCAGCACACAGCATCCTGGCTCCAGCAACAGAGATGGAGGAGACACGGCAGCCAGAGGCAATGCCAAGAAACATACTCCAGACTTCCAGCTCTCTCGTATGGCCGACAGCCCAGAAGATGCTGCAGACCCGCTCTGGAAGCTGGCTGAGGAGTCAGTAAAGCACAGAGGAAACTTTGACAGTCTGCCACCTCCCCTCATTATGCACAAAATGCTCCTGCGGGCTGCTGACAGGTTTGGTGATACACAGCATGAACTCTGTGTCGAGCGAGCAGCTCAGCCCCTGTGTCAGCAACCTGGCTGGGATGCTCTGGAGACCTCCTCTGCAGTTACAGAGAGGACCTATGGGGAAAACTCCACCGGCACTGGGACAAGAGATGATGGAAGACTGCACGCAGGGACTGCTGAGTGCAACAACCCATGGATAAATGCATGGGCACGCTGGCATCTGGGTCGAACCCAGCTCTCGGCAATGTCAATGAACTCAGGGCTGTTCATCAGATCCATCATAATTATTATGCTTTAGGAGCATTACACTCACCCTTAGGAGCCCCAAGAAAAGCCAGACCACCGTGCTGGGTGGTCTCCCAACACCAAACCAGAAGGCAGAACCTCTCCCCAGGAGTGCCCAGTTCAGCCCAGCTCCCCTGCCAGGCAGTGCACTGCTGCCCACTCCTGACTTATCTCAGATCAAGGTGAAACCCAAAACATTTGTGACTTACTAGAAGCATCTCTTGAAGAGAAACCTTGGCTCACCACCCTTCACGACTGACAAAGCCACTACACAGCCAAGGATCTGCAATGAGTTAACCTCCCATAGCAGCAGAGGTGGTCCCATGACATTGTCCACCTCTTCTGTCAGGAGGGGACCCCCTGCTTCTCTACAGCCTCCAGTTGACTTGTGAACCCCCCACACRACCCATCAGACCGTGTCTGTCCTCAGCAGCGGTCTCCGCTCRGTGACTTTGCTGTTTGAGTGCATTCCACACAATTTTGGTTTCCATATGCCAGGCCACTGCTTAAAATGTCTGCAAGCATTTAAGAGAGTGGTGTGCAACCCTTGGATTTCAGATCTGAAAGTGGCACTGATCATAAATGCGGGGCCGTCAATGAGAWGTGGGCAACATCTGCTAATCCAGCCCTTCACCCAGCCGTTCTCYAAAGCGCTCTTCCAACTGCATAATAAAGTGTGTTGAAGGACGAACAGGATTTTTTACATTTTTAGCCTGTCTGAATGTACCACGGCTTTGATYCCGGCTGCTGGGTCAAATTAAAAGAAATCCAGAAAGCGGCCGATGTAAAGGTCAGGCTTTAGTTCTAACTACTCATAGAACACGTTGACACATGGTAAAGAAACAGAAAACACATATATGCTGGAGTTTTGTGTTTGCATGCTTGCAAAATTTTAGTAATATTAAGGRCATTAAATGTGGCTTGTTAACTGTTATGTCCTGCAGCCATACAATGGTGTTGGTTGATTTTTTTTTTAGTTTACCCACAGGCCTTTGCAATAAGCTCAGAGAACCAACTGTTGCTGAGCGAACTTTTGAACCTTTGCGAAAGCAAAATGTGTTAAATTGCTAGAAAAGGGGAAAACAAATGTATGATGTTTTGTGACATCCACAATCTGGGAAGCTTCACTTCTTTGGACTTCCCAAGGAGAAGAAAGGGATAACTGAAATGTTTTCTGTTTTAAACATTACAAGCCCAGTAATAGATCAAGGCATTAAGGCTAACCGAAAGCTTTCAATAACCAGTTGTTTAAGAGAGCTATAAAACAGAGCCAATTTAATATGGCCAACTAAAGAAATGATGCTAAGGCCACCCTTGTATGGAAAAGGACTGGTCACTAACAAGGAGGAGTAGAAAAAATCCCAGCATAAAGCTAGAAATGCCCCCAGACCCCCAGCCCATTGGGTAGTGTCCTGCACCACTAAGTGAAGCTGCGTTGCTTGTCTGTAGCCTGGAGAATCTTTTGTGCGCTGCTTTCAATAGACTTGAATAACCCCATCGTTTGCCTATTTCACGGGGCAGAGAAAAAAATCCTTAGGCTAAGAAGAAAAGCCCCACRCAACGTCATCCTGGTGGGGGGGAGATGGGAGGCTGTCTGCTTCCCCACGTGGTCTCCCCRGCCTCCCACCCCCATGCCCCCCCTTTTTGCAAACAAACCCACCCTCTCTGACTTTCCAACAGCTGCTCCCAGTCTGCCCGGCTCCCACATGGCACCAGACCCCCCCTCCAGCCTCACGCRCAGCCCCCGGCACCCTGCCAGCTCCCACCAGTATCGGCATGCCCGCCGCTCCAGTTTGCCGTGTCGCTGCTGGGGTCCTGCCTGCCCGAAGAGGGCGAGGGTGGGGATGCTTCAGCGTTTGACTGCTCATGGGTGTGTTCCGTCACCGTGATGTCCTCCACGCCAGATTTTGGAAGAAAAAGATTTGCTTCCTGCTCCCCCCTGGACCGAGAAGGGGAACGAGCACCGCACCCTTCAAAGCATCCGCGTACCTCCTATCCAGTTCATAAATACATGTTTGATCCCAGAAGGTACTGCTTGCTTTCATCTCCCACTGAATTCAACGCAGGCTTCCCGGCTCGCGAGAAGAGGGGTCCCAGATGGGAAAACAATTTGACAGATGCTTGCAAAGGATTAAGAGTTTCCAGTCACTCAGAGTGGTGCCTGCACTGACGGAGACACGATCAGAGRGAGAAACTGTACTCAAACTAAAATGGAAAACTACCTCCAGTAAGTGGATTATGAGAGCGTTATCATCCAACACGAGCCTCCCTCTGCCGTCTCTCCTGGCAGGGATGGTAGGCRATAGTATAATAATCTGTGCACCTGGTGCAGCAGCAGCTCTGCAATGAGGTTAATGAACCTGCTGACTGGCAAGGAAAACTTTGGGGAACAATTTGCCCTGCTGCTTCTTTCAATTCCCCCTGCTATGKTGGGGGTGGCAAAGAATAGGTCCTAATTCAAGAGGAATTTAGGGACATGCATTGGTATTTCCCATGCAAAGCAGGAGAAGCTGGAAAGGCTGGGAACCTGCTCAGAAGCATTTAATTCCAGTATTTAACTTCCTTCCCTTGATCGAGTGCAGTGAGGAGTGCATCTGGGCACATGTATGTACGCGAATGCCTTGGTCGTTCCCAGGCTCAAACGTCCTGGTTGCAAGCCAAGCAAAACATCTCTTGTTGCTCTTAATTTCGGTCGGGGTTAATCCGCGCCACTTGTTTCCTGTACTTTTCTTACTGAAATGAAAGATTTGTGAAGGGAAATGGGTCAGGTAAAACAAAACAGTTTGCTTGACCTGAAACAAAACATCTTTTTTTTTTTTCTCCCCTTTGCATTGGTCTTGTATTATTATCATCAAAAACAATGTCACTACCGTGCTGCTATCATTCAATAATATTACAGTTGGTCGCTTTATTTCAGTGAATTTTGAAGATAAGCTTGGTTTCGAGAGGAATAATTCAGAAGTTGCATTTCAAAACCCTAAAATAAAAAAATTTTCCAAATTCCTACCCATGTCTTGCTTGCAGGTTGCTTTCATTGGAAAAAATTGCCCTAAATTTTATACAAGTTTTTCAGTTAGAATCACCCTGCATTTTTGGGTGACTAAAACAATGAGGCAAAAGAACTTGCAGCAGCACTTCCACACTCCGTGAGATGAAGCGGGATCTCCCGACCTGCTCCGCAGGGAGTTGTGCAGAGCACAGCCCTTCCCGGACGACTTGGATTTAGAGTGCATTGCTGCACAGCTGAGCTGTACGCATGCCTGGGAGGTGCCCAGGGCTTCTGGGTGGATGGCAGCCAGACCAAAGATGCCCTGCAGTGGTTCTGTTCATCCCCAAAGGAGAGAAACCCACGGCAGATTTATATGGAGGAAAAAAAAAGAAGAAACCACATATAAAAACCCCAAACCTCAAATACCACCCGGACAATGTTTCCAGGTAGGAAAATGAAAATATATGCCCAGAAACCCAGACGCATCGTAGCCCTAACCTGAAGGCATCTCTCTTAATTCACGACAGCAAATTCATGTGTCCAGCAATTGTGACAGCTCGTGCTGTTACCCACCGGCTGACACACGGCGAGAGGAGAGCTGGCGTTTCGGAAGGCGGCACTGTTTTCACTGAGCCAKCACCATCTGGGCTGTTGGACACACTTTTTTGGATCTGTTGTGCTTACCCATGTAGCATCTAAGCCCTGACCAGGTAAATCAATATCAGATGCAAAAAGCAATGTCTCTAGTGGACATTCTCCTTCCTGAGTTGTTTTGAGCATTGCTATCTGCTTGGGGTGGGATGAGCTATGAAGGGCAAATCACATTTAGTTTGGAGAATGAATGACACCAGGACACTGCTACGCAATTAGAAGCGTCTTGAGCAGATGCAAGTGAAGCTAATCAAACACTGCTTCGTAAGTGTTATCATCAGCCTCGTAATTATTATTATTCAATCCCCAGGCGGCAGAGACAACGGGGCTCCTCCTTCACATGAGGTGTCATACAAAGGCAAATCAAAAATCACAGTSCGCTGTTCAAAACCACTTACAGCTCTGGTAGTCTGCTTCGTGCCACGTCGTGTCACCACCACCTCCCACGCACCACCCCAGCCGTGGCCACGCTGCCGTCCCGAGCCAGCTCATCCCCATCTAGAGCGTGCGAGCTAATCGCTCGCAGCGGGAAAGCGCCTGGGAATCCTTTCAAATAGCAGGACAACATCAAGGCAAGGTGTTAATAAAGTGTCACTGCCTCCTTTGCCCGCAGCCCCGCGTGGCGTTGCGGCGAAGACGGTTGTGATGTCAAAAGCAGATGGCTGTGTCGTCAGGGGGGAGGTAAGCTGCACAGCAGATGGGCACTTCAGATACAAAGATCCCTTTCATGCAAATTGCCCCCAATGATAATTTAAAAAAAAAAAAAAAATTACAGAGAGAGAGAACTGGAGAAAACATCTGATGTGTGAGCAGTACGGTCTCTAAATAGAATATTTTCCCATTTTCCCATGAAGCATCAGGAGGTTCTTAATCTCCAAAGTATTCATTTAACTCCTTGAGGCTCTAGTCTTACATTTCCTTTGCACCATGCTGCCCTAATATTCAACACACTCAAAACTGCTGTCTCTCCAAGTTTATTTCTAGAAAGCCAATAGTTTTGCACCTGTTTACACACACAACTTAACATAGCACAGATTTTTTTTTTACAGTAACTTTCATCCCAAGTGCCTCCAGTGGATTTACAGCCAACGTACATACAATGCTAGAAATCAACCAGTTTGCACCAGTATGCCAGGTTTATAGTTCTGATGGGTACATTATAATTTTAAACAGCATAATCAGACTAGTTTCCTCCTGTTGGAGCACCGTATAGAGACAGGTAGACAGGAAAGTTCGGCGGACACAGGGACGATTCCTCTTGCATACCAAGTTCACACACAATTTATAGCAGTGTTAAGTGAAGGGAGAATCAAGCGCATATCTGAGAATATCAAGTTTGCTACGAATTAGAAATTACAGAAAATCACTTAGTCCACTGAAGAAATGCACCTAGTTCTGGGGTGAGACATGACACCAATTGAAAGTTTATTCAGCATCTGAAATTCTCACAGATGTTCCCAGCGTGCCTAAATGAGCAGTGAACACAGGGAAAGTAAGTATGCAAACAAAGCTATGTCTTTATACCGAGTCTACTACAACCACAGAAACACCATCAAAGAAAGGTCCAGGTCAAGAAGAACAGGTGTATTTAAACATGCATCAAGTAAATAACATGTGTTAAACACACTCCTGCATGCCCAGGGAAGGGAAGATCTAAATAATGGATGCGAGATCCCTTTCTCCTGAACTAGAGCGGGTCCCAAATGCTTGGTCCTTCTCCAGCCTGAGGATGCAAACAGGCAAGGCTCAGGAGAGGGCATTTTTAGGGACACCAGAAGCTCGCACATGCAGCAGGTGGAACGGGGGAGCTGCTATTTGGCAAGCACAGGAGCACGGCCTTCCCTACGGGGCTCGGGCAGCCCTGCTCTCTGGAGGTGGTGGTAATTGAAAAGCGGGGATGGGACAGCCTCCCTCTCTCAAAACAGCCCGGCTGGACAATAAATTGCCCCGACAATGATAAATACAGTCATTTACTTTGGGCAAGGAACTCCGACCCTCACCGGCACATTTGCTGTGAAAACTAGAGCGATTTGCTTTCCCAGCCCCACCGCCGCTGATGCTTTCGGCTCCTTCATCCACGTGCACGCCCGGCCCCGGTCCCTTCGCTCTCCCTCTCCGCTGCGTGCRATGCGCAGTCAGGGATGCTGCCATCCACCTCCTGCCCAGGGCATCGTGTCATCTGCTGTGCTGAACTGGCTTCCCCCGGGGACCTGGAAACTACCATCTGAATGGGGTCTGGAGATAATGAACCCTCGGCAATGAGTAAATAAATAGCGTCCTGCCCATATGCCCAGCTGCACCCAGGACCCTGGTGACAGCTCGCTGACAAGGGCAACAATGTTTTTTGATCCTTTGCCTGCAAGGTACGGTACTGTCCGGCTCAAAACAGCGGGGAGTCGAGGCTACAAGCGCTAGGGAGCATCCTGTATTCAGAGATCCCTTTTATTCCCCTGGATATGAAATCGCTGCCCGCATGGCAGTCTGCACACCCGCTTCTGCCAGCACCAAGGAGGATTAAAGGACAGGAGACYGGGAAAATGTAGGAAATGAGATGGACAAAAACGTGCCCATGGATTGATGCTGGGGTTTTGGATGCTTTGCTGGCTGAATTGCTTGAGCTGCTGAATGCAGAGGTAAGATCAGCCCTGGGTAAATCCCCACTGGCAAAGAGCCTGGATGATACCAAATGTTACTGGCCCGAATCACCACTCATTTCTTTCCCTCCTGGTTCTTTCACTGCCTCTTCCCACCGCCATCTCTCTGCCAATGCAGCCAAATCGATAGCACACGAGGCTATGGCCAGCAGTAGCGCAGGTGCATCCTACCCAGATGTTATCTATGATAGCTGGTCAAGGGGTTAATGTAAGTTCAGTTAAGCTTGTCGCCCCAGATAAATTAACACACAGGCATATAAACACACACAGAGGCCTGCCAATTGATTTAGGATATCACACCATCCCCTCCCGGCCACCGCTGAGCACTTGGTGTCTGCCACCACCGTCCATGTTTTGGGCTCGCAGTGGCATGGATGGCCAAGTGATGAAAATGAAACCACCACCACTCTGTGGCTTCCAATTTGTAGCAGGCTGATGTCCAGCTGGCCTGGAGCATGAACAGAGTGAGACCAGAGGTGTCTGCAGAAGATGGCAAAGATGCAACCTTCATATAGCTGGAGCAGGTCAAAGCGATGGGTCAACCAGCCGGGGTGGACCTCCAGGGCACAGACCCTGTGGAGTCCCTGCACACGTATGCTAGCCACCAGTCGAGGCAGAGGTCTCTGCTGCTGTCCCCCTTCCCTGTAGCTAAATTCAACTTTTCACGGCAACAATCACACCCTCAAATGTGAATATGCCTGAAGCCATCTCAAGGGCTGGCTACTGAAAAGAAAATAATAACAGTAGGGACTAAATCTTGGAAGTTCAAATCACAGACATCAGCAGATTGGTGGCAGTTTGGATGATGGATTTTGGTGCAGGACATCATCTCTGCAGTGGCTAGACAAATAGTTTAGTTCATGGTTGAAAGCTCCTCAAAACTGAAGGATTGGAGATTTTTGGGCTCTGGTTTGAATCCATCATAGTTAATATCAAAACCAACACAGATGTTTGGTTCAAACACAAGCTGGATCTGACAGGAGACCCTGAAAGGCTGTATAAATTATGAATTTTTACTTTTCTACACTTTTCTACACTTCATTTCTTTATCTTTCTGAGAATTGACCATCCCCTTAACAAGAAATGATCCTAACATAGAAAAACGAAGTAACGTTTTTATCTTGGGGGAAAAAGCAGAGTTGTTACTGGTTTGCTTTCACCCCACTGAGCTTTAGACAGTTACTGCAGTGCTGAGTTGGGAATTAAGTCATCTTAGGCTTCCCGTCTAGTCAACAGAAAAAAGACAGGCACCTTCACAGAGCGATTCAGATCTGAATTACCTTATGGAGGTTGTAACCACAGAGTAATTGGTGCACTGACTTAACTGGTTATTTTTAAAGCATTTCTAGCAGCCGGGCAAAGGTGAATAATTTCACCTTCATGGGATCCAGCTGTACAGTTCTCTTGTTCCTTCTAAAGTGAGAAACTGTTCATGGGCAGCTGTCCAACGCTGCTTTCGAACGGGTCATGTTGTGAGTAGATTTAGAGAGGTCATCTGTGTAGCCTTCCCCAGTATCCCAGTATCACTAATTATGTAACGGCAGCCCTGTGCTAGCCACCTTTRAAAGTGCTGCTGTGACATTTTACCTAACGTATTAACAATAGCATCACATTTAAAACAAAAATCCCCAGAAATGCCTGCTCAGCAGTCTCATGGCAAGGAGTGCACTGAGAGCGTGTCAAGGTAGGGAGGATAGAGCTCTTCTTCTTACCGTTCAAATATCTGATCTCTCCAAAATTAACCCTAGAAGTGTGGAGCTAAAAATCACCTACAAACGATTCAAAAGTATTTAACAACATTGATAGTGTTTTGGCTTTGTCTTCAGTCATGCCCATCTTGTGTCTAGCATCAACTACCAGATCTCATTAACAAGAATTTATTTTCACTTATTTTAAGGATGCATCAGAGATGACTCGCACAAAGCAAACTTCACCTGCGTGTCTGCGAAAAGCTACCCCTATAGAAATTTCATCCTGAGAGTTGCCTTTATCCAGTTGCTAATGGATGTTTAGCATGTGAGAATCCGTATCTTCCGAATTTTGAACATAATAAGCTTTCTATGAGCTTTTCATATAAGAGATATCGACTGGAAATAATTCAGAGAAGTTATTCAGCAGTCGCTTGGAACAACAAAAGAGCTTGAAACAGATTTACTGCCAGCTGACAATCTGCATGCCACACTGGTACAGCTCCCCATTTGTCCAGGAGAACTCCTGACGTGCCAGCTGAGCTGGGCTAGCCTACACCACCGAGGTACCTTCAGAGAGGTAAAATACCTGTACTTACAACAAAGGAAACTAGCCCAGCTGAACCGTCAAACTCAACTATCACCTCTGAAACCAAGAGCCTGATTTATTTATTAATGCATTGGTGGGACCTCGTATCTCCGTAGGCTGCAGCCAATGAAAGGCGACATTCACACGATGAAGATGCTCTCAAAATCCAGCCGGGGAAGCCAGCAACACTCGTACAGGGACAAACACACTGCAAGACAATTTATTTCTTCTCCCATCATCTGCCATTGTGATATACACGTATTATCCTTCAGGCTTGCCCCCYACATCAGTCAGTGCTCCAGCCGCCTCAGTGCAAGATTTGGCTAGTTTTACGCCCTGTGAGGGGTATCTTATTCCAGTATCTGATTCCCTGACAGCTTTGAAGTGTCACAGGGTACKGGCTACACTAGTTTTGAGCAGGTGCAGCTTCACTATTGCTTTACAAGGATGCATTTTTTGCCTCTTTTTGCTCTGTGACTCGGTGCTTCAAATCTGAAGTGTTTGTGGGCTTCTTGCCAGCGCGTTGCTTTCAGACTGGCTCCCAGTTTAATGTCCCTTGCTTTCCTGCCTCCTGCCAGCAAGTGCCATTTTGTCTTTTGAAAGTCTCTACGGCAGCAGGTGAAGGAGGGTATAGGCTCAGCAAACTATGCATGGGAAAAGGCAGGGGAAAAAAAAAAAAAGTAACAGGGGCCACTTCCAGTCTCAGCACCTACTTTTTGTGTGAGTTAGAGATCTGAGAAAACAAACCCAACAGAGTGGTTTCATTATCACAGGGGTAGAGGGTAAGGCTGGGGAAGATGAGAGCTGGGAGACCCCTTCCTTCACCTCCTGCAGGGCATCTCCTCGACGACCCCTCATCTGATCTGGAAAACCCTCCTGGTTTAGAGGAGAAGAAAAAGATTTTGTAATGATGGTGTGGCGGAGCAAAGGACCTATATCAAGAGAAGGAAGGAAGGAAAGAAAAAAAACAGCATCAAAGAGAGGAGGGAAGAATAAAAGCACTCCTTTGCTGATCCACAGCTGAGCTGGGCAAAGCTTATAGAAGATAACGCTGACATTACAAAGCTATGGTTAATTCATTTTTCTACTTGTCACCAGTTTGGATAATTGGCCTACACAACAAGCGTCGGGGAAGGAGGTTGGCTTTCTTGTCTTTTTTTTTCCCTCATGAGGGGTACAACTAGGATTAGACGGTGTGCTATACCACTGATAAAAATAAAGAGAATGATCCAAAACCCTCCAACTTTAATCCGGAGGGGTCGCCGGTGAATAGCGCAAGTGCTGGAGGATGAAGCRAGACCTGGTTGTCTCTATGGTAACTAAACCATCGCTAGAGCAAGGATTGACCTGGAGCCTTCAAACAAGTTTGGCTTGTCCAGGGCACTGCATCACGTGCACTATTGCCTGTCCACTCTCCTGATTTCAGGGAGATTTTCACAGTAGCTTAGAGTTTATTCAGAAATCTCTAGCTTCTGGAGTCAASTGATGAACTTGGAATCCCAACATTCCCTTATGTGTGTAAAAGGAAGTTCTGAGTCCTCGGGTGGGTGAGGGAAAGCCTGAAAATATGACCTCACATTAAAATGAGGAGGGACAGTCTTGARACAGCCACCCATTTGATATATGCTACCAAACATAGAAAACCCTGGCTCGGAGGTTTCAGAATACAAGGAGAAAYTAAGATAAAGGAGAGAGGCTGGAAATCAGGCACAAACACTGAGAAACCATAAGACAATCAAAAAGTTCAAATTTATAATATTCTGCTGATTTTTGATGCCTGATTCATGATTTCAGAACCTGAGGGGTTTCACAGCAGATGACCCCAGAGAGCCACCGGCTTTCAATGCTGCTTTATCATTACATGAAAGGTTTATAGAGGCAACCATCACTTTGTATAGCTTCCCTCCTATCAACCAGAAAATTCACTCTAAGTCACCAAGAAAAAAAAACAACTTCTTTTCTATCTGATCATGACAAAGGAATCTTTTCTTTAAAAGAAATCGTCTTCTACCTGAGAGACCACTCTGCCAGCAAATGCCATTTGCTAAGTACCTAATTCCCCTCATTTTATACAATGCCACAGGTCAGTTAAATACAAAGTCTATGGGGATACCCATTTTTGTCAGATAGAGCAGCATTACACTTAAAATCTTGTTGGAGGTTATAGGACACACCATACATATGAAGTTAAGAATTTGTTATTCCCCCCCCCTCCCCCCAAAAAAAAGCATGAGTATTTCTACGTTTAGGTCATGATTAAATATTCACAGCCCCAAAATTACAAAAATGCACAAAAGCAGGTGCTCCAGGCAGTGTTTCCAGGCTGCTTAAGGTGATCAGATCCATACCAAGTCTCAGCCTTAGCCTCGACTCTGCCTCGCCAGCCAATGTCTGTTATAAAATGCCCCAGGAGGAGATGATGAAGTGGTGTTTGGTTTTAAAGGCAATTTCCAGAGGCCAATGAGTAACCCCTCAGGTGTCCATCAGCCATGGGCTCTGCCTGGGAAGTCTTCCTGACAATCTTCCCTCAGTCTAGGAAGGGATGCTCTGCCTCCACAGGAGAGCAAACAACACAGGGAAAATTATTTCCATTTCAAAACCCTCTAAGGGAAGGTCTGGCTTTAAATGAGAGCAGTAGCATGCAATGAGTGCTGTAGGAACTGAGGTATTTTGGGGGGAAGTTGATGCTGCCATACACCAGTCGAGACAGCGCTCAGGGTGMAGCCAACCAGGGTGGATTCAACGCTAACACCCATTTCTGGAAAGCATTGCTATCCACAGGCAGCAAATGAGATGTTTCCTCATGAGATTAGTCTCCYCAAATCAGACGATCATGACCTTTGGCTGGTATAAATCAACGCATCGACTTCAAGGTGTTTTTGTCTGATTTATATCAGCTAAAGGTTTAGCTAYACCAGGCAATGCTCTGTTTAATAGTGTGATCACGGTGCTCGCACCGCAGTGTGTTTCATGGGCAGGTCAGCCTTTTGCTGCTGGGCTGCATTCACGGGCCTTGGGGGAAGACAGGTAAATGAGGGATGGAGGAGATGCCCAGCATCAGAACTGGGGAAAGGCAGGGTAAAGTGGAAGGGAAAGACCCCAAATCATGCCCCAGTGCATATCACCTTTTCTCAAGAAAGAGTATCCTAAAGTCCATGCCTGGAACATAGCCGTGCCAGGAATGTGCACACACATATACGAGTAGTGGTGCTACACAAAGCTTTAACAACATGAGTATGAGAGTGCACTTTCCTAACGCGTGAGGCTCTCAGTGCACTGCTTTGGAAATAAAACCATTTCCCCCCCTCTTCTCCCATACCTCTATCTTGCTTCCATTAGCCAGAGCCATTTAAAAAACTTTAGAAACCTTTCAGGAAGTTTGTAAAGCAATTTATTGGGACTAGTATTCTTGTCCTCTATGAAACCAGATGACTGAGACCCTAGGCTTAAATGTGCAGATCACAGAAAGAGCCATAAAAACCTTGAAAAGAACCCTGGTCAGCTTCACTATGCGTAAAAAGCTGCAGTTTTATATCTATCATTGAGGTGCTTCCAGGATTAGAAATAAATATGACACGTCCTAATGCAGACCCAGTCCCTTGGATCAGAGAACTTCCACTTCCCCATCTCCTCATGTCCCTGGATCTAAAGACATTTTTAGACCCAAGAAAATTTGGAAACCTGCCTGTCCTGAGCTATGGGAATGATTAGCATGAGAACTGAAACTGCAAACTTTGGGGCAGAGAGGGGAAGTACTACCTTTGACAGATTGATTTTGGTTTTCTTTGTACTTGGCCACTGACGATGCACAAGAGTTTGGGGTGTCAGAATGAATTTAGGGGGATGGATGAGTAAGAAAGGGTCACCTGAGCATTCAATGGGCATGAACAGCGGTGCAACTAAATACCGTGTGCTCCCCGAGACCTAGCTTGGCGTTACCACCAACAGGGAAGAGCATTTGGCTTTGGGGTGAAGAAGATGCTAACTTCACCAGCTCACAGCCGCTCTTCCTCTACCCCAGCCTTTTCTTTCCTTGCTGCCTGCCAGCTCCCCCTCCCCCTCAATTCCAAATGCCCAATCTCAGGCATCCACCCCCCACTCCTTCGCCTTCTGCCCCCCATCTCCGAAGGATGGATGAGCTTGCCAGAGCAATCTGGCCCTTGCTGGAGAAACTGCTCAAAGCCGGCAGCCGGAGCGAGCACAGCAATCGATTGGACACGGGACGTTAGGGATCTGCGAGCGCGGCCGGGGTGAGAAAGTGGCCGCTTTGTGAGGCTGAGCACACGTGAGGATTACGGCATTAACTAAGCTCCCTTAACCGATCAGCCTGCCCCTAGGTAGATGGGGGACCAGGCTGGGGTGGAAAGCAAAGGGGATAAAGAAGGGGCAGCATGAAGACGCCTTCCCCCCCCCCCCGCCTTACAAAAAAGCAGCATGAATAAGAAGTCCTGGAGACACAAACTGCCGCTTGGGACCGTAGAGCCCCGGTGTTGCTCGTCAGGGCTCTGGGCCAAATTTCCTGCCAGCGTAAATCCGTTTGATGCCAAGAGAGTAACCCAAGGATGAATCGGACCCGGTGGGGAGGGTTTATTGCCTTCAGTTCAGGCAACAGAGCGGAGCTGTGCCAGCTGGGGTGTCAGACTGCGTGACTCAAAAGGACTTGATGATCTTAGAGGTCTTTTCCAACCTTAATGATTCTATGACTTAGGCACCGAAATCTATTAGGTATTCCAAAAAAATATACTCCCTCTGATTTTAAGGTGGAATCAGTCTTTTTTTTTCTGAAGGCAGCTTTGAGGACCTCTGTTTACTATTGTCCTTAATCAAAAAATAACGGTAACAACTTGCAAGTACAAAGGGCCTTTTATGTTTCTGCTGAGGCTTTTATCTCGATGCATTTTAGTAAGTGCTATATCAAAATCACTCCGCCCACCACCGAAATCCAGTCATCTCTGGACTGCAGAGCAGCAGCTGTTTAACAGTGTGCAATAAAGCTAAGCAGAAGTTCAGGACAGCGAGAGAAGGAGAGCAGTGTATGCAGCTGAAGCTGACAGCCCCCCTTCAAATCAGGACGCTACCTCATAGCAGATGGGTTGAGCAAATAGTTTAGCAGCAAGAAACATGCCCAAGCATTTAGCATCTTGGAAAACTCTTCGTGCGACTCCAGGCTGAGCCTGTGCTTTTCTCCTGGGCTTTGAGGGGGTGCCCCTACCCAGCTGGTCCTGAAGACCCTGGCTGCTGCCCACCACGAGCCTTGCTCATGGGCACAGGCAGCAGCACGTCGTTCCCACGTGGCCATGTGCTGTCTGCACACCTCATGTCTTGGAGAAGATCAGATCCCTGCCCAAACCAGCCCCTCCAAAGCATTTCCAGGCTGRCCATTGCCTAGGCATTGCAGTCTTTATATCCTGACACCACCATGCAAGGAAAGGAAGTGTTAATGCTGGAGGAGACCATGGTCTAGAGTGCCTAAAGGACTTAGGGATTTGTATAGTTATGCCAGTAGTTGAAGTTCAGAGAACAATTTGTGGGACAATAATGCCGTTTTTAAGAGACATTTTTGAAAACACCCTAAATTTATGGGAAAGCATGAAGAGCAATGGAAGTGGGCACCATGGGCTGCTCACCAAGACTGCAATGCTGGAATAGGGAGAGCACAGCGAGGTTCAGTGATGGAAACCCTGAAAGAAGACGGGACAGGGGAAGCATAAAGCTAGAGCCATGGACAGAGAGAGGCAAGAGCCTGGGGCAGCCGTGCACGAGCAACATGAGACTGCTGGGGAAGGTTATGGAGCAGTGGTGGAGTCACCATCCCTGGAGGCAGTTAAAAGATGTGTAGATGTGGTGCTTAGGGCCATGGTTTAGTGATGGACTTGGCAGTGCTAGGTTAACGGTTGGACTTGATGATCTTAAAGGTCTTTTCCAACCTAAACGATTCTATGATTCTATGATTCTATGCAGCTTTCAGGGACCATGAAGGGGTTGGTGCAGTAACTGAGACAGAGAATGAGAGCAGGGAAATCAATTTTTAGGTGTGTGGATAGATAGGAAAGGCTGCATCTCTGAAACTGTCAGCCGAAGGCATCTGCAAAAAAGCTGGCTTGTATCTGCAACCATAGAGGAAGGTCATATCCTGCACTGGGACTCAGTGATGGTCAAGGCCATGCTGTTGTCCACATTGACTAAGGAATGCCAGGCAGAGAAAACCTGGAAGAGAAATCAGGCACTTTGCAGGCTTGTGTTCACTGCTTTGCATTACAGATCCCAACCTGGGATGTCTTTAGAGAAACTTCCCACGGCCAACAAATGAAGCAACTGCAGAAGAAGCAACCTGCTGAGGTGAGCCGTCTCCTGTCCGTGCTTTGGAGAAAACCTTTTCATTCCTAAAAAGGGAGCAAGCATGTGGAGCCCCTTTAGAAAATAAAAAGGGGCCAATTCCCTCATATTAAGCCTGTTATTAGGCTCAGAATCAAATTAAACCACAGGGCTTTTCACTAGCAAAGTGCTATTTTAAGGCTTATTAGACTATATTAGGATTGGCATAAATTTCCACTGACATAATATAGGCCTTTAATTGGATTTAAGGGCGAGGAGGCTGCATTAAACTAAAATCAGTCCTCGCAGGGGGAAATTGGGTATTCTCCTCACAACTCCTCTGCTTTCCCTTGGCGTGAATCCCAAGCAGCCGAGCAGGCTGGGTAACCCATTCAAATCCAGATGCTATTGCTTATAGCCTCCTATATCAATCTGATAAGCAAGCTGGCTGCCAAAACATAACACACTCGCCGCCGCTTGTTAGCCAAAGCCTTGCTGCCATGGCCAGAGCTCTGGTTCACTTGCAGCTCGGGCAAAAATGGCATTTTCTTGGACACAAGCTGCCCGCTAGACTTCATATGAAGTATTTGCCTGTGAAAGGTTACAAAAACAAAATCTCAAAGCCAAGACCTTGACTTAACCTCCAAAGAGCTGAGAGCATCAGAGCCACAGGCAATAATGAAAACATAACCCCACTGCACCTCCCGTGCTGGAAATGTGAGTCAGGAGGCACTCCTACGACCTGGGTTTTTTCACGCATCCCCTGATTAGACACGGGAGGCTTTCAGGAGCTTGGAGGTCAGGGGCTCTCTCAGCTCTCTCCATGGCATGGCCATGTGCAATCCCTCTTTTCCCCAAGAAACTGAGACCAGCCCTGAGATGTGCACAGACAGGTCTTGCACTCCTGTCATGAGATGCTTGAAACATGGTGGGTTTTATGCTCATCAGTCCCCAAGTCTCTCTCCACTGAAGAATGCAGCTATTACAGGAACTGGTAATTTTTATTTTTTTGTGTGTGTTTCTCCAATACTGCTCACCCCATGTGAGATACAGAAGCTCAAGAAGGAGAAAACAAAACCCACTTAAATATTGAATGGGACACGCTGCACCTCAGGTTTAATAAAAGCAGAGATTGAGTCATCATTCATTCTACACCTTAATTGGCACCTAATGGGCCATGACTAGCTTCCAGTAATAAGGCTCTATCAAAAGGCATGTGAGCTCCTCTGAAGCCCCAGAGACACAGAAAGACCTTCCACCATGCAGAAGACTACTTCGTACATTGGCACTTGAATTCGTCTCCACCCTCTAATAACTTGAGACTACCTTGTCATACAAATACAATCTTTTACAACACCAACGACTTCACATCTGGCTGTGTCAGGGATGGGGGTCTCATAATCTAACTCCTGCAAATGGAAAGCAGTTTAAGTCTAAGTTGAGCCAAGCTCATGGTTTTCCAGAGAAGATGCTTCAAGGTCCATTCTTCTACCAAGGTCACAAAGCTCCTGGATAAGCTTCAGAATCTTTTCTCTGCCAACCCACAGCTTCTTAAGTTTTGGAGGATGCTATGCAAACCTTCCCTTCTGAACTTGCCTGGTCCTGTATTCACCAGACACACATGGTCATCATTAGGAGAATGTTAAGAAAAGGAAGGAGTTTGGTGCTACTCTTCAAAAGATGCTCCCAGATGGGGATTAATATTTTTGAAAAGTAGATTTTAGCAGGAATTTTGGTATGGCACTTTCCACATACGGGTGCATACGTCCGTGCACGGGGTGTGTGCATTACATGAGAGCGTGTGTGTGTGTGTGTGTGAGATCTGATATGTCACAGCTCTGCAGCTGCATCCCATCAGCACAAACATTTAGCTGCCCGAGATGGTGATATTTTTCATCTGATGAAACAAACTTTATTCCTTTCCTGATAGTTTCGGGATTATTTCAAGATGTATCTAGGAAGTTCAGACAGGCCAAACAGGGTTGATGGATTCAGGGTGGCAACGTACCCCACTAATGCTCCGTGTCTTCCAAGCAGCCACAAACCTTGTGCTGTTGCTCTGCTGCCATGTCCCTTGCAAGTGACCTCCATGAGCATGGTGTATCTATGCAGTCCTGGCTCTCTGACACTCACTGAGCCCCATTTGAAGTGATGCCACGCAGTGACAACTCAGCGGCCAGTGAAAGCTACAGGAGAGTAGTYGGAACTGGACAAATGACTTTGATTTTGCTGAGATCTCAATCTTCATGCAAGGCTTTAACCATATCCATTAGAAAATCTCAGATGACTTCATTGTGCAGCCCCTGAGGGAGCATAGCCAAGGGAAAGAAAAACAAAACTGGGAACCCCAAAGTGCTGCTGGGTGTCAGGAGTAAAGCTGGCTTTGCTGGCAGAGAGTCACAATTGTGAACTGAGACCTAAAGGTCTCTCTGAGCAAATCTCCCATGTTCATTTACCTTGCCTGCAACCAACAAAGCAATCTTTGTAATATAGATATCATGGAGACCATGACCTTGCTTCAGGGAGTTATTTCTCAGTAGTTGTAGGAATCTCTTTTTCCTTCAATTTGGACTGAGAAAAGCCTGTTTGGGACATTTAGGAGCTTTCGGTGACAAGCGCAGCTCTGCAGATGAGCYACAGACAGGCCAATGGATGGACCTTAAATTCTTTAAAGCAGTTTCGACAATAAGTGCACCCTGACACAGACCCTTTTGGAAACACACCATCATGAAAGGGCTGCTCTGCCTCTGGTCTCAGCCCCAGACAGTCCCACACCCATTCGACCCAGTGAGAAAGAGATGATTGAAATAGGAAGAGCGAGCACAAAACTTGAAGCAAACAGGAGCTGGTTCCTCAGGGCATTCCTATTTTAAATGCTCCACGTGATTCTGCACTTTCTGGCTCCACATGGGACCCAAATACCAACAGATCAGGGAAAATGCTGTCCTCATGATATTTCTGAAGTAGCCGAAGTCAGGGAAATTCTAGACAGAAGATGGATTTTCCAGCTGTAGAGAAACTAGGTCAAACATTTGAACTTCTGGATGCTTAACTGCACTAAACTTCCCTTAGTGCTTTTCTGTTGCATATAGCTAGTTATTGCCAGCTGCGCCAGGACTGGTCCAATCCTGCCAGAAAGCTAAACCAAGAGRAAGGAGATGATTTTCCAGTCCCACTGCATTAACAGACAGCTTTAGAGATGCCTTACAAATGTGTTTCTCTTCTCCTCTGCCCTTGGATATGATCTCAAGACCTTTCTCAAGCCTATTTTGCAGCAGCTGACTTCTGCCTTAGCAAGAAATATAGGCTGAATATCGAGACACATTTCTGTTAGTATGTGGGCAGGTCTCTCCCGAGACATAGGAGAAGTCCCATTGCTTGAGGCATTTAGAGTTATATTGGCCAAAGCTCCTGGGAGTCTCTATGGGGAGACAATCTCGCCCCTGCCTCTGGAGAACGGAACAGACCTAATAAGCCTTCTCTGTGTCTGATTTCTCTGATCCTCCGATTAAAGTATGTTCATATCATTTGCATTTGAATTTGCTTTTATCCACCCCCCGATGCCAAAACGTGTAGGCAGGCAATTCAGGAGATGGTGTGTTTATGTAACCGTAAACTAGGTTTATAGCAGTTTAATTAGTAATATTAATAATGTCACCTAAGCTTAATGATACCAATTATAACACAGTAAATATTTCTTATTGGATTACAAGTAGCAATATTAAAGGATGAACTTTCATGCTCGGTCAAACTTTCTAAACATATTATTTAAAAAGAGAGATAAGACAGTTTGCTTTTCACATGTGGGTAGCTCTTTTAATCTCAAAAAGGGATAATTATTGCATATAAATATTTGCAGATGGGAAACACTGTCCCATTTGATGTATCAGCACCTCTCCTCTCCCCGCTTTTGCTTCTATGCATTGAGATGGTAGAGTGGGTTGCCCAATTGCCCCAAGTGAAAAACACCTTTTTGATGCCCCAGACAGGTGATTACGAGATGTTATCTGTGATGCACAGAAGAGGAGAAAGGGTCAGACATCTGCAAGAGAGGAAGGCCAAGGTCACATTAATCTGCTTATGATGTGCTGTATCCTTTGAGGAACTGCAGATGCAGAGGAGAGAGAGTTAGGAAAGAGCCTTTGGGTCATCTGGGACAGGTCTTTCATAAGACTTCCACTTTGGCCCCAAGGCATCTTTTGAAGGTGGCAGATGGAAACAGTTAAGACAACTGAGAGACATTTAAAATCCTATCACTAACGCAGCCCTATCTCTCCCCCTACTATATAGGATTATCCTTGGAAGCATCTTGCCTCTCAGGACTACACAGGTCCTGTTTGGTATTTTCTGAGCCTGGTGAATTTGTCACACGTCTCATTCCTATGCCTAGTTGACCAATACACTCTGGATTTCCTTCATTTGGGCACTGGCAATGATCAAAATTAAAATCTCTGGGATAGGATCCTTATTCTACAAAACGATATCATAGAATCAGATTTGCTGCATCCTGACTACGCTTCCTTAATCCTCTCTTCCTAAACTCRGATGTACTAGGATTTCTTACAAAAKAAAAAGACAGCTTCAGTTTCCAGCATGGAGGAACTCTTCAGACTTGCTCYAGAAGCAGTCCAGAATATCATCTTCCTCCTGTTGCTTTGGTTCTYTTCCCATCTCTTCCCTTCCCCAGGAGCTTTCACATCTGCTCTTCTTGCCTCGATCAACACTTCACACGGTACCCAGTTAAGCAACAGGAGCAGACTTCACTTCCACTTSTCTTATGGAAACGGGGAGTATTTCAACAGTAGTTCAATGAAACTGTCCCCCAGGAGGGGTGAGGAGRGAAGGGGATTCCTATGTGAGGTCTGTTGCCAATGTAGTTATTAGAGCACTGGGGAACCAACAGCTTATGGGCCTAGCTGGAAACCATGTCTTCAGGCCACTGTTTAAGATGAGGTATTGTACATCACCCTCAGGAAGTGCCACTGATCACAGAGGAAGCTGAGGTTACTGCTGTGCAAAAGATGACAATTTTTAGAGGTCTAAAATACGGGGATGGGAATCCCARCCTTAATACCACCACTATGAAAGCCAACAGGTCCTGCAAAGAAACCAAGGGATGAGCAGAACTCCCAGGTCTGACTTCTCATGGCAATGCCTCCACTATATACCTGACATTTTTCTCTCTCTGATTACTGGATTTTTGATCTTGCCCGCACAAAGGTATGCAATGAGGGAAGAACAAGAGGAGCAAAAGGSTCTGTGGAGGAGAAGTATGGGGGTAAGGAAGAAGAGAGAGTAAATATGTCTCTATCCACAGCCTCACCACRTAATTTACAAGAAGGGGGCAACTCGTCGTAAATAACCCAAAGCTCCTGGGAACAGTGACCTAATCAAGATGTATAATTGCATGCCTTATCTAAATGAAAGCATCATTTCAGAAATGATAATGTGCATCACCATGGATTCAATTGCTATAGAGTTCAGCACTGAAGGGTAATTATAATGTTTAACAAATATATTCCCTTTGGGGCCTGCAGTTAAAGATACCATGTCCCGGTTTCCCCTCATGATGCATGTCTACTACCAAATTATGAGGGTTTCCTCTCCGTTATGCAATTTCTCATTGATTTTCAAAAAATGGTCTTTCTCTTGTCCTGTACAGACTGGCTTTTATCATAGAATCATAGTATCATAGAATCATTTAAGTTGGAAAAGACCTTTAAGATCATCAAGCCCAACTGTAAACGTACCATTGCCAAGTCCACCACTAAACCATGTCCCTAAGCACCACATCCACACGTCTTTTAAATACCTCCAGGGATGGTGATTGAACCACTTCCCTGGGCAGCCTGTTCCAATGCTCGACCACTCTTTCARTGAAGAAATTTTTCCTAATATCCAATCTAAACCTCCCCTGGTGCAACTTGAGGCCATTTCCTCTCATCCTATCGCTTGTTACTTGGGAGAAGAGACCGACCTCCAAATCTCTACAGCCTCCTTTCAGGTAGTTGTAGAGAGCAATAAGGTCTCCCCTCAGCCTCCTTTTCTCCAGGCTAAATAACCCCAGTTCCCTCAGACACTCCTCATCAGACTTCTTCTCCAGACCCTTCACCAGCTTCGTTGCCCTTCTCTGGACACGCTCCAGCACCTCAATGTCCTTCTTGTAGTGAGGGGCCCAAAACTGAACACAGTATTCGAGCCTCACCAGTGCCGAGTACAGGGGGATGATCACTGCTGACCACACTATTTCTGATAGAAGGAAGGCAAGAGGCAGAGATTACAGAAAAAAAAAGTTACCTAAGAAATGAACCAAGGAAAAAAGTAGGTCTTAAGAGAGATGAAGAAATCAACCTACCTCACTGCTTGCTTGGCATCAACCTGCACAGCAAGCGCCGCAGAGATCTGACAAACTTGGGTTCAAGATCRTGACCAAACTCCTACCACCCCGCGAGGAAGGATGTTATGCCCTCCAACAGACCCTGCTGCCTGGATGTTGGATACGATTCTTCAAAAWCCTTTTTGTTAATTTTCTCCCCTTCCTTCTACTCATATCCGTCCTGATAAWGCCTGTCCCTTATAGGGGAAAACACGCGTCAGATATAGCTCCAGGTTGTTACCATGCATAATTGATGTGCTACACTCAGCACGAGGGAAGGTCTAACACAAACAGGTATGTATCCTATATTTATGCAGAAGGGGGGCATAAAATAAGCAGAAGCACAAAACAGCTTCAGAAAAGGAGATATGAAACGGACCAGTAGCTTTTAGCCYGGAGAAGAGACAACCGATGAGGTGTCTATAAAATCACAGACTAGAGAAGGGGGAAAGCAAATGGCTGTTCCCTTCCCAGCGCGCAGGAGCGAGAGATCGGGCAGTAGCATTAGCAGGCAGCAGGTTGAAGACAAAAGAAGGGAAGTACTTTTTCATGCAGTGTAAAATTAAATGAGAGAACTCATCGGGGCAGGATGTCAGGCAGGCCAAAAAATATGAATGAAGTAAAAAACCAAAAAAATCAGATGACTTGAAGGAGGATGGGTCCATTAAGGGCTATTAAACACTATTCAGGATATAACCTTCACCTCGGGAAGTCCCTACACCGCTATCTACTGGAAGATCGGAGGATATTCAGGACAAGGATTACTCAGCACATGCTGTTTTCCATGTGCGTCTCCAGCTCCAGCCAGCACAACGCTCCAGGGACAACCAAATGCTGTACGTGGTGCAGTTTATGCACATCAGCTGCTCAACAGCAACGTGTTTTGGCCTCTTCAGAACAAGGKGCGATTGCTAAGAAAGGTGCAGAGTGATAGCACAAGGCACTCGGGGAGAGCACATTGAGGCTGCTGCCCAAGTTTGCTCCAGTTCTCACTCAGAGGCATAAGCAAGACCGGTTGCTCCATGGAGATGTCTTAGAAAATATCCTGCAAAAGAAATCTGCCCTGGATGCAGCAGCCAAGCATAAAAGCAGCCCCCAAAAAGTGTGTGCTATTACAGTGGTGTCCCGGTTATGCAATGCTGGGAGTGGGCTTGTCATGGCAGGGGTGAGGTCAGGTCACTGCTACTGTAGGGAGTGATAAGCCTGTGGAAAAGAAATATACTTTTAATCTTTTTTTTTTTTTTTTTTTTTTTTTTGCCATGCATGATGGATGAATTCAGCAAGAAAGACAATCTAGTTTAGAGACAGATCTGTCAGCTGCAAAATAGCTGATCCTGCTTTGGGTTATTAGCTGGGAAAACAAAATTGAGCCAGCACTGTATTTTGAGAATCTTTTTTAAACCCACATTAATAAAAAAAAGAGAGACAGAAAAACAGAGAGAAAGAGAGTGAGAGGGTAACTTGGTTAGATGAATAATTTTTGTGTCATCTCCAACACCCTGATTAAAGCTGTGGTGCCTAAATCAAAGATACCAACAGCAACCTTAAAAGAAGACTGAAAACAATTTTGCGTGCTGCCATTTTTCCCTCTGCCTGTGTTTCATTAAATATAGAGTTTTATTTTGTCCTCTTTTGATCTTTGAAAGTAAAGAAGCAAGAGGGAGGTAGGAAAAAAAAGAAAGCCACAAAAAAAATTGACACCAATCTTGTTTGCCTCCTTTCCCTCGCCTGCATCGATAACTCAATTGGATCAGAAGTGAAGCGCCAGCAGAAATGAACTGAGCACAGCCACCAAATGAAAACCAAATGCTGGATTGCAAAAGCAATATTTCCAATAACATGAAATTACTGGGCTGACTTTCCTCCCTTCCCCCAACACATCGCAGCCAGGCTGTTGTGGTGACCAGTGCAAACTTGAGCTGTTTACAGAGGGTACAGGGATACTCTGCCTCTAAGCAGCCCTGAAGCTGCATTTATTGGCGAGAGAACAGCATCTGCTGTGGGAGACCTAAGCAATTTATGCAGAATATAAAGCTTCAATCACAGACTGCCTGGTGTGTATGGAAGAAGTATGGATGCGCGAGTCCACTTGCATTCCCAGCTCTGCTACCACACGTGTTGGGCAACTCACAGCACCTTTCTCCATATACATCTCTACCCACAAAGTAGGSATCATGACACCCACTTTCCTTTATTAAACCTTCAGAAACCAATGTGCATGCTGCGTAATGGTGGGAATTTTGAAAGTGTTTMGTCCCAACCCTAAAAATAACAAACAGGGGAAGACTTCTGCTTTCAAAAGCCCTCTCTTTGCTCCCGTAGTGCCCGGTGATGGGTGGCATGGTAGGTCCTCATGAGAGATTGATTGGCTTCTCAAAACCAAGGTGTCCAACCAATAACACATTAACTCATTGCAACTCATCTGCCATTTGAGKAGGGCTCCCTGCCCTGGTAGCAAGGCTGTGCTGGGACAAGAGTCACTGATGAGACACACAGGAGGATGAGGGTGATCCTTCACCCCAACCGCATCCTCCCATGGCTGCTGTCATGTCTCCGCTCTCGTGCTTCCAGAGCTCCCCTCCCAAGATATGTGGTAACTATCTGTCTTGTGTCTTCCAGCCAYCCAGCAATCCTAATTCTAGAGATACATGGCCCATAAGTACGTCCACCTCCTGTCTAAACTTTGAATGACAAATTGAATGCTAAAATCAAAGGACAGGAGCTTCTTACACACCCAAGTCCCTGCCCATCCACAGGGCTGTGTGAACATGCACTGAGGGCTAATGCTTTCCTGAGTCCGGGTTTCCTATTTCAGGAAGATGAGCAACCATAAATGCAAAGCTAAACACCACGGTAGCAGAATAAGAGTCTGTGTTTCCCCAAACATGCACACCTTCCATCAGTGACCACTGTACTTGCAGGCCACAGAGTGAACAAAGAGTGGCCCAGTGCAGAAGATTATTTACAGCCCATCATACCACCTTCCCAGCCCTGTATCCTCCAGTGACACAACCCCCTCGTGGTCCATCAATGCCCAGCAGCAGAACCACAAGCTTCTGACATGTTTGTTTTCACATGATCCAAGGTCTGAAATAGCAGCCACCACTTCCACCACACCCACGTGAGGGGGTTTCCTTGGGTTTTTTCTTCTGGTAGTGATCCAGCACATGGATTATCCTGCCCAAAGCCTACTCCAAAGTGCTCACAGCAGGCCCACAGCTTGCACATGGCAATACTTTGTGTCATTGGGGCCCGTGTACTTGTCAGACTTGGAACTGGAAGGACTGGAGAGATTAAAATTTGGATTACGATGCAGCGATTTTTCCCTCCTAGACGGCGCTGGGTTCRCGTAACGCCTGGGCAATACGTCTGCGTGTGGGTTGTGAATTGTTTGAATGTGCGTATGTGGAGGGAGGGACATCAGTGGGAGGAATTAATTAGCATTTTGGTTGTTACATATTTATGCTCCGAACTGAGCACATGGAACAAAGAGGAGACACATTGGGGAGCCCTGCTTTGCAAAAAGCCCTCTGACATTCGCAGCTGTTCAGTATGCTGGTGGCCAAAACCAGCCAAACTCCCATCGCTTAGGACGTACCAGGCCAAATCATGAGAAACTCTTCACCTGCCTTTCTATGAGCTCAGCACCCGTACGCTGCTGCCACCCCAGGTGTTTTCCCACTGCTTGAAGTACACCTTTGCTGCAATTTGATTCTCTGATTTCTCATCCTGCCCAAAGCGGGCACAGAGAGCAGATGACTCCCTTCCTCCATGCAGCTCCTGSTGATGTGCACAGGGATGGTCTGCTGTCTCATCCCTGGACATCTCTGAGCAACCTGGGTTCTTCCAACCTGTCCTCAGGTGGTCACATTTTTAAGAAGACCCAGCCAAGCTCCACAGGGAAAGGGATGCTAACAGGAAAACACACCAGAACACAGCATCCATCTCTAACACCAAGAATTCATCACCATCCATTTGTGTTTTCTTAGGGACAGAAGGGCCATGGGATAACAGCCCGGGAGACTCGGCCATGGGAGGTGTGCTCAGAATAGCACAGATCCACTAAAAGCATGGTGATATATTCTCCCCACCTTTTCACCTCTGGTCCATTAGGAAGTTCGTTAGAAAGGAAAAGGAAATGACCTTACAACCAAATAAGGTCTTATGGACCATGCAAGGGAGCACTGAGGTTTCTCCAGGAGCTCTAGCATAGAAGAGGCAATTGTCTCATTAGTTTCAGTTGTATGTTTGTTTTTCTGACCACTGCTGCTCCTTTCAACTCTCATCTTCCCCTCAGGCAAAAATCAGTTGCACAGGCTGTATTATGCTTTCCACTAAGCCTCCGCTTTGATTACAATTCCCAGCAAACCACCAGGGTGCAAGAAACATAATTAAATACCTTGCTTACGCTGTAAACAGGCGATCCCCAGAGAAGGCAACCCATGACTCCCCAGATGGGCTACCCAGAAAATGCTCCCCAACTTCAAGGTGAAACTAGTGAAGCCCTAACAGTTGCATTTCTGTCCCTGAGACRTTATCTCAATAGGCCATGCAAAATGCCAGTAGTTGAGTAACCCAGAGAAGGAGAAAATAAATTGTTTAAGCGATAAGTGACTTGGACTGATAAAAAGTAATAACTGTGCAAAGTGTATAACCAATGCACATTCCCTGCCCTGAATGCATTGCTTTGAACATAAAACTCATCAAAAGCATTTAGTTTTCATATGATTTCTTCTGAATGCCTAATCTAATATCTAATCTGTCCATGGCAAAGCCCTGGGAATGGCCTAAGAAGMAGCATAGATGTAGCCCAGTAACGCTACAAAAACCTTCCTTGCTAGAAAAAAAAAACAAAACAACTATTTATTAGCAAATCTTCTTGCAGCCTTCACCCCCTTGGAATACTATCTGGGAATGCCAGGGGTTTCCCTGCCTCTGTCTCCAGAGAGTCTTCGCACAGCTCCTCACTAACACGTGGCTCTCAGGAGTATAATTAGGGCAAYAGACTCGGGGCAGAGTGACGCATGGATCAGAGCACCTATGAGAAGTGCTGGAGGGATGTCCTCTGGGGAAGGGTGAGGAGGATCTCCAAAGACTGAGGTGATTTAGTAAATTTTGGTGACCTCCGAAACTATACGAGTGAAGGAGATAAAAGTAGGGGGAAAAAAAGTAAAAGACAGAAAACCCCACAGGCTTCAGGAAGGAAGTTCACCAGGGAAGTTTGTATCATGCTGTCGGGAAGGTGAATTATAGAGKTTTTTCACTTCTATCTGCAACTTTYGACAGGGTCAGTGTCMGACTGGATTTGTCCCCCTTTCTTGTATGTTCCACCACACCATCAGCTAAAGAAATTCTGCTGGAGTCCAATAACAGCAATTTTTTTGAGTAGAGCCAAGGCTGTCAGAGGTCACTTGACCTCCCAACAACTTCCTGCAAGAAATTTTGTCTCAAGATGTGCGCATGCGGTTTGGCCAGTGCAGAACAGGACGCTCAGCTGTGAACATGAATGTCTGACAGTATGGAGATATGAGAGTGGAAATCTAAAGCTCTCACCACGAGGAGTATGACCCCTTCAGCTCCAACAGMCTTGCATGATGAGGCTTGCTCAGCCTACCAGCAAGGTACCTGTGGTGCTTTCAGAGCAAACCAGGCGAGAGGCACAGCAAGCCTGGTTGACCCTGAAGCCCAGGTGCCCACTGGCTCCTTCAAAACTTGCAGAAGTCTTACTCAACAACATCTTCAAAGATATGAAAATGTGAAAGCAGAAGGAATTCAGCCACAACACACAAGATCAGCTGTTCTTGACCTACAAACCCACTTTGCTCTCCCACATGGCATCTTCTCCCCTCTTGGAAGGTGGATTGCATGACCCATCAGGTGCTTGGGATGCTAATGGAAAACTTTGATGCCATTGTGCTAACTTAAAAAGTCTATGGGGCTTTTATTAAACAATAAAATATTCTGGATGATTTTTTTATTAATTGTGTTGCCCTTTTAGCTGTTGCATTAAATAACTAGACACCCATATGGAATTGGGGGAGGGGGAAGCCACAGTAGCATAAAGGAAAGGAAACCAGGGAAATGTGAAACTTTCATGTGAGATAAGAACCTCATAACACTGTTATTATATCCCTCTGCAGTCAGGCGGTCTCCTGGTTTTAATAAAATCTCATTTTCCTTAAATTTTCCCATGTGGCCAACGTATTATGTGTGGAGTTTAATGCAGCAGGATATGATCTAAACTTAGACTCAGGTGGTCTGGGCCCTCTGGAACAGACGGGGTGGATTGTCAAGCCCTGGATGGGGGAATATAAACAGCAATAGAAAACGCTTCCTTTTTTTTTTTTTTTTCCTCCTTTTCCATGATCTGAAAAGACCTTACTATATTCAATTAATGATCCAGCCAGCCAGCCCAAATCAAAGAGACATGCATGCAGCCATGACAGGCCAGGGGGTGAAGGGGAGAATACAATCAACACTCACTTTTCTTTGTTGGAAGTAACAAAGAACTTAAAATTAAAAAAATGTTTCAAGATTTTGTACATGATTGATTTGTGTGCTTTCGCTGKTTTTTTTTAATTATTTTTGATTTTGCAAGGATATCTGTTTTTGTAAACCACTCCAGCTCTATTCCCTGCAGAACTCCTTAAGGTTTTCATTAGGATAGGGATATCACGTTCATTAGGATCACTGGTCCTGATGAATTCATTTTTGTTGTCACATACAATTCCATAAGTGGACTTCACTTATAGTTCCAAGGGTGATCCTCTGTCACACAGCATCAGTCACCAGAACTTTAAGAAAGAAATATTCCTGAAATGGGATGTATTTCAGTASAGAGAAACATTCCCTGCAATAGCTCCACTCAAGAGCATTGGGGTCTTTTGTTTGCTTGGTTTTTAATTAAAGAGGTACACCATTAAATTGCATGTTCCTAAGAGCAGCTCATCAAGAGGCATTTCCAGAGCTGATGCAGCACTGAAGCAAATTCTTTGTTCTGGTTGTAAAGCTTAGTCTGGCCAACTTCTTATTTTATTTGCAACATTTCCTGCCCTGTGCTATTTCTCCATGCATTTCCAGAAGGCATAGTCAGGKTGTTGCTACGGAAGGGAGAACATAGGGGGCAGTTAAACAAGATATAATGGATCTGTGGTGCCCTGCTGAGCATCGATTTAGCAATTTCTGTCTGTGGCTGCAGGCTTCCAAATATAGGATCTCACAGTCAGAGATGACCAGGATTAACTGGCAGAACTTTCCGGATCTGTATTGACCGGTCATCCCAGTCAATGTCAAAACAACCCCCTTTACTGCTTACAGACCAGGACAGATTGCTACGTGGAAAAAGAGCCCACCCAGAGCCCAGACTGTGGCTTGTGGGAGGTTCATGTGCAATCATTTGGACCAGGTTGATGAATATGGGCACAAAGGAAATACCCAAGCAGGTTGGTTTAGGCTGCGAAAGAAGGTGAGAAATMCTGAGCACCCAGCTGTGCCCCATCTACTCTGACCACAAAGCATCTGACAAGCCCGAGGGACCTTCAAGTTCCCCTATAAAGCCAGCAAGACCCTGTCCTGCACGTGAAGGTGGGGAAGTTGAGGGAGACAAGGGCTAAGTGTCAGGGTCTTTGGCTGAGGACTCAGAAGCTCTTGTTCTCCTGCTTTCAGTGTTACTTTGCAATAAGGTCTGGAGGCTTGTGGAGGGASCAGGTCTCCACTGGAAATATAAAGTGCGTTTTCCTCGGTGACTACTTCAGGAGCAATGCCAACTTGAAAGCTCCCTACCTCCAGTTGCTTGCTCCTGAGCCTTCCTCCTCGCCTGGAGAAAACCACCACCCCATCAGTGTGCCACTCCATGCAACTGCAAGAAGGGGAACCCAGATGGTGCAGAAAACAACAGCCTTAAACACTCTTCAGTAATTTCCAAAAGCAGAACCACAGACTTAATAAGCAACTGYGGCTGCCATCTATCTCTTAATGTTTTGAAGATACCAAGTGGGCACAGGTGCAAAGAGGGAAGGACTATCTCMTGTCACAGATAGGGGACAACAGTCTCAAGAGTAAAAACCCAGTGCACTCATCCTGCTCCTTGCAGAGCTGCAATAAGTATTGCAAACCAGAAACCCTCTGGTTTGAGCTAGTTTACACCCACGTTGCGCTTCTGTAAATAGTCATGGTCAGCAACAGATAGGACCTTTGGGGACATATCAAAAGCTATGRATATTTTACATCAGAGCTGGGAATTGCACCTTGAGCTCCTAAATTGCAGCCCAAAGCATTAACCAGGGGCTCATCCCCTTATATTGAAACAGTGGAAACATTACCTCCCTAARGACTTGTCTTCTGGAAAAATTCACTCCCTTTAATTCACAGTCTGTTATACTCTGGAAGAACTTTCATGTGTCAACAGCTAAGCAAAATGATTAAAGATAACTCTTTTCTATTCCCCTGATTTAAAAAAAAAAAAAATCTTATCAGACAAAGACGACCTTAAAATCCCTTTTTCCATTTCTCAGATCAATAGACACAATGGGGTACCCCAGGCCCACAGCATCACCCATCAACCCGCTGAAACAACTCATTCAGACTTCGCTCTGGTTTCAAAATACATCTGGAAAGAAGAAAGTCTTTTTGAATGAGTACCTTTCAGKCCGTGTCAAGTGAACACAGGCTTTGTAACCGCAGGGGCGTTGAGCAAGATGCAACTCATCAMGACTCGGAATTGCACTGGTTAGATCTGAGGCCAGGGAAGCAGTTGCCGTCCACATACAATGCTCCAAGGGTTTCGATCAATCTCAGATAACGCTGAACCCCAAGAGGGAAAATTAGTAAAAACTGGTCAACTGATCTCCCAGWCTCGCAACAGTGTAAGAGCTAATCTCCCTTAATCTAATTCGATGGACTCTACTTAACATCCCCTGCCCTTTCATTCTTCAGATGGGAATAGCAAAGGATGAAATCCACTCCTTTCCGCTCTCTGATTCTGCAGYAGGTCGTGCAGACCTTACATTACCCCCCTCCTCTCCCACCCACAAAGTGAAGTGCTACCCCAAGACACTTTTCGTCCACTGCCATCTAAGATTTCTCCCCAAAGCCTAATGCTGCCCACCTGGTAAATAGGAATCTCACCTCTCSTACCCCTGCTATTGCACCCCACGCTTTGAAGTTTCCAGGAGCTAATTATATCACTTGATTTGAGCACGAAGAGTGGAATACAGCCTAGAGCAGTGTTTGCTTACGGAGTAACTCATCCTGCCTGCATGCTTGCTCTTCATCAAACATGAATGTCAACAAAACCTCACTTTCTTCTTTCATTTATTTTGAAAGAGCTCTTTCTGCTTTCTGGGTTTTTTTTCTTCTTTTTCTTTCTTCATTTCTTCCTCCTCTTCCCCTGGGATTCTTAGAAGGCAAATACTAGAGTTTTATTACAGAGGTCACTACATAAGGCCTGTGAGTTTGATGGTCCACAGCCTTCCTCGTTGCCATTTGACCCCATATAAAATTATTATAAAAGCCTTCCATGTGCGACCAATCATACAGCAACCCCCGCACAATAGAATATGAGCAGAGTCTGCATACAGACCTCAAATGCAGCAAAGAAAAGGAGATATACCAGTTCCTGGGAAGAAGAAAAGGGTACATTTGACTTCCAGAGACTAGGAACACACAGCTCATGTTAAACCTGCRGATGAGGACATCACCTGGACAAATCACTCTCTGAAACACACTCTAATGAGCCATAAATGATGAGAAAGTTGCAAACAATTAGGCTGTGAAATTGCAAGTTTTGCATCTGAATTTACCCTATCTGCAGTGCTGGAATTGAGTTACTTTCTGCACTTCATTCTGCAGGGACGGTAAGACGAGGACAGCCGACTTCAGCTAGCTGGAGGGTCTTATTCTGATAGATCTGAGCTGTACTATTGTGAGAGTTTTCCAGACCTGCAGAGGAATATTTTAATTCCAAATAAGAAAAGAAAAAAAGGGTGGGGAAGACTTGGGAGACTTTATAAAATCATGACTTTTCTTGAAAGCATTCCAAAGTAGGTTTTCACCTTAAAACTATCTGACAGCACTGAGATAATATTTTTACTCCACACAAAGCCATCATTAGGAGAATTTTTACACTTAAGAATGAGGCTTTTGCTTACTATTGCTTCTTAATGTTTCTTTACTAAAAATGATCTCTTCTTTATTCTTCATTTATTAACCTTTTTCATGACAAATATCAGTGGAGTGGCTCCCCCTACACACACACTTCTCCCATTACCCCTTTGTTTATATTGCCCTTTCTCTGTTTATTGATTACAGCAGAGTCAATCTATTTTTTCTTTCTTTTCTTTTTTTTTTCTATTTTTTTTTTTAATGGATATATATATCACTGAGCCTTACAGCCACAAAGAACAGGCGTTTTGAAACTGGCCTGAGTTCCACATGCTGAGTGGGCCAACAAGGATTTAATTCGAAGGCTCCTAGAATCAATACTAGCCTTTGACTTGTCCTTATTTTATCCTTGTTGATGGTTGATGTCTGTTGTCAAAACTCCTGGAAGGCGTCTGCTGTGATTTGCTATACTGGCTATGGAGACTTTAATGAGCAGCGTCGTTCTTATATTTGAGATCACCTTCAAAATCCATTATCTAGTCTCACTAGAGAGATCTTGGAAATCTTCCACATGGAGAAGCAGCCAAACACCTCCTGTTGCGCTGTTTTCTCTTTTACTCTTGGACATATCCTTCCTCAAACCGGCCACTTTGCAGCCCACAGCTCTCATGACCTGTCTTACCAGCCCAAGGCTTGCTCCCYACCGCAGCGGCAGCTGTGCACAGGGTTTGGGGACACCCAGCCTCCTGCATCCCTCAGATTCCCAAGACAAGCTGGTTGGCCACAGCTGCCGTCATGTTTCCCATTTGTCTAGGAGATTTTACAGGAATATTTCAAAGAGCATCCCAAGATGACAAGGAGCCATTATCCTCATTGCTCTACCCAGGAGAGGAATCAAAGGGAAAGATTTGCCCCAGGAAACATCCCTCAGTGAGTCACACAAGCCACAAAACCCCATTCCCATCTCCTGGTCTAGAAGCCACATCATGCTCCACGTGAGCTCATGTGAAGCAAGAGAACTTACAGCCTCCCTTTAAAGAGCTCACTAAACCCATTCCCAGTTCTTCCTTTATTCAGACTGAACAGCTCGACCTCTGATAAAAGCCCAAGATGAGACTGGATCTTTATCACCCTATTTTGTCCTGTAGCTCTGAGCAAACTGAGAAACCACATCCTTTCTGGCGGTTGTTGCCCCGTTTCAACTGAGCCATRAAAACTATCACACCAGCCCTGTCCACAAGCCAGCCTGCTTTGTTGAATGGGTGCGTTCCATGTAATTTACCTTCTGCTTAATCGTTCTCATGCACACGTTAATTGTTCTCCGACATGAGCAGGATACTAATCGGAGCTCAGATAACCTCCCTATCCTACTTTACATGCTGGTTCACGCTTTCCTTTATTTTAACTGGAGCCGTTTTTAATTCCAGTTAGGAAATTGATTATTCACACTTTTATTTGCCTTCTTTAAGAAGAAAGCACAAGGAGCGCGAGAGGAATTGTAAATGCCTAGGTTAAGACCAGAAATGGAAATCTTGCATGTCAATGTGTGTGCGTGTACGTGTCGCGCGCACGAACGGACAGGCAGGAAAGTGTCCTCATCATGTTGCCAATCAATACTTGGGATGCTTTTTGCAGCAAAGGTGCTGAGGCCAGGTCACCGGGGCACAGAGGATATCAGTCTTTTTAGGCTGGCAGAAGGGCTGAATGCAGACCACAGGCAATCAGAAAAAAGTCTCAACCCAGCGCTAAAGCCTTGACAACCTCAGGGTCTGCCTTGCTTCTGTGTGCAAAGCCTGTGCATGTCTCAGGGGCTCTGAAATTTAGGATAGCAGCTCAGCGTGGGACCATGGAGCCAGAAGGGGAAATGGAAGTGGAGCTGTGCACCAGGTAGGTCAATGGACACGGTCCCCTGGCCTTGGGTCACCAGCAGGAAAGCATGAGGCTGGTTTGTTCTCAGTTCTTGCTGGTGGTTTGCTTATGAGCGGGTGGGCGTTAAAGTAGSTGTGCTGGTCCCAAAACCCATCAGACCTCTTAGCTATGCCTAGAACACTGAACGCAGACTCCACTGTGCATTTCTTCATCTGAGACGGTCACTCAGCTCCCTCAACAGGCAACAGAGAAATGGGCAATTTCTGGGCACCATCCACCCGAGCTCTCCTCGATGCCGACACTGGGATGAGATGGTTTGCTGTTCAGAAATTCCCGTTCCTCTCCATGGACTGCAAAAGTGTGGGATGACTGCACCCTATGGAGACATCACAAGGCTTTTAGAGACAATCGAGGCTTCATGGGACTTCTCCCAAGGCATTGCAATTTTTACGAGGGGATTACAGAAAGCAGAGGGAGGCAAAAGGATTTGCTGAAAAACACACAGCAAGAACAGATTTCAGCTGTGGCAAGCTGAAAGATGCTAGGAACATGGTAGGGAGGCAAATGTCCAGAGAAATCCCCCAAACAAAATATTTCTTTATCACCCAGGCATGATACTAAGGTGGCTCATTTAAAGCTGCAATTTTAGATATCCTGAGTTTCCATGCCCCTGTGCAGACTAAGGTCTCCAGATGAACACTGTCCCTCATGATACATCACAGTGAGTGGTAGGAAATACTGCATCAYGTCATTCTCTGGTAAATGGAGAAAGTTTATTTAGGGTGGTTGTTCCTGGAGTAAAGGAGGACACACAAYCAAACCACAGCAATCACCATTCTCAGCTGGTATCTTTTCTTTTTCAATATTCTCCTCCTTTTTGTCTTCCTTTCCTTTTTACTTTTGATAGAAATACCAGAAATCTCTGCATAGCCCACATTCTTTTGAAAATAAAAACCATTCAGTAAAAAAGCTGGCTTTGTTCTAAAAACAGTAATAATAATGAACAAAGCTATTTTGGACAGATAATGCTTGACTGGCTCTTACCAAAACCTCGAGGAAGGACACAGAGTCTGATCCTGTGTTCACATACATGGACAATCTTAGCTTTCTCTTGCACACTTGATTCCACTGAGGTCAAATCAAGTAGTCAGGTTGGTTATATGATGTGGCCAAACTTCTTAACTTTGGGTTAAGAATACAGGCAAAAAATTAACTTTTCTTTCCTTTCGACCTGCTTAAGACTCAGAAACAGACCGGCAGCTATAAGAGTTAGAAGTCAGCACAATGCATTAGCCCAGTATCCAGCTATTTAATCTCTGGCCAGACATGGTCTGATGAAGTAACAAGAGCAGCAGAGGCCAGATGCATTCGAGATAGGCTGCGTGCCCCTGTGCGTAATGCAGCGAACCAGCTCACCAAGCCTGGCAGAGGCAGGTAGCATCTTTATTTCAATCTGGTTTCTACTTTTCCAGTCGAATGCATCAGGAAGCTCCATTATCAGTCGTAAAAGGTTTGGTGCCGCTGAACTGGAACTGTGTTTCTAGTATGAGCAACCATTAGGAACCAGGCTTTGCTTACGATTTCTCAGGCACCTTCAGGTCTCTATTAAGCAAGAGCAGACTACAACTGGCAAAACTGGAAGCTGTGGGGATTTGACTGCTGGCAACAGAGCTCCTGCAGTGCCGGCACAGCCAGGCGAGAGCAGTCCTTCCCTGAGTATTTACAGTACGCTTTAAGCTCCAGTTCTAGTAACTTGATTTTTCAAGCAAACTAGATGGGGGCCCAACTAAATGCTCTTTCCTCAAAGCTCTCGGCAAGCAGCAGTGCCAGGGCTATTACCTACCTCTCCTGTCCTTCCACTCCTGTCCCCTCGGGCTGTGCATCACCAAACCCCAGCGGGGTGCAGTTGCTCACATGTGGGCTAAAAACTCAGAATCACTAAGAATCAGATCTGTTTTCTCCAAATGGCTGCAGTTTGGAAACACCAAAGCCTGACTGCGTTTTCCTCCCGTCCCCAGACTGCGAGCTGACCGGCAGGCGTGGAGCTACTCTGATAAAAGTGGAGACAGCAGGATTGAGTCCATAAAAAACAACATCTACCCTAAAATCTCCCTCAAAGTAACAGATACTTTAGATGCTGTTYGCATACTATGACCCTCTCTAAAGAACATCTGCTCTGGTGAACGTCAGTTATGAATTTGCCTTCTGGAAGCCTCTATAAATAATAATGCACTGAGGGTTGAATGAAACCTCATTAAATTTGGCAAGCGTGAGGACTGCTCTTTGCTCAGGACCCAGGCAGGGGAGGAAAAGAGAAGAAGCAATAGAAGGCAATGCCCAAAACTAAGTCCATGCGCAGAGTCAATCAGGAATAGGAGTCCCAGGGGCACAGCCCTATTGCAAGGCACGTGGATTCAAACGCTGGGGATTAGAAACATAAAGAAATCAGGCTGGGGTCCCCAGAGACAGCTGGAAGGGTGGAGGGAAAGTTTTTAGGCAAAGTGCTAACTAGAAAAAGGAACCACAAGGAAGTTTACTCCTGTTGTTTGATCGCCAGATATATTCAGGGAACAGAAATTTATGCATCCTTTATACGAGAGTGGGATTTCAKCAAAGGGATAATAACTGCATCATCAATTTCTCCTTCGAAATGAAACCCAAACATTGCCTGAATGCAGGAGCCAACAGCAGTAGCAATAACATTGCTGGAAAGAACTCTGTAATTGCAATGCCATAAACCATAATCTTTGTTTTAGAAATAACACCTGCTCTCTAAGTGACTTACTCTCTGTGGTACCACCTCTAGAAACTCCCTGCAAACAGTGTCAGCCGGCTTAGGAACTCATATAAAACGCTCAAGCACACCCGCTTCGTGAAAACATATTAACTAAATGGAGCTGCAGGCTTCATTCCGCTTTGCTAGAAGATGATTCCTGCCTCCAGCTCCACTCCTCATAATTTATTTTCCCTTTTTAAGTGCTGATATGCACTCTTTTACAAAAAAAGAAATGCCTTTCTGATTACACTAGCAGAGAGAAGGCTACAGAGCTGCTTGCTGCTCTGCATGGGAAACTTGAGTTCACTTTTCTCCAATGCAGATTTCCTTTTTTATCTCCTTTGGGTGTTTTCTTTTTTGGTTGGGTTGGTTTTGTGTTGGGTTTATGATTTTTTTTTTTGAACGTGCAGACATACTTATTATCCTCTCCATCAAGAAACCTCACAGCTGCAAGAGCGAGGGAAAAGTAATTACCCCAACGAGCAACAGGAACCTATTTAAAGCAAAGAAGCAAGAGGGTTTGYGCACTCCCCTCACTGGGGAGAAGACAGGGGATGGAGCAAGTGACCCATCTGAAGGGGGCCAGATGGATTCCATGCCACTCCATGGTTCAGGGCAAAGTGAACCGAAGGCTTGTGAAAGGTACTGGCTTGATGGTCAGAGCTGCAAAGGGGAAGCTGCTTTACCTGCTTATCATTCATCTACCTGTGTCCATCGTGGAAATGTAATTACCTTTTTAATCAAGAACAGGATAAATCAAGGGCGTCTGCGTGAATTCGCACTGTGAAGGGGTGCAACCCCCTTTCAGCCCCTGGACACTTTCTATTCCTCTTCCCTTCTTGCCAGAGCTGCCCGTGGGAACCACCGTCCTCTCCTCATCCAGGTGCTGAACGCTTCACCGAGAAGCCTTGAGTGTAAGGGCCGAATCTCTTTCTCACCATTTTCCTCTGTGTGGTCTTCCAACAAATTTCTTATCAACCACAAGGCTTAAAATTGTGTGTTTGGAAAACCCCCYGCAGGTACCACTGGGGGAAACTTGAGACTTTAATAGGACTCACGTGGACAATATGAAAGAGAGAGTGAAAGGCACTGCAGGAGAAGGAGGGAGCGATAGGCGGATGCTGGCCTTCGCAGGAGGAGGGGAGGCTTTCCGGGATCGAAATAAAACTCACCCAATGTTGCTGCAAGAAAATTACTCTGCGTATTGCCTGGAGCCTCCCAAAGTAACAGGAGTTTCCCACTGACTTCAAAGGGCTGTAGACAAAGCCCACAAAGAGTTTTTCACTTCCCTGTGCTGACAGACAACTGAAAATTGCAGGAATTGAAGCAAATCTTTTCTCCTCCTTTTGTGATACGCAGGGATTCTCCAGATGGGCCTTTCCTACATGATATGATTTAGTCCTTAGGAGAGGCACCAGGATAATAGGTTTGAAAGGAAACTTACTGTTTATCTAAAGAGCTTGTAAAGCAAAGTAGAGGTGAATCTGGAGCCATTAACAGGATCCAGGCTTAAGATTTAGGGTAAGTAATTCTGGACCCCCTCCCTCCCCTGACTTATTCTATGCTTGTCTTTGGGTAACATCAGCAATTCAGGAGGACGCAGTCGAACCCAACAGCCAAAACTGAGATGTAAAACAGCCACAGGAAGCCTTTCCCCTGCTGAGGATGGAATAACAACTTTGGCAAACCTCACATTCACGTACACCCCAGCACCATCCACTAATGCTAGATACTGACGTGAGCAGTGCTGGGTCCTATGAATCACAGAATCATAGAATCATTTAGGTTGGCAAAGACCCTTCAGAGCATCGAGTCTAACCATTAACCTAACACTACCACGCCCGCCCACCACTAAACCATGTCCTATGAAACGAAGGCATCCAACTGTCTGGTCCAAGGGCATTCCTGCCCTGGTGTAAAGGATCAAGTCCAATGGTGAAACCTGGTACTCTCRCTACCCACGGGGTTACACCACCAACCCCAAAGTCTTAACTCCAGCTTTCTCCTCCTCCTCCCACAGAGCTGATAAAACTGATGTGGCCTTTATTTGCCTCCAGACCCAGTGTTCTTTTCCCAGCTCTATTTGCGGGACTTTTGTTCCTCYCAACAAAGGGAGACACTCTGTTCCCCAGCCAGGGAGCTCCCTTACCATCTGAGTCCTGATGAAAGGAGCGACACTTGAAACCAACCCGGATGGCTCGTGCCCTGTTTCTAATTAGCACATCGTCTGCTTGCTTCTAAAAACAGCCGCCTGCATATGTGCCTGGAAGGAAAGTCGCTTGCAACAGCACCTCGCTCTCCAAGCGGTCTGGAGTCAGGCCGGCGGGACCACCTGGCCATGCACCAGGGGATGTGCCGCGATTTTATAGCGGAGCAGGGAGGTTGGTACCCCAACCCAAGCAGAGGAATTCAGACCACAGGGCATTCAGCAAAGCAATGCAGGGTGTTTTCCCCGAGGGCGAGCTGAAGGGGAAGCAGCTGWGCTGGCAGTCTCCTTGTCCCCTCCACCCTGGGAGCTCTCCATACCATCAAGTCTCCTGGAGTTTCTCTCCATGCTTCAAGCCTCCTGTTGGGGCAACCAGACTATGTCTGGATACTCCAAATTAACATCTAAACTTCTTGTTACAGAGGGCCCAGGCACACAAACAAGCAAACTGGAATGGGGTTTTATGGTGTGATTTCTAGCTGGAGGTAACTTTCTAGGTGCAGGTTGTCTCCCCATTTTGACTCATTTCTTGTCTGTGCAGTGACGCACTGAACCTTTCTTTCTTTTTTTTTCCTTTTTTTCTTTTTGCATGTTTTTCCTTTTGCTTTTTTCTTTTTTTTTTTCTTTTTTCCTTTGTTTCTTTTTTCTTTTTTTTTTTTACTTTTTTTTTAATTCACTAGACAGCACAGCAGGAGCTTAGCCACTGAGAAACTTTTTGCAGTGTAAAAATCATGTGCAGGCTCAGGGAAGAGATATGTGTGGGAGAGAGGTAATTACAGCTCTCCATATCTGTCTTTAGTCCTGAAATTAATCCATTGAGAGCACTGAATTAACTTAAGACCAGAGAGATCTGAGGATTGTTTCTGGCAGTTTGTTCCAGTGATGCCGGACCTGGTGCGAGTCTTTGGACAACAGCCAAGGCTGACTGCAAGCCAAAGACAGGACTGCAGACATGGCAGGACCTGCAGGAATAGACGGCCAGTCTGTGCGAGGGATGCAGACAAGAAATTAAGGAAGAATCACTGTCCTAACCGCCTTCCCAGATTGTAAGGAAGCCAAGGGTCAGTGATGCGGCGTGTTAAAGATCTGTCCCAAAATCTCACATAGTAAGAGAGGAAAGGGCAATTAGGAAAACACCAGGAGGGAGGGAAGAGTCAGGTCCAGGTCAGCAAGGAAGCATGTAGGACCAAGAAAASGATGGTATTCCCTCCAGCCTGGCTCCTATTCCAGATGTAAGACCAGTCTAACCCAGCCTCTCTGAGCTTCAGTTCTGCAACAGCAGTGAAGTGAGATTTTTTTTCTTTTTTTTTTTACTGAGAAACAGCCACTGTGCCCAGCGAAATGTCTGTGGCTCTGTCTGGAGTGAAGCARGAAGGGGACCACAGATTGAAAAAGAAGCAAAGACTCAAGAAAAGGACAGAGGGTGAATGGTGGAATTCAGGATTCAGAGCCTGTTTTCTCTCCAAAGGTTGGGTCTTTCCTACRTTGAGGAATTAGAGATGGGAAGCATAAACCTGTATCTATATTATATCTTTAGGTATAGTCTTAATTCAATGATCGAATTAACCCCAGATTTCAGGGCTCTCAGATAAATATTAGGTCTGCTCCAGCCTGGATGCAGTTTCTACAGGCAGAAAGGGCAGGCTGGGAGCTTAGGCAAGGCTCTACATTTTGCTTATCACTTCTCCAAAGCTCACGCAAGTCTAAATCGGAGTTCAGCTCACAACAGAAGACATATAATCCTGATCCATTCCTGGTCCAGGCTTCATACTTCCCACTCAGCAGCATTCAGATTTGTTTGGTCTMTCTCTTTTTAAATGTCCCTCCCTCTCTGTCAATGTGAGATGCTCCACATACCCGGAGAGGTTGGCTGGGCAGATTCAAGGCATACCAGTCAGCTCTGCCAGCTTGCCCGCATGACACGACTGCGGCACTCTCAAAAGGTATCGGGGTTTTGCCGGCTGTGGGGTTTCCTTTCTGAGCACAGCTCGTCAAAGACCAAGATGTGATTTCTCTGAAGCTTTGCCCAACCAATCTCTAGCTTGTTGCAAACCCCCGGAGGTATGCAGCTAAACGTGGTCCAGATGGCACTGGAAGACAAGACATCAACAAGTCACATCCAGGCTAAGACAGTGATGTCTTTACAGAGGCTGCCCAAGCCCAGACGATGACAAGTAAAATCAGAGCTGACCCAAAAAGCAAACTGAGCTTTCCCTCCCCACAATGCTGCCTCTGCTTCGCGAAACTTTTTCTAAACAGATCCATTATCTTGCTTTTCCTTTCACAGTTTCTTCACAGCTCCATCTCAGTCAGAATTTGAGCCATCTGAGCGCATGAGAAAGACTTTTCAGATGTGAAATCTGGCTCAATGGGAGACCTAAAAGTCTCAGAGGCAAACTGGGCATATTCGGTTCACCAGCAAATATCCCAAAGGCTTGTGTGTCGCCAGAGAAGAGCTGAGTCTTGAGCACTTAATGAACCCTCTGAGATTTGCCCATCATGGCTCAAAACCACATCATAGCTTCCCTCCCTAAAACTGTGTTAAAAATCCGTCCCTTTTAAACTAAATTTTCTGTTCTCCCTGTTTACAACTCATCTGGCAGTGCCAGCTTGGGAGGATTCAGTCCATACAAAAGGATCTCATGGCACTTTTCAAACATTCATGAGCACCCTTGAGAAAAAGGGATACAGTAAACAGACTCCCTTAAATCTCCAGAGAATTAATGCAGAGTAAACTACGCTAACTGACCTTCCCCACATACCAAGAGACCATGGCAGCATCTAGCACACAAGCTTCATCTCCCAGCACCTGCTATAGATGCTAATCAGCTCTGTCTCCATGTGACAGTACAGTAGGCACCGATTGAAACCCCCCTGGCATGAAATGCCCTCACATCACCTCCGAGCACCGCTGACAGCCCTCGGTCTGCTTCATGCTGGAAAGAATCTGCTGTATCAGTTTGCAGCTATTAGTCATCAGGAGAACTGGGAGTCACCTTCGAAATGCTTCCCTCCAAGCATCCCCGTCCCCTGCCCTGAATGTAAACACARTCCATAGCTAGAGCTTGGTTTCCACAACTGTATCTACCGGGGCTATTTATATCCCTGGTCCTCTCTGCATAAACAAAATCAGTAACTTATACCTTGCAGCAACAACTGTGCCTACGATTATTGATCGGAGAGCCCYGTGTGTGAGTTTCCAGCGACAAAAACAGGGAAATACCGTCAAGTGTTCACATCTGCACCCGGCGAGATCTACACCTAGGTTCTTCCTTCTCTAACAAGGGTGATCGCTCACCACCCGGGGATTGTGAACCAAGGGATTTGGAAAGGCTTATGCATGGAAGGGAGATTAACACGGACTTGAGCTGTCTGGCTGGAAAATATGGGAGACATGATAGTGGTATTGGCAGCAACGAACAGTTCAGTCCAGACAGGGCAGTCGCTGCCTTTCTTCCCACCTTCTACATGGAGAGCTAAGCAAATTTTTTACATGCACCTTCTTTAGATTTAGTCTTTTTTTTTTTTTCATTTTTTTTCCTTTTCTTTTCTTTTTTTTTTTATTCTCAGCTGGGCCACAAGTGGATGATGATTTCCATGGAGGGGGTGGCCCTGCAGACTGCTGGAAGGAGGGTGGTTATGGTCCCTCCCCAGCTGGGGAGAGAACTGGGGAGAGGAGGGATTACCTGTTCCCTAAACCAGGTGAATAGAGGATGCTGCATTGTTGGGGCCCCACAGATCCAGATTAGCAACTCCCCTTGTGACAGTCTCCCCGTGTGACCTTGAACATGTTGCTTAGAGATTCATCTCAGAGCCGATTAGGGGATTTAAAATAATTTTCTTTCAAACTAGCAGGAGGGGTTTTTTTTCCGTTTCTCTTAAATCTGTTAGGTGGCTTGGAATATCTSAACCATAATCTCCCTGGGTTGCAGATGCAACCATCCAGCAGACGCAACAACTATACATGCAGCAACAATTAATGAACTCCAAGCTCTTTTGACTGAGTGTGTCATCTTCATCTTATAATTTCTTTGTCTGACCAGATCAACTGACCTTTCAGAGGCCAGGCTCRTGGTAAAAATGAACATGAATTGTGGTATCTGAAAAAAATCCTCTGTACAAGTGCTGCATCCTACAGAAAAAAAATCTTTTGGGGTAGTCTTCAAACAGGGCAAATAGAAATGAGGTGCGAACACCCGAGTAGCATGTCCCTTCACATGCATTCACACCAATCATCCTGCTTTGCAGGACCCAGAGACCTCAGATGACCTGGAAGTGGACAAGCCTTACCAGTTCTCCCGGGTCCTCCCATGGGGCCAGAGCTAAACGAGCTACGAGATCTCTTCTGGGCTCCTCCAAAGGGAGCAATATGAGTGCAGGGAAGAATAGAAGCCATGCAATCAGATGGCCAAGAGCTATATTTAATTCTTGTCTCTTAATATTCATGTCTCTTCTGTGCCCAAATTAAACCACAGGATTTTGCAATACTTGGGTGTGAATTCGTATCTGGTATGGAGATAAAGTGAAACAGAGCTGTATGAGGTCTCATAAGATAAAATTCTGTCTTATTCCTGATCACTCCAGCTGTGACATTTTTGTCCTCTAGCTACAGGGACTGGGCGATCTTAGACTTTATTTCAGCACTGCAGGAACTGAGTTTAGATCTCCTGTTGCGTTGTGGATGCTTGTTTTGCTCTCATGTTAGAGAAATGCTCCAGACAGAAGAATCATTAATGATCTTGAAGAAAAAGGATACCACCTTATGTGAACCTTACTGTGTGACCTCCCCAGAGAATGCTATGTTCTCAAGTTCAGATATTGTTAATATCCTCCATCAGCGGAGGAAAACACAGCAGCTGATCTTGTGAGACTGACTACAGAAAAAAAGYTCCCAGCTATGGCTTCAGTGTCAAGAAACGGGGAGAGGGAAATGGCATTAGTCCAAACCACCTCAAGGTTTTGGTGGAGGTGGATGAATTTCATCCTATTTCTCCTAAGTTCTGCAAATTCAGGAATATAAAAGTACTGTGACAGAGATGAGCGAAGCAGGCTCTCAGAGTCAGTATTTAACACCRGGATGCCTCTGATGCAAGTGCCTCGCGTTTTGAGATAGTTTGGAAACTGCAGTTTGTTTTCAAAGATGACTAGAAAAATCGGGAGAAAAGGAACAGAAACAATGAGATACTTCTGCCCTGTGAGGTGAAGCAGGTTTGAGAAGGGCATGAAGCAATGCAAGCCATGCAGCTTGCACTGCGTCACGCTGCCCTGGTGTTTTTAGCTCAAGGGTGCCGTATTTATGCACAGATACACCAGGAACTCCACAACCCCTTGTGACAGCCATCGGGAAGCTCTTCTAGGAGCGGTCACGAGCTACCTGCACTGTGGCACGCTGAGACCATATGGAGGCACGTGCTTCATCCAGCCACAGGAGAGATCGAGCTTGGGTCCATGCGAAATTATTAAGTGTGCAGTGCTCTGGCAAACTTTGCTTAGACCGATGCTCCTACGTACCCTGCATTTTCAATGGGGATGGTGGGCAATGCTGGGCTCAAGAACAGGCTGATAATATAGACAGCCCCCCCTAGAGACAGAATAAAAGGGAATAACCATCTTGAAAAAATAGAAGAACCAACCACCAATGCCTTTGAGAGCACCCAGGATTTCCTTTATGCTGAATCCAGCACACCATCCCCATCATCTTCTATAAGACCTCACTAGTGCTCCTAAATTTGGCAGCTGTCATCTACGGGAGTTACGTGATCTGGAGCTAATGCAATTAGCTGTGACTTTGAAGGCACACAGCAGCTTCTCATCATTCTCGGAAGAGCCTTAGACAACTTGGGGACAGCAGCCAAGCTCAAAATGACTGCCAGGAGTGTCATGTGCTGTTCCAGAGCTGAGATAGTGTCTGCAACAGGAACAGAGCCTTGAACAGATTGGGGGAAGGATGTGGGAGGGAGGGAAGAATCATAGAATCATAGAACAGACAAGAATGAATGAAGACAAAGAGGGATCAACATCAAAGAAGGGGTGGCCACATGTTACAGGGTCAGAGTGCAAAGGGAAGTGAAGGAAAGAGGAAGGATGGTGGGGATGGGGGAAGGTGGGACACAGTATATAGGGGAGGGAAGGGAAGGACAAGAAAGAAATAATCAAGTGGATTAAACAGGGGGAGCTGGGGGAAAGCATATACATTGAGAGAGGGAAAGCCAGTCTATCAAGATTGGGAAGCTGAGTTTAGTTTGTAGTAATTACTAGGGCCAGTGCTCAGGGCTTCATCAGTCTCACCTATACAGCATCAGCACCAGTATCTCAAAGGAGTCATTTCAGGCCAGGTGCTCAGCTCTGGATACAGGACATGCCTTTGATGGTCTGTTAATGCCCTCCCACCAGTACAATTTAACCCTTGCCCAGCAGGTACCACCCAGAACCCCTTTCATCCAGCACATTTGAACATTGATGCCAGTATCCACAATGCTCAGCACTGAATCACTGACTGAGGACAAGCTTTTCAAATGTTGTCACTGATGGGTTATGATTAAACATGGCCTGGCAAAAAAGGTGAGAGGATTAAAGTGCCATCAAAGGCAGAAAAGAGAGGCTGGCTTGCAGGAGATCAAGCAAATAAGTCAAGAAATAGTCTCTGCTGGCCCATAAAGCTTCTCCTGTTGATGTGGTTAGGTCTTTTATTAGTCTTGATGTATTGTAAAAAATTACAATAACTACTCCCAAAGATCAGATTTTCTGCTAGAGGCTCTTAGAGGGCATGGCCCATTCTTTTCTTTCATCTTATTGTCAGAGAGGCACCGTTTGTGAGAGACACCTTTACCAAGGAGACCCCCACCACTTGTGGTTGGGGGAGCAGGGTCCCAGACAGACCGTGCTGGTGAGTTTATGGACTTGCGTGTGTTCTCCATTGTCTGCCTGTGGTCTGGGGGGAGAGGGAGTATTTAGGCACAGCTACACAGGCAGGAGCTCTTCTGGATGGCAAGGGTCAAAAAGGGTTGTGACATTATAATAAGCCATAGTGGCATTTCTTAGAATTTCCAACTCTCATACCTGTCAAGCCAGTGGGACTTCTAGATTCCCATTTTGCCCCCAAGGTACATATAAGTTTTCTAGGCGGATCTAGGTCACCCTTTAGCATCCCACAACGCTCAGCGTGCCTATGAATTATGCATGCAACCTGTGCACACACACAGATCTGACTTACTGTGCCTGCCATGGGCAGCCACCATGTGCATACGCTGCGGACATCTGGGTTTCTTGGCCATACAACAGCCCTTGATGGGAAGTCCATGCTTGCAGACAGTTAGTGTATGGCACCTGCAAAGTAGCCACAGTCAGAGCCTTTCATTGTGGAGAAGCCTGCCAGAATCCAGGAGCCACAGATAAATGCAGGACTGCCTCCAGCTCTACGTAGGAAAGAACATGCCTTCGTATGCTCCCTGTATATGAAAGTTATATGCAGATGTCTTAATATATTTCTGCCCTGAGAAAGAGTTGGTTGTTAGAGGCTGCAGCTCGACAGCCCATTGAGTTCTACAGAGAGAAAGTCCTGTGTGTTATTCYGGGCTCCACAATAAGGTGCGTGTAATTTCCCATGTGTTTGTTTTCAAGAATATAATGTTCATACAATGTGTGCAAGAACAAACGCAGCCTGAAAACAGATGATAACCCAACCAGCATAGCCTGTTTTCTGCAGCTTAGAAAGGAGACGTGCCTGAGCATTGAGCTATCCTTGGGCAGTGTCAYGGCCCCACTGTCTGGACCATATTCCACCTTGAAGCGTCCCTAATTTTACAAAGCAAAAAAAAAAAAAMCCAGCCTGGAGGTTGACACCTTCCAGGAAACCGAATGCATTAATATGAGTAGCTCCTTCAAGGCTAGAGGGCCTGTGGGAGGAGACTGGTGTAATTATAAATCAATCCAGCAGCACGCTTAGACCTCATAACTCCTCTAACAGCTCAGCTTCTCCACCCCTGCCAGTCCGCACACCTCGGAGCATGCCATGGTAACCAAGAGCAGATGCCAATCTAATGAATGTGTCGAGGTTGGGGCAACCGGGCATAGAAAGATAAGCAGGTGTCAACATCGCATCACCTATGACACCATCCATCACGCTGTCAGGCTGAGGCAGGCTGCCTCCAGATGGCATCTAATCCAGCAGCGCGGGACGCCGGACCGACAAAAGGGGTTGCGTCAACCTGCACCACAGCGGTGCCAGCCATGTCAATCTGAAAAGGACTGATAGGAGTGGGAGAGAAAGGCGTCTTTCTGCGGTTTGCAAGAGGAGTCTGCCTCTCTTCCTGCAGCGGCTCGAGGAGGCACTGGATGAGCACAAAAGGAGAGACGGGCGGCCGCTTGAGATGTTCTGGAGAGACGTGTGGTTCACCGGTGGTACAGAACTTCCTCTCCCAGAGCAGCTCAGGTAATAAAAGCCGCGCAAACACTGTCTGCAGTGCAAGGGGACTGGGAAGTTAATCATTTGGCGGGAGGAAGCTTAGAAAGAAAAAGAAAGCTTGGGAGTAAACATATTTTTTCCCCAGAGCGGCATCCTGTATCTTGCTGGAAGAAGATGACAGCTCTGAGCCCAATCCTGTGCTGCACCAGGGCAAGATTGCAGCTGGGGCACCTCGGTGAGTGGTACCCACCCTGGTATAAATTAGGTGRGAAGGGATGGAAACACTGAAGCTAATATTCCCAGAATAGCCAGGACTTGGAGGTTATTAACCCCTATTTTCTCATTAAATTCTAGCTTAGGCAAACACTTTTCACTCATCTAATGTAATCCAGCGACATGAGTCACTTCTCCTTCCCATCCACAGCTGTCAAAAGTACTGCTGGGTGTAGCAGTACACCAGTGTCCCCTGGGTGTAGCAATGTATGATAGACCAGAGCCCTCCCCAGCCTTGGTTGTTCACCCCCCTCCCCATGCCACCTTTTCCTTGTGACAGCACAAATCTGTGCCCACAGTGCCATGCAGCAAACTTGATCCGGCTGGAAATTGAACTAGCGAAAAAGATGTGTATTATTTCAGTCCCCGCATTTTTTTCACACCCGTCGGTGGCCTGGYTGCACAAGCAGCGCAAGGCGGGTGCAATGACGTGAGAACAAGTGGCTGGGAGGTTGGGGTCAGTTTTTTCTGTAGCTGGTCATGCTGCTTGGACCACACACAAAATCAAAGCATGGCAGCGCTGGGATGCTGCAGACTCAGCAAAGCCAAGGACCACCTGCCCTACCACCATGAACAAAAACTTCCATTTTAATCCTAAAAAACATCAGAAAATATCACGTTGGTCACATCCAGCTCCCTGTCACCACAGGYACCTTTAATGCAGGGGGTCTGCAGAGCATCTACTACAGACACCATGACACATGGTCACTGCAAAGCGTTTCCCAAGATCTAGAGTATGAGGCTAAAAGGGGCAAAACGCAATATGCCACAGGAGGAGGGAGAGAAGGGCATTGCCAACACTGGCTCCTTCCAACAGCCGGTTAATTTGTCATGTAGTAATTCGCCAGGTCTTAATACATAGGGTGGTTTTAGAGCAATGGGAACTTAGTAGCACTCAGTGTACAGGTTCTGTGACACGCCAGCAACATGGTACTCTCTAGACAGCCACAGATTTGTTATGTTAATATCCCCATCTTCTTCTGAGATTATCAGAAGGCAGGTGCTGTCACACAGCAAAAAAAATTACAGTTGGGGATGGATGGATGTGACTGGTGCTTATTGCTCATGCACTACTGGGAAGGCACTCAAAAGAACGCTGAAAAATTAAGAAAAAAAAAAGATTTTACCATTTTCCTTCTGATCCATTTATGAAATCTCTCCCACTTGGGACTCTCTGGACCAGATTCTTCCTCCAAGAACACGCTGGAGTAATGTCATGGATTTCTACAGAGTGCTTCCAGCCCAGGCTGGAGTAAAGACAGTGGGAATCTGACCTTCCCTCTTTAACGTAGGCTGCCCTCAGAAGCTGCAAGCCCCAGGGAACGGGGCAGTGTGGGAGTGCTTCTGAGCCTGCAGGCAGAGCCTACAGCCCTAGACGGGTCCTCTGGAAGAGCTGCTTTAGTTTTCAAGCTCCTAATTGAACTAATTGAGCTCCTGCAATTTGCCGGAGTTAACCCTCCCCTCGCCCACCGTAGGAGGCCAAAACCTTGCTGGCGATTTGGTTTTGCAGGGCACCCGTGGCTGCGTTTTCCACAACAAAGGGGAGTTGTTGCTGTTGCGACTGTTGTCGCTCCCGGACCTCTCAGGGTGTCCCTTTGATTGTTGTATTTCCTACCAGTGTCAGCACTTGTGATATTAATGACCTAGACAACGGGTCATTAAAAGCCATTCGGGAGGGGGACTGCAGCCACATAAGGACGGATTAAAGCCCCATCGCTATTAAAGAGTGAATATTCACCCCATCTAATTAAAAGGATCTTTGCCTAATAGCAGGAACACCGYGCCTCCAACTCCCCTCTGGCACGAAGGCTGTGGAATAATTTTATCACCCTCCCAAATAAAGCTGAGGAAATATCTGACAAAGCAGCTGTTTTTCTGCATCTGAGGTGCCCACTCCAAAACATAAAAGTGATGCCGCTCAGGGAATCACGGCTACAGTCTGACGAGGTTCACAGAGCTATTTCAGCCAAGGGGGACTGGTGGCTACAGCAAGGGGYAACCTCCAATTCCAGTGTCCTTTCATTTTCTTTTAATGTTAATTGGATTAAAATTTCAATTGGTTGGAGGTGTATTTTTGTGTGTGCGAGATAAAGATGCATAAATACGAGCGCTGTTGATGGGAGAGTAAATGGAAAAAGAGGAGGATGAAGAGGCCGTGATGGCTGAAAGAGCAGTCACATCCATGGCTTCTTCCCTGGGCTTGAGGAAAGCAAGATCTCCTTATTCAGAGCTGTGAACTTGATCTTAGCCCAGGGGCTGGAGTGAAGTTAGAGGTGATGGAAAAAGGGCTACCATAACCACAGTCCCCATTTCCCCCTCAGCACRGCCTCCACCAGAGCTGCTCCCAATTTACAGCATCTTCCAGTATTGMCAGTCCAAGAGATCAATAACCATCAGTCTGCCCCTGGGATATGGTGCACAAAGAAAATAGATTCCAGCTCATTCTCTCTTGCATCCTGCAGCCTCTCCTCTCCTGGCTCCCAAAATGACCCTGCTTCACTTAATTGGACCCCGATCCGACCTCCAAGCCCACCTTCACCTGCAGAGGTTAGAGCAACCTGCATTCTCCAAATGAATTCCCTGGCAATGGGGGTCCCAAAATCTGCTCCCAGCTCACGTATTGTTCTGTTGATTGCTAGGCTCCTGAATCACCTTGTCCAACCATTAAAAGAGAGCACCTCTCCCTACCCTCTCCAGGTTATTGGCTGTAATCTCCTTGAATGAAAAGCACAACGAAAACATACTATATTATTACGGCTACTTTCCCCACCGGAACTGAATTTAAGGAAGGTAAATAATTGGCATAAAAGAGGCCTTTGAAAAGCAGGCCTCTGTACCCATTTGTTTGTGTATTTCTAGTAAATGCATCGCCAGGCKCTCTACAGTGAACTACATCACCACCACATGGAGAGAGAGATTAAAAAAAAAAAAAAGCTTCTATTTATTATAAAACTTTAATTGGCTTTAAAGAGAGACTGTCGTGCTGTCTGACACTTTAAAGTGTTCTGTACAGTAGGAGACATAAAACATGAATCATTGCACTTGTTTTTCATTGTCTTTCCTGGCACATTTGTTAATTATTTGATCTCCCATGTCAGAAGCGGGTCTTTTGCTCCTTTTTCTGCCCAGTTTTTTCCTTCCAATTTTCTCCTGCACTAAAATATGGCACAGGTATTGCCCTGGTGCAGCTTGGGTGCAGATGGCACGGATCTGGAGGAGCCAAGGAGAGGGAGGGATTTAGAAAGGGGTTAAACACATGCATGGGTGAGAAATCACCCACAGCAATTCAACATGACAGTCCCAACACAACTTCTTGCATGAATTCCTCATTTTCTTCTTGATGGAAGCTGAGGTTCTAGGCACCGGGTCCACTCCCTGCTCTTATCCCATAAGCATCTCCTGCTGACCACRGTGGATATGGGATACTTGCCCCAAACTGGGAGAGCCTCTCTTTACTCTGTTTGCCTGTTAAAGTCTAGTCAACTCTAGGCTCACAGATCGTGATGCTTACATGGGCCCTGTCCACAGGTGACCAAGAGGACCAAGAGATGTTTGTGGAACAGCTCCCTGAAGCACCAAAGAAGTGCTGCTTTGCTGGGTCAGAGCAGCTGCTCCTCTCCGTTCAGAAGAAAGGGGGTTCTCCCTCCAGAATAGGGAGAGCAACATCTTCACGCAGCACTTTCTACTGCATCCATCACCATCTGAAGAGACACGCACCCTTCTCTTCATCCCTGTGACAGTGTCCTCCCCAYGGAGAAAAAACAGCTGAAAATCCTGCATCCAGTAGAAATGGTTAGAAGATTTCAGAAAGAAAAAATATAATTTTTCTAGTCTGCAGCACTGAAACTGAGGTCCTAAAATAATGCAAGATATCCTGTGGGTAAGCCGCAGAAAAAAAGCCTGGACAGGCAGATAGATAGACAGAAGTCACAGTCATGTCTTTRCACACTGTAAAAGATTACTAACAAAATCCTCCAAAAGCCAAAACCCCCATATTTTCAGCTAGAAGCTATGGATGCTGATGTGGGATCTGTCTTTTGGACAGAGGACAGAGAAGTTACACCAGCCCCTCGCAGGAAAGAGTGGCTCAGCAGTGCCTTTTCTGCACCGCACCGGGCTCTGCGGCACGGTGCCCGCTTCCAGCAGGTAAGTAAATGTCCTCCTCGGCAAACCCAGTCCTTAAATAACAGAAATAAAAGAGTGAAGGACCACAGCAAGCCAGCAAGACCTCACCCACCTTCCCACACTTCAGGGCAGGACCTGCAGGGTACCGACCGCTTTCCAGTTGGCCTGGAAAATTGGGCTTTCTCTGTCTCTAGCAACCAGCTCCCAAGGACTGGCATCCTGGGGGATGCTCCCCTCTGCCAGCCAGCATGCCCACGCCGTGATTTATCTCTTGGCAGCAGAGCTACGTGGCACAGCGGTTTCTGATGCCCTCCTGGACAGATACATCTTGGAAGGGGACAAGAATGCATCCCCTGGGATGCTCACCTGCGGTTTGGGGCCGCTGAATGGTGCCTCTGATTGCGGGTTCCTGAAAGCTGCCACTGTTTTCAAACATGGGAGTTGGGAGGGGGTGGATGAAGAAGAGTCTCAGATGTTTGCAGAGAACAAATAATAATACCACTAATAAGGCTGCGTAATTTTATGGCGCTTGCTTCCCCATCTTCAAAGGGCATCCGACAGCTTTTGGCAAGCCCCTGTGAAGCAGAAGCTAGTCACCAGCCCGATGCCAGCTCAGGGTTTAGCGTTAGCGGGATTTAAGGTGACTGTTGATATCATTAATRTGAACGTTAGAACACAAACGCCGGCTGCCAGCCAGCAGGGAGAGCGTGGGCCCAGGGACTGCTCACCGGGGGAAAGAAACCSCTGCGAGGAGCGGACCTAATTCTGGGTGCTTTGGAGCCAGAGGAAGGGATTTGCTCCCCAGGCTGGCAYCACCTCAGGTAATAACCGAGCACCTTGCAACGAGAGTGACCCACGAGAGTGACCCAAGTAAACTGCTTGGCTTCGTGTCAGATGGTGGCAGAGCATCACCTGCCCCCTGCTCCCCAGTGTGTGACAGCAGCTTTGTTGCCCCCYGTTCCCTTCCACCGACTCCCAGGACCTCCCTTTCAGCCATCAGASGGTGCAGCCCAGCTCCCGCCCAGGTGAGACCTTCACCTTCAACAAGAGGAAAGCCCCTGGTCATCTCTTTCCACCTAGTGAAGCCTGAGCTGAGGTTCCCCAGTCTCTCCATCACCCATCCAGGGGCTTCAAGGGTTGGGGGTGCTTCTGTGCTGCAAGAAACTGGCCACGCATGGGACCTTTGCAAGGCGGTCTCTTGCAATCGCAGCCCTAAGGTGTGTTCAACTTGACACTCAAAGGCATCTGAAGAAGGGATTTCTGCACCTGTGAAGCCTCTCCAGCTATTGCAGCCATCCCCAGACACCTCATGAACTAACAGTACTATGAAAACAATGTGCAAAGCGTTATCGGAGAGGGGCTGCTGGGACAACCTACTGACCGATACAGGCAATCAGCTTATGATATGAGGGATGGGATCATGTCGGCTGAGCAGGCACAGCTGCTAATGTTATTCTTGTTCATCAGAATACTTAATCCGATTTTTTTTTTTTTTAATAAAAATAAATCCTCAATGACTGTTTGCCTGAGGCTTTAGTTAGAGCAGCTAATGGTGTCGTCACGTGAACTGAACCCTCTGTATGCAGTAGTGAACAGTATCAAGATAGCAGAACTCAAGTAGGGCGGGCAGGAGAAGAAAAAACACMTGCAAAACGCTCTGCTGTGAATGCRCAGGGGTGTGAAACCTCTGGATGARTGGGTGTAAGAAGGTCCGATATATCTATATGCAAGCCTGTGCAGGGACAGGTCAGGAATTGCTACAACCCTTGAAAAAATCCCAAACAAACATCAGGGTCAAAAGCCCTGGGGRTGGGAAACGTGGCAAGTTGGAGTTAGACAGCAGCAGAGCCCAAACGAGCAAGCCGCCAGGCAAGAGAGGAGGCACAGCTCTCCTCTCCTGCAAGGGTTCAGAATTGTGGGTCACCCCATGCGAAGCCAGGTACCTCCGCCAGCCCCAGACCCTGCAACGGTGCAGAGACGCTGTGCAACTGCTTCCTCCTCCCGATGCGCTTGATACACACACATCAAGTCCTGGCATGCAGCAGCAAACCTCATTCAGGAGACAGCAAAGAGCACGTGCAGCCCCGCGCTGGTGCCAGGAGGCGAGTGCTGGCACCGTCCCACTCCGTAAAGATGCGTCCTGGCACCTGCCGGGCTCCCCGCATCACCCCAGCTTTGCAGGAACCCATGTGCCGGGGGAGCCCGGCTGGGGCAGCCGCTCCAGCCAGCCCCATCACCTGCGCTCCTGCCGCAGCTGCCGGCCAAAGGAACCACGCAGAGCCTTGAAAAGGGTTTAAAACTTCAACCAGCTGATGGAGAGACCTGGGGAAGTGGGATGCCAGAGGGGCAGTTCCAACCCTGAGCAGGAGGCGTTACCAGGCAATGGCTTTTTGTAGCCTTTTTTCTTTAGTTTTGTTCACAGTCCCAAATTATCCTTCTCTCCTGAGCAGCCAGAGTAGTTCAYGCCCGTTTTTCTCTGGGCACAGCATCCCTCTGAGCCAAGTCCTGAGCCCGTCCGTCACTGCCACACAAGTCCTGCAGCCAGCAAGTTTCCAAGACATGCATGGCATACAAAGGAAAGAAAAGAAGCCGGAAGATTAGACCCTGAGCTGAAACTAATTGTTCAATAAGCCATGAACAAYATAGCATTCGTGCGGTTTGCTTCTCTGCCTTTCATCTGCGGGAAGGAAAAATAAACAGTACGGGGAGAAGGGCAAGAGGTGCCAACAGCCAAGGTGGGGTTAGAGGCAGGGRCACGGGCAGGAGAGCCAGCGTCTGAACCAGGACGGGGCTACGATGCTCTCCCCTAGTCCCGTAACAACACAGCCTGCTCTTACGAGTGAGTTACTTCACCGAGGCTGTCAGTGCTTTGGTCAAGGAGGACTTGATTCAGCTCAGAGTAAATCAACGGCGTGATTCCTGGGCCAACAATATCGGAGTCTAGCCCACAAAGCAGATGAGAAATAAGACCTTACATTCAAGGCTATTATTCTGGGAACAGCAGTGTCTCATTCAGATTAGATTAATTGACAGGAATAAAAAAGAATATGTTGATAGCTCCGGACATACAGAACATTTTTATTCATGCTGGAAAGAAGCCCAGATGTAATAGACTTGCACAGCCACCCCCCATCTCTCCCCCTTCTCAGTGCAGTAGGTACCATCAGCAATTTCTTTCCTGATCCTTAATAAACTAAAGGCAGGATGGGATTTGGGGTGCCCAGTGAGACGGCATCCTAGCAGCCTCAGCACAAGGCAGATTGCTGGTCTTTGCCCGACTGCAAAAATTAACCATCTACCCAACATATGGGTCCCAGAGAGTCTCCTGCAGAGCCCAGTTCTCCCTCCACTCCCCAACCCCCCAAGCAGGATAATCCCCTTATTGTTATTTAGAGACACAGAGATGGGTCTGATCCACAACCCCAAAATCCCCGTGTCTGGAAAGGGCTGAGGAAGCGAGGAGATTAGAGATTCACCTCCAATGAAGGGGAAGAACTGAAGAGTCAGACCCAGACTGCCCTGAAATCTGTGAGCATCTGAAATTTGGATCCAGACCCAAATTTCTCAGATGCAGCCCAGCTCCATCAGCACGTTGTGTGCCTGTACGACGGGCTTGCTGCAACCTAGCAACTAACAGCTGACTGCCTCTATGAGCTCGAAGCTTAAGGAAGAAAAAAGAGGATCGACTTCAAAACAAGGACAACCACCAAACAAACSCTGAAGAGTTCAGGCATGCAAAACATAGATATAAGGAACAAATTTTTTACGATGAGAGTGGTGAAACACTGGCACAGGTTGCCCAGAGAGGTGGTAGATGCCCCATCCCTGGGAACATTCAAGGTCAGGTTGGACGGGGCTCTGAGCAACCTGATCTAGTTGAAAAAGTCCCTGCCCATGGCAGGGGGTTGGGCTAGGTGACCTTTAAAGGTCCCTTTCTAACCCAAACCATTCTATGATTCTATGAAATGTGGTAGCRCAAAATCTCCCTGGTCAGGGAACCAGCACCTGGAAAACTCCAGTAGTTCTCCCTTCTCTGGCTTTGAGTTACCAACCCTGAGGCTCCTGTATGGGTTGGTAACTCAAAGTTAAAGGTAAAGCTTCCTGCTCTGGACCCGAATCRGGGTGCTCGGCTTTTCTCTGCAAGTAAATGCATAGCACAATCCAGAGCAAGTGAAATCATTGCAAGTGTGGGCGTTCAGAGAAGCTTCCCAGTGAACGGCAGGGAGGTAACGATGTGGCTTTACACTAGCACGTGGGCAACGGGATTGCCTGCACCAGATCCCAAAGTATCATCAGACACGATGCTGCCCAGCTGGATGGAGTTCAGCCAAGGCAACTGGAAGGACATGTCACTGATGGAGCGGTCACAGAGATAAACAGGACCAGCATCTTTAAGTCAAGATTGCCAAATGTTTTCTCTCCAAACACAATCCCAACCCCACTGCCTGCTTGTGTGGCATGGAGAAGAAGGAACCCTTGAGCATAGGACCCAAAGATAGGCTACACCAGCCCGGTGCAATCCTGCTCTCTCTCCTGCTTCATGACTCTGTGCTAGACACATCCAGGAGGCAAATCCCAGCTCAGACTGACCACCTGGGGCCCGGCACGTAAGCARGGGAGATCTGCAGTGCTGCAGCATGTACATGTACGAGATATTTCATCACCWGAAAAGAAACCCACAGGCAACTTGATCAGCTCTAAGTAGGARTGAGATGGCCATGATATGCTGAGACTGGATGGGGCACCAGCTCACCTTCCAAAGGTCCCATCATTTGGGACATTTTACTGCAGAACAGAGAGCCTCTCAAATGCTGTCTCCCACAAAATTAATCTCTCTTCCTTTAATACATGGTCTCAGTGCCACCATAAAAGAGCCAGGCAAAAAAAACCACCTTTTACTCCTTCTCAGAGCCTGTCATTCCTGAAAAACAAGAAATCCTGCATTGCTTTGCTCGTACTCCAAAATCAGTGCAAGGTCAGATCCAAAGGGAACTGAAATCTGGGGRAAACGTTCTTTCTGTCTTCCAACCTAGAAATGATCGGAAAGTCCGTCAATGTGCTCCAAAGCAGCCAGGAATAGCTGGGAGGGAGGCGAGAGGCTGGGGCTGTGGAGCCTTTGGGGAATATCTTGCAGCCATTTGGAAGTGGGATGTCAATGTGCTGCCACGTGCTGTCCCTGATTCAGTGCCCAAACCTATTCTGAAGAACACATACCCCTTGCTGGAGTTAAATTTCCACCTTTTTCCAACACTCCTGGGACTGCACAGCTGAGGCAAACCCAACTCTTCTGTCTTCCCAGATGCCATGCTGTATCCCCAAATCCTTCCATGAATCAGCAAGGAATTTTATCGACGTACTTGTTATGGCAGCAGAATTAACTGCTGGGACAATTTTACCAGAGCAACACGTCAATCCCTTTTTCTATTATTAGGCATCTGTGTGTTATGTTCATTGATCCTGGGCACTAAATTTCCTCAGGGGTTAACAATACTTTCAACACGCGGACAAAAATCCATGGAAGCTTAAAGAATACTCAAGCGCAAGATTCCCAGAGGTCCCTGGGGCCTGTGTTTTCTTCACTTTACACAGACACATCAATATATCTCCTTAATTTCATTTCCGTATTCCTCCTGTACAGTGTGTATGTTCCCCCTAGACTGACTTGAAGGAGCTTTTTTATGAGAGATAGGAAGATACACCACCCCACTCATTAGATATACCTCATGTTTTGTGAGCTTGATGGTYGGTCTTCAAGACCAGAGTGAAAACACGTCTAATTCCTTTGGTTTCCACAGGAGTAAAATGTAAGTATTAAGGTCTCTTGCGGATGCAATGTGCAATTCCAAAGGGATCCTATTATAAAAGTCTAATTAATGTCCTATTACAAAATGAGATCCAATGAATATCCTCATTAGCTAAGCAAAGATGGGCAGAGATTTTAATATGCAAAATCAACAGTGAATRGGTAAATAGATTCTAAACGAACAGTCCAGGGTAGATGAGAAAAGCAGACAGATACCGGGTAGAGGGATGGGAGATCACCCAGAGAYGTAGTAATAGAAAGAGGCATACAGTAGCTTGGCACAACAGGTGGATGACTGATGGATGAGTCATCAGATGGAAAATGGACATTGACAGCAATTGCACTATGTTCAACCTAGACCTGTCCTGGCTCTTAATCCCTCGGCACTCCCCTACAAAGGGCACTTGAACACCAGATCAGGCTCGCAAGAAGAGGCTGGGAAAAAAGGAAAGAAACAGCTAGAGGAGTGAAGGTGCTTCCCCAGAAATGGACGCCATCCCAGTCACGATCCTGACGTCTTAAAGCCTAGCCCTAGGATCTCACTCATCTACCAACGTCCTGTAGAGAAGGTTTAAAGAGGTAGTGAACAGTGTATCAGTGGTGAGGGCCCAATTTTGCTGCCACGGTGCTACTCTAAACCCAGAAGAGTTTCTCTTACTTCTGCAAAGTTACACCAGAACATACAAAATCAAAATCTGGCCCATCAGAGCTCACATTTACCTTCTGTGCAGAATGCAATTTTCTTACATCTGTTCTAGCTAACAAGCGGATAGAAAGGGTGAGACACTGAAGGCAGAAAAGACAGGAACAGTAGCTAAATGATGGCTAATGGGCAGCTGATAGAGTATAAGGACAGATGCAGAGAGAGATGAATAGAATAGATAAACAGGCATCAGACCCCAATCTCCCAGCAATTACAGTGTGCTCTGGAAATCCTAATCTTCTGCAGTGTTGCTCTCCAATAATTCCAGCTAAATTAGTTATTATCCCTCATTTGTGTTTGTCCCTGGAATTATTTTGGTGGCATAGATCGAAGAAACACCATGGGCTTTAATGCGGCATGTGCTTTTAAAAAGTCAAAGCATTAGAAAGTGCTCCCCACTCTAATGCATTTTCGTCTCCTGACAGAAAGTGGATCTTTAACTTCTAATTAGCGCATCTCAGGATCTGTCCAAACAACCCTGCTATGTCTCCCCTTGCAAACACAAACACATGAGGTTCCCCAGRGACTCGGAGCCAGCTCGACATCTATGAGGGGTAGCAGTGCTATCACAATTAATAAAGCATGAGCAGGCACTAAACAATGCTGAATCCAKCTCTGCAACTGCAACCCAGTTGTTTGTATTTTATTTTCCCTTTCCCACCTGATCCACTAAAAAAATCCCYTCTGCAACTGTACTCAAAAAAAAAAAAGAAAAAAAGGATGAAGAAGGAAAAAAAGACCTCATGACATGTTTAATTTAAAACTCTATCAGTGAGTAGGATATTTTATGGACTGATCACCTGCCAAATGTTATGGTTTAAATCAAAGCTGCTCCGGAGTTCTGTATGAGCCATAAAGGAGATACAGGGTTTGGGTTTTTTTCATCTGCTTTGGAAACAGTCACTGGCTCAGACGATGTGCTGCAAATGGCCAGAAAAACAGTGGACAAGGAAGCAATGCCGAGATGGATAAATTAGCGAGGGTCTGACAGAACGAGGGGCTGGAGGGAGTTCCCCTCGGCAGACTTGGAGATCCACGGTGACCAGCACGTGTAAAGCAATCAGCACTTATTTATACATATCAATGAAGTGAAGCAAACAGAAATGTGCAGGGGCATTCACCAGCATCAGCTGCTGGTCGTGGATGTGKAAATGGGATGAGTCCCGTCATTGCATCACACGCGACAGCCGGGACAACAACTGAAATGCAAGGAGGCGGTGCCGGGATGTCTTCCTTATCACCCAAACCACAGGATTGCAGGGCCAAGAAAGGCACCTCTGGCAAAGGGATCCCCCAAAAAGAGAGGGCGAACAGCAGCCACCTCAAGGTCCTAAGGAARAACAATTTTATCCACAGGAATGGCAACCTCCCCTTCCACCCACATACCCCCAAAAACATATTAGCAGCAGTAAGGGYGATGCCTTTCAATCCCAAAACTCAAAACAAAACACAGCTTTATGGATGGAAGTGCATCAGCTGCGAGAGAAGGTGATTTGGGGACAGAAGGCAGGTTTGTCAGCTGTGACGATGTGGCTAAAAGACTGGTGCCACTCCAGCCGGAGAGGGCCGTGCACAGCAACATGGCCAGAGATCTGCTGTGCCCAGTCTGACCAAGTGAGCTGGCAGGGCTAACCACATGTTTTCTTCTAATTTCAAAGCTTAATTTAGGAGACCAAACTATATTCAGGTCCTAGACCATAGCAGGAAGGTCTGATTGGGAAGCTGAAGCCAAATGCCCTACACTTCCCACCTTGCCTGGATTTGAGACCAGCCAGACCTGGAGGAACCTCTAGATCTTCAATGTCCAGAGGTTCCTCACGCAAGGACAGCTTGRATTCCCCGATCTATTTTAGGGTTGCCACTTTAAAGACACAAAAAATTAAAACTAGTCTTGAACAAACATTCAGAATAAGTCTGCATGGAGCTCTGTAGCTCCAGCAAACCCAGAGGCCCCAGTGCAACCGGCCAGGCCCATCAGGAATTGCCCAGGGGACAGCCATAATCTGCTTTCTGACATGCAGAAGGCCCATAAACAAATGATTACACTTCTGTGCCTGAGTTTCCCTAATTTGCAAAATGTTGATAATGATCGGGGCTAATTGAAAATTTCCCATCAAGCATTATTAGGATGGGGAACAGGGGTTTTGAATGAACCATTTCCACTAAGCCCAATTTCCCCCATATATCTGATTTTTGACAGTAAAACAAGCAAACAAAAAAACCCAAAACCGTCTTAAGTCTTTGGATAAAAGGACAAAATTTTCATAGAAAACTACTGTTTCCTGGATAATTCAGTGACCTCCCAGGCTTCATAAGGCTTCTGAGGTTTCTTTTATTGCTCTTTGAAATAATTACAGATGCTTAAATGGGAAGCTCCGTAGAGCAAGCTTTATTTTAAACGCTCGTGCCATGAGTTAAGTCTYAGATAATGATGTAGGGAGAGGGCACTTCGTTCACTAAAAAAGACATCCAGATGATGAAGAAACTGCACAAGAATGGCCAAACCCTGTGTTTTTTACAACTGATCCCAGCAGGTTTTTGAATAGCAGTTGCTGGCAGGGAGAAGGGCAGGTCTAGACCCTTCTGTCACTGGTTTTTCATGAGGACTGGGTGGCTACATCTGTAGATAAGCAAATAAACCAGACCAGAGTTTATTCCCTAGCCCYTATACCAGTTCATATCTGCACTCCTACCAGCACGGGAGCTGCATCTRAACTGCTGGCTGGGGATGAACTCCAGCCCAAGCAACCCCAAACCATGTCTGGTCATCAGCTGGGAGCTGGGAATTAAACTGTGGGGACAGCCATGGGCCAGAGCTTGTGCCTGGTGGACTTTCTGCCCCTGCTGTAGCCTGGAARGCCAAGCCAGGCTGGTGGCTGGGGCATCTATCCAGCCATCGGTGCGGGTGGGAGACCTCAGCAAACCATCAGCAACCTCAAATTTGAAGGTCGGTGCACTTAATACCCGCCTAAAATGACTCCATCTGCTGCACCTGCCCTGACCTTCTGCCCAGCCAGGACTGATCTTCATTTCGGTTTAATTGCGGAGGTGACCAGAGGGTCTGGGGCCAGCGGTGTCGCTTCCATTAAGCAGATTGCCATGTCTCTTTATAGCCTCTGCTTTGCCTGGGAGAGCAGGGCCAGYAAGAAAAATGAAGGGCAGGAGGACGCACCAGTTGGCTGCATCATTGGACTAACAAATACACACACATAATGACGTATAGCAACGTTACCAAGCAGTTAATAACGTAGAATAATTAGCAGAGCCCTAATCAGACRCGCAAACAGAAACCCACTAAAGGCGATGGGAAGACTTTTATCAACAAAAGGAGAGGTTTTGGATCAGACACCAAAAGACACATTCATGTATTAATGAGTTTTAGACACCTACATCCTTCYCTGCAATATGCCTTCAAACCTGGCCTCTAGTGATTTTGCAGCCTAAAAGGAGCAGAGAAGCTGAAAAATCCAAGAGAAGAAATATTGCTGACAAGGGTTGAGGTTTCAAGGAAAATTGGCTCCAGCAGGACTGGATTTGCTGCTGCCTGAGAACTCAGGATCCTCCTATCAAGGACAGACCCAATCTGAAATCCCAGCTCCCACCTGAGTCACAAATCCGCAGCTGGAAATCAGAGTTACGTGGGATCCCGACTTCTGATTCACAGCAAATCCCACAGATTTGGGYTTCTGCTTGTATTTGCTCAGCTGGATAAAATATCACGTTTGGGAATTTCCTGCAAGTGAGACTGGGAGGTTTGTTTAGTGTCAGTGGGGAGGTTTCACTTTGATTTTTCTTTTAAATGAGCATGGCAGAAAAAACACTCTTTGCAAGGCAAAAATTCATTTAAAAAGTCAAACTACATAATCCTGATTGAAAACAAAGCAGTCACTACCTTTCTTTTCTTCAGCACAAAAGCCCCGCATCAAAATCAGCAAGCCCTCGCAGAAAGTTTTGACATGGAAACATGTTGCCTTGTTTCGAAAAAGAATCCACTGGAAAATTATGGATTTGCTCGAAAACACGGTGTCACCATGTGCCCAAGGCTAAAAGGAGGTTTTGAAAATGCTACGGAGCAGCCACTCTCTGCTCCAGCATCTGCATCCTGTTGGAAACCCAGCTGATGTACAGCGGTCTTGTGTGTCCCCCTCCTTAGATGATGCTTTTATTTGGAGAAGAGGAGGAGAAAATGGGATGCTTCTTTCTGTTGGCTGTTGTTTCTTTCCTTACACTGAAAAACACCTCTTTCAGATGAGAAACTCTGCGGGATTGGATCTGGAGGGCCACCAGACACCCCYCAAACCTCATTTTTTCTGTGATTTGTGGAGGTCCAAGTATATGAATATAAAGCCCCCTCCTCCAAAAAGTTCACAGCATCGCAGTGCTCATCAGCACACTGCAGTGACTGGCAAAGGGGTKTCTATCCCCCCCCACGCTGCCGTCCGGGAGCTGTTGGTTACCGATCATCGTTTGTGCAACGCACAGCTGTATAACACAAGCAGCCGAGCAGGATTTCTCCCCCCACCACAGGTCACCTGCAAATCTGGGAGAATTACAGGACAGATTTGCCACTGCCGAAGAAACTACCAAGCAAACTTAAAAGAAGATGTGAAATTTGCAGAGGGGAAAGGAGAGGAGGGGGGGAGAAAATCAGTCGCTGGACAGAAAGGCAGGGGGGAGGAGGAGAGCGGAGGGGTGAGCTGTGGAGCACGGGCTTAGCTGGGGTGCACGGCCCGCCGGGGCTGGCAGAAAGCCTGCCGGAGCCYGATCCCCCGCGCTGCGACCTTTGCAAATCGATTTGGCGCGCCTGCTCTGCCTGCCTTGAAGAGAAAAAGACATGTTTCCTCCTCTGCCCACCCTGCCTGCACCCCCAGTCCCACGTCGCATGCTCCGGATGATGTTTCAGACGGCCATAAGGGACCCCTTTTTCAGGAGGAGAGCAGGGGAAACTTCCTATCGGGGCAGAGCTGTCAGCACAAGGTTAACKCTTGGCAGTGCATTTGTCATGGACATCAAGCCCTGGAGGAACAGAGTCACAAGGCCCAGAGGTTTCAAGGGGTTTGCAGTGGTTTGATGGGTTCCCATAGGTGTTTTGTGGAAGCCAAATGGAAAACGCTAGAAGCTGGGCAAGGGGAAAATGGGATGAGTACCGTCGTTCTCCAGGAACCTCCCGCCCATCATGTGTCCCTTCCCAACCATCCCTTCCAGGCAATCAGAGCTGGCCTCAGCCTTGGCATCCCGAAGACYCCTGCAAGGCTGCACCAGGATGCTGGGAGCATGGCAGCTACGGGAAGAGATGCAAGTTGCAGGGGTGGAATGGTAAGCTCAGGCAGAGCTCCTCTTCATGACTGGAGGGCTCTGGCTGCCTTTGAGCTACAATTTCAAAGTAAAAGCTCTTCTTATGCTGTCTGCAGAGACCAGAAACCAACACCCTGTATTGCTCAGCTCAAACGCTCCCAAAGTGGAGCAGAATCATGAGCCGATGGAGCCCATCCTTGAATCTCAGGCAGCACCACTGCCAMATGCAGCATAGGGAARCAGAGGCACAGCTCAAGAGATTTGCACTGCAGCTCACACTCTGTCCCCCTTACCATCGCTTGGCACATCCCATTAAACTRCGAGTCCCCTAACACCGTCCTCCAAGTCCCCCGGCTTTCTGCCTGTAAAACCAGCCCCAACAGAAAGGGGCATTGCCATGTTCCCAGCAGGACAAGAGAGCTGCAGGCATCCCGGAGGAATCACCCCTGCCAGCCAGGATAAAGGAAAAAGCAACATCCCGTCCTTGGAGAGAGAGGTTCAGCTGCTGTTGATGTCCATGCATTGCTCCCCTAAGCTGGCCAGACCCCATGGGCTGGGACAGAGCGAGGGTCTCCACACTCAAGACTTTCATTTTCAAAAAAAAMCTATTTAAAATCAGTTTTCCTGAGTCTCTGGAGAAGGACTCATAAACTCTCACAGCAATTCAAGGGCTTTGCAGACCTCATCTCCTCCTGTTGCACGTGCAAGGGGAATTTCTCAGTCCCTGCCTTCCCAAGCATGAACAGCTGGCCACACATATATTAAACAAATACCTTTGCGTTTAGCTTAGCTTATAAAACCTGCTTCCTTGTGCCGTTCACTCAGCACACGTTTTCCTGCCAGCCCCACGTCGTGCAGTCTCTCTGGTGTCCTGTAACGTGGTTGCACTCAGGCCAAGCTTTGTCCTAAGTGACAGCACTGATTTGACTCTCCCTCCTGTACTCAGCCACCTGCTTCCAAAAAACTCATGTGAACTGAAAATCTTGGAGCCCCTTCCCTCCTTTTGGACCTGGTTGACCTAGAGATGATTTCCTAATGCCTCTTCACGCAAAGAGCAGTCACTGGTCCATTAACTGCAGTCACTGGAAAGTTTGCTGGCAGAAGGGTGGGAGATGTTGGAAGCCAGGGTGGACCAAGACTCCTTCCAGCCAGGTATCATACCTCTGGCAGGGCTTCATGCTGATGCTTTAGGAAAAAGCAGCTCAACCAAACCATATCACACTTGGACAATTGAGCTGTGCTGTGCAGGGAAGTAGGAGAGGGTGAGATTTCAGCTGCCTTTGAGACAATCGGCTGAGGTTGGTAAGCCTTGTCAGCCGAGGAGAAGACACACCGTGAGGGTCCTGAGTCAAGTCTCAGTGTGATGCATGAAAAGCAGCTTCTGCTGGTGGCAGAACTGGCTCACCCTCAACAGCACTGGGAAGAGGGACACCTTTAACATCAGCTATCTACACGGAACAAGCTTATATTGATTGCATCAAAGCAGACACCAAATCAGGTGGGACCAAATCCTCAGGCTGGTACCAACACCCTGTGTTCCCAAGCCCCAGGCGCTGCAACACAAGGATCCAGAGCTGGTTCCTGCAGCACGAAAGCACAAAGGACACAAACAGTATTTAATAGAGGAAGATCAGGGCTGGAGGAGGGATGTGAAAAGCTTCGTTCCTCCACAGGAKCTCACATGACAACACTACAGAATCTGGTAAAAAGGGGAAATGACTGCTTATTTCATTTAAAGGTTCTTAATGCGACTGAGCTGAAGTTGGCCCACATGGAAAAGAGTACAGGATAGTACTGGCTGACAGTGGGGTGGTGACCATCACACCAATAAATACAGTGAACTTGACATCACACACTTGATCTCACCAAATGAAGGCCCTCAGGGTGCCTGGGAGACAGAGACAGTAAAATGATCCTCATTGCCAAAAGTGGGGAAAGTAAGAGAAGGAGGATCCTTCCAACGTCTCCAAGAAAGAGAGGGGATTGCTCCAGGACAGTGTTCATTCCTTAGGCAACGCTGCCCTTCCTACCAACCCACTGCAACCTCTGGATTCATATGCCCTCAGAGTATGGTATGGTTCCTTTTACTCAGACCAGGTGAGATTTGCAAATTAACTCTTGTAGGGGTATTGCAGACTTAGCCCAGACTCATCTAACTCATCCCTGTGGTTAGTCCGTGAGCTCTGATAGTTGTGCTGAGTAGAAAGGCCTGAACTCTAAAGGATTCCTAACAGTGTAAGACTAAACAGCATCTAAAACCTAGATGCAAGTTTGTGAAACAATCATTATTGAAAATAATTATAATCGTATTATTTAAAAATAAACATTGGAGTTTTCTAGCCCAAAAGCTGCTTATCAGAAATCACTGTAYGCTTTAACTCCGAGACTTGAAATCTCGTATAAAGAGCACATTATCATTCTTGCAGCTAAAGCGTAGACCAATTTCTTTTTAATAGAATAAGATCTTCCTTGGAGGAGATTGTGTGTTGCTGATAATTATCTGATGACATGTTGAGGTTTAGCAGATGGATTAATTTCRTTTTACATTATGTTATTAGTGCCACTGAAGGGGTGTGTGGCTGCATCTTTTTGGGTATTAAGCTAAAGAGCTTGTAGTATACTTTACAGACAGTGGCAACTGCTGGGCTAAAAACAAGCCTCCACTGGCTTTTCGGGAAAAGGTGTCTGCAGAACACTGTGGATCATACGCTGTCATGCCAATCATAGGGAAAAGCCAAACTCAGCCTGTTAACTGAAGATGAAGGATGCTCCAGGTGTCCAGGTCCCAGCCTGAGTCTCGAGAGACCTAGATGTGATACCAAACCGTGCACAAACATAGATGCCAATATGATACCAGCTAAATATTATGAGATGCAATATCTTTGAAGGCTTCCTCCCACCTGCAGCACTGGGAACAGGGCAACTTTCTGCCCTCTGCAGCACTTGCTGTCAAACAACCCAGACCTCTTGATCCGCAAGAGCAATTTTCCGTGCACTCTGCTGCAGCCTGTTCGTACAGCAAATCAAATGACTCCATCCACCACGTAGAGTGCACGCTTGTTTTAAAGATACTTCCCGATCTATCCACCCCTGCTTCCCAGAAGAGTTATTATACACAGACACATGCAACTGGGGAACCAAAAGGCTGCTGCTCTCAGAATATTAAGCAAATAAATTGGTTGCCCTCTAACATAACTTTTTTCTCCCAAGATGACCCAGGCTACTGAAAAGCTAATCCAGTTTTCTACAAACTGGAAAAAGAGTGTGTGGAGTTCAATAGGGCTCAGCTACTGAGCTCAGCTCAGATAAGCAGCAAAGGTGGAAAACAGGGGAATGAAATGACTCTAAAGAAGGATAGTGACTGATTATCATGTGGGATGTCTGGAAGAAACCTGAGTGGTATCTACAGAAAATATACTGAGAATAGCATCTATTACACTCTGAAACACTCTCTAAACAGGGGAAAGAGGGGAAACACCATTATCCTCAGCAGGAACAGTCAGGTTGGACAAAATAACCTTGCAGTGAAGAAATAACCTGGCATTGACTTACATTACTGTTCCCTACAAGCCTTGCCTCGCTGTGATGGGACTCCAGGGAACTAAGTGGAATTCGGAGATTGCTGCCGCTCTGAGAGACTGGGACCAGGGTCGTGGTGGAGAGGCAAAGGTGGCTTTGATATAATTTTATGCCCTTCTAATACCAGCCTGCTCTAACACAACAACCAGAGGCTGCTTTAACGCTCCCAGGTTTTATAACCTCTCTATACAACCATCAGACAAGCCACGCCAGGAGAAGAACAAGGCCGTTTCGATAGTGGGTATCCCCACTTGTTTGGATGCATTTTGGAGGACACGGGCAACGCTGTCAGACCCAACGTGGCTGGAAGAAAGCAAGCTGCTGGGTTTGCAGCTGATGGTGCTTCAGGAGACCCTGGCTGCCACCGCTGCTCCCCCCCGGCCACAGCAGCTGAGCAGCAGCATCGTTACATGGTGTAGCATGTAGCTGGCACTCTCTAATCCCTGGGTCATTGCCTGCACATGGAGCCTCCCTCTCAGGCAACCCTGCTTAAAAACATACATGATTTCTATTGCCTTATCTATAACTGGCTATAACTGATTTTGGCTGGGATAGAGTTAATTTTCTTAAAAACATACATGATTTTTATTACCTTATCTATAACTGGGCTGATTTTGGCTGGGATAGAGTTAATTTTCTTCATAGTAGCTAGTATGGGGCTACATTTTGGATTTGTGCTGGAAGCAGTGTAGATAGTACAAGGATGTTTTTGTTACTGCTGAGCAGTGCTTACACAGAGTCAAGGCCTTTTCTGCTCCTCACCCCACCCCACCAGCGAGTAGGCTGGGGGTGCACAAGGAGTTGGGAGGGGACACAGCCGGGACAGCTGACCCCAACTGACCAAAGGCATATTCCATACCATATGGTGTCATACTCAGCATATAAAGTGGGGGGAAGAAGAAGGAAAGGGGGGACGTTCAGAGTGGTGGCATTTATCTTCTCAAGCAACTGTTATATGTGATGGAGCCCTGCTTTCCTGGGGATGGCTGAACACCCGCCTGCCGATGGGAAGGAGTGGATGAATTCCTTGTTTTGCTTTCTTGTGTGTGCGGCTTTTGCTTTACCTATTAAACCGTCTTTATCTCAATCCACGAGTTTTATCACTTTTACCCTTCYRATTCTCTCCCCCATCCCACTGCGGGGGAGTGAGCGAGCGGCTGTGTGAGGCTTCGCTGCCGGCTGGGGTTAMACCGCGACAATAACCCAGAGCTGGCTGGGGCAAGGCAGAAAAATCCAGCAGGTTAGTGGAGCAAATTTTGGAGGCAAGGACAAGGTGTTTAGCCATGCTGAGGGTAGCAGCTCTCCATACGGCAGCTCCTTTCCTGCTTCATCTTAAAGTTCCCGGGAACTCAGCTGGACCTCGCTGCTCCCCAGCCCCTCTCGGCACGTGGAGGCTGGGAGGCGTTTAAGCATTGCTCTTGAAAAAAATGACAGGTCCCGGGGCCCAGGYTTCAGATGAGAAATGGTTCTCATTTTTGTGAGTGCAGTGAGTTCAGCCAAGGTCGATGGTAGCGGCGCCGAGGGAAAGCCACTGGAAAATATAACTAACTTTCCCATCACTCATTCTCCTCCTTCCTCAGCACGCTCTGGGCTTGCTGGAGAAAAMCGAGCAGAGCCAGGTGAGTGGACAGGCTCTGTCCTAGGGGCAGCCCAGGTTTGGGCTGGGGGACTTGGGCTCCTCTTAAGCCAAGGGAATACCCACCRAGTGCCCACGCTACCAAAGACACCGGTACTCCAAGCCACAACACGCATCAGCAAGGATGTATCCCCTCCAAGCTCAGCTCATCTCAACCAACCATCTGCAAGTCACCACGCAAACATTATAGATGCCACAAAACATATATTCACATAAATACACACACCAACAACATAGTGCTGCCTGTAGCCTCCGATTGCACCGGGCAGAGGTGCTCTGCCTGTGCATGCACCTGCACGTACGCTCACATGGAGCSTGTGCTCCTCCCTTGAGTTTCTAACCCCCTAAAAAAGAGCATCTCTTTGAAGCAAGGTGAGAAACCTGTGCTGTTCCCTGAACAGASCCCCCAGTGTCAGAGATGGCAAAGTATTCAGGCAGGTCACCTGTCTCGGGAACCACCGGGATGAACTTGTGGAACCAGACCTAGCTCAGAGCAGGAATGTTTTCACCGCAGAGCCTACTTATTTTAATGAAACACACACCCACACACCCAAAAATAGTTCTCCTGCCATTGTGTGTTTTACGTTAATAACAGAGGGGAATTGATAAGCATGATGACCGAAGACTGAAGTTAATTGGATTAGCCAGAATTGTTCATTGCTGCTGCCCTTAGTTACAGCTGACTTTTAGCTGCAGAGAACTCATCCCTGAGCTGCGGCACCTTGGCTTCTTGGGCTCCCCAGAACTCTGGTTAGAAGGTCTTGGCAAGGTGCAGGTGTGGGCAAAGCAGTCTGCTYACCTGGGGTGGGATGTCCTGGCAGCCTGTCCTGAAATGCTACAGGGAAAGAGGGAAAGGGGAACAGGGACTGTTGCCAAAAGAAGCATGACAAAAGCCAGTCTCAGAAATCTGGTCCCACGTTGAAGACTAACCTTAATTCCGTGAGCAAGTAATCCAGGCTTTACATTTGCATTGCTTTGATTTCTTTATACAGTCCATTTGCTGCAATAAGAGGACCATCACTAATACACTGCAGTCAGGTTGGTTTTTTAACTGTGGGATCCCAAGTCAATGAAAAGATTTCCCTTTTGCACCAGTGATCTCAGCATCAGGTCTTAGGATTACATCTCTTGTGCTTCTGCTGCATCAAGAAGAATATCCCTTTTTTTTAGGGCTGCTGGGGTGACATCTTCAGCTCAGGCAACAGTGCTGAAGGTGCTCTGCTCCTCCAAGATGGCCGTTACACCCACCCCCAGCATTAATTCAAACTATGTGTGGGGGTTGGCTTGCACATGTGGAGGCAACATCGATTATATTTCATAGGAGTTATATATTAAACTTTAGTCCCCAAACTCCTATAATTTTCCTAACAAGTTACCACCCGGTACGCACGCAATGCAGCAGGACTTCTGAAAGGAATATGCTGGGCTTTGACACGAAACCACAGCAGCACAACAAGAAGACACACAGCCCATCCTTTGCTGTCCAAAATTTCCCCACAGGGAGAATATCCCTCCATTAACACTAACCCTTCAGTGACATTTTACCTGGCTGCATAAACCTCCTGACACATTTCTGGCAAGCCCGTGTCACCCTTTCTCATCATCAGCTCCTCTCTGATGGTATAATTTAGGAGGAGCAGCGCTGGGTCCTGGCCAGGTAGACTTGGCACTCGGTGCCTGGCAGACATGTGGGCTGCGCTGCCCACAGCCTTCCCCGGCTCCAGCCTCACCACAAATGGAAATAAAAAGCAATCCAGCTTCTGTCTGCACGTAACGGCTGCATCCGCRTAGAGTATTGTGTTGTATGGTTTCATGCCACTCTTTAAAGGTTGACACATTTGGTCCCAGGAGGAGCTGCAATTAAGGGGCATGCTTCTCTTTTTTTCTATCTCACTTCACTGAGCTGGAAACCCAGCAGTTAAGCCCCAGCCCTGGTGAAGTTAATGGTGAAACTCCTACMAGGTTTAAGCAAAAATTCCCCCACSATGTCAAGGAACAGGGGGAAGAGCGAGCATACTCCAACTCCACTTTCCCCTCCAGCCATCCATCTACCTAGATATTTATTTGATCTTCTGTCACTACAATATCCGAGTGTTTACGGCACACCACCATTCACGTCAGAGCTGAATGAAAATCCTTAAGAGCGCTTACGCGCTGTGATGCACCACTGGCGCTCGCGGTCACCGCCGGTGCATGCCAACGAAAAAGAGGGATCCTCTCGTCCCTTGCACTGACAATGCACATGGGGAGCGAGATTTGCTGAGGGCTCCCTGGGTACAGATTTGTGATCTCGGGTGAATAATGGTTTAGTTTATTGGAAATTCGCTTTTCATTTTACTTCAATTAAGTGGCCAGCGAAATCAATCACATACCTTCTGCAAACACTAAATCTTCCAGAGGGAAAATATTTATCAAGTCCCAAGCCACCAGCTTTAGCCCCCTTATCCCTCTAGCTCTCTGGAATTGCTTCACAATGCACAGGGGAAAAAAAAAGTCAACTTGACAAACTGGAACTTCGGGAGATAAAAAGCAGATTTTGAAGAAGCAATGAGAGTGTTCAATACAGAAACATCCTATGGACTTCAGCAGAGACAAAACCAGGTGGTTATAAGCATGCATCCAAGTGTCACTGAGATGACATAACTGAGGATGAGCCCCTCTGCACAGAGTTGCTATATTTACTTATTTTTTAACATCCCCTGAGACCTCTGCTGTAGGTATGAAACTCCTCAGGCCAGAAGATGGTTAAAATGAAAAGTTTGCTGTTTAATTCTGCAAGACTCCTCCGTATGGCACCAGCAGGAATCTGCCATCAGGGAGCTGAAACAGAGATGTAACAGCTCCAGCAGACTTGAAAGAAACTGTGTTTGTCTCAAGCATCAGGTCATGGTAAAGTCTCATCTCATTATACCTCGCTGAGCCTAGCTCACAGTACAGTGGTCAGGGATGGACAGGTTGTCTTTGGCAATACCCACATCAGTATTACTCAGGATTTACATGTGCTCCCTTTTCATCCTAAAGCTATTGCTTTTGCCAACCATAGGGATCCAGTTCCCATTCCACTTKCAGGTCTCATTTTCTGAGTACTGAGACACTGCAGGACTGTCACCCACAACCCAAGCTGAGCTAAATGGGGAATTTACAGCTGCATCCTCATCCGCATCCAGATTTCCTTGAAGTGGGATGAAGAGAGACCTGGCTTTCCTCTTCAGGCCCATGTCTAGTTATCCTTGCTCACATAGCCTGGGATTTTCTGCTGGATTTGGAAACATCACCCATGAAAGTGGTCCTCAGGAAAGTGTAGTGACTGTGGTCATCTGCCTGCCAGCAGAAGATATCCTGCAACTCAGTCCCTGGAGGGAACTCTGAGGCATGTTAAGGTCCGAGGAAGGCCCTCCAAACTCCCTAGCACACTGGRATTTAAATCCCCACCGCAAGCACACAGGGAAGCAGCTGATTTATAATAATCCAGGCACTGGATATCCTTTTAAAGAGCTGCTGCTTCGCCAGCTGCTTTTGCACCCTCCTCCCGAAGGTGCACCAAGAGACACTGTTGAGTAACTTCTTGGCTGCATGGCAAAGGACACAAACCTGAGCTACAGACCTTGTCCTAAATGGGGCAAGTGCTTTACCCCAGGCTTCCCAGGCACAGCAGTGGCATTGTAAGGTGAAAGCAAGAGCAGACTGCTCAGCAGAACCAGGGTCCCTCCTAGGACCACCAGGACTATGCCACAATGGAGRGATCTTCTCTGTCAAACCCTCAAAAAAAGTCTTTTGAGAACAGAGGCATTTTGGTGAGGGRAGTCTTTCCTAGCAGCTACATAACAACCTCTAATCAAATACAGCTGAGAGAAAATGGAAACATTTGGGGAGACTAGTGTGGACTAAGCAGAAGCATTAAAAAATAGCTGTGTCGGGAAACACCATGTGCAAACAACACTTAATTGTCCCATTGGCCAATCCACAGGAGATCTGAGTGAAAACACGGTTCCCGTCTCATAGGCAGAGATAGGCTGATTCCTACAAGAAATCCTCCGCTAGGGACTTGACCCAAGGCATGGAAAGTYAAAGGGAGGTTGTCCTTCAATTTTCGTTGGCCTGAGACTGGTYGCCATGCAGTCACTGTGTTAGACTGCTCACAAGGAGCTGGGGAGCACAGACCTGACCTGGGATACCCATCACGTGCCATGATTTCTCCTGTCTCTCCCAACCGACCCATTCCTGGGATGAGGGATGGAAATTGTCAAGCAGAAAAGATCAGAGCCCTGGGAGGGACCAGCAGCCACCACCAGACAACATGCAGGCACCAAAGCTGTTTAGACATGATGGGACAGAGGTTGAATAAATCAATCCAAAAMCGATGAGGAGAAGCTTGAGGGCAGGAACATGAATTTAAAATGCTGCTCAGTGATCAGAAGGGGATTTCAGACAGGCAGAAATCAGCAGTACAGTATCAGAGACAGCCGAAATGTTTTGTTACACACGGGAAGACAAGGGAGCCCAGTCCTACCGGAGCTCCTGACCCAAGGATGCAGCCTTCTGCACCTCCACATTCCCATGGGATCTAAGTGACTCTCCTCTTACTTGTTTTGTCCTGAGTTTAATGCCCCATCTCCATGCCTCTGCCCCCCACAACAAACCACTCTCATGGTGATTCCTTGCTTCATATGCCAGTGTGTAACCAACCATATCCTCATTCCCCATCCCATAMCGCCCCTGCATCTATATTTTCTTGATGCTAACACAAAGCTTTTTTCTCTCTAAGCTGCGAAGTTCATTCAGCATTCCTTAACCCTTACTGCCTTCCCAATCTTCAGCCTGCCCATGCAACCTTTACTACCTCCTGGGAAACAGAGATGRTTCTGCATCTCCTCTTAAATTATTAAAACCCGATCTTCAGCCACTGGCATTAATATGTCAATCACAGTTATGATGCCAGATGACAACCACTGGGCTAAATCCTCAAGAAATGAAAGCCCAAAAGCCACTCATAGAATCCTACACCAAAATAGCCAACTGACTCTGAGAGCATCTATCATGTCATGGCAAGTTTTGCACACGAACAGATTTTTGCTTTTTCTGTGCAGCCATTGCAAATGTCTGCTCTAAAACTGCTGGTAATCCATCTGCCAACTGCTTTCCACCAGTGGTGAGATCCATCCAGGACTGTGTGTGACTATTACTGCAAGCTTCCCCACCACACTCATCTAGACCCTGTGGAAGTCCACGTAAGTCTCCATGGAGTAAGATTCAGAGTAGATTTGACATTATTGGGAAAGARTGAACACCTAGACTATATTCAACTGTGCACATGTTACTTTTGCCTCCACTCTTTCCACCTCTCCTTTCCCTTCCCACAGCTTTGTCCTAACTCTTCCCTTCACAGASATGGATATCAAAGTGCAGGGACAGAAAAAAAGGGGTCACTTAGTGAAGATCCTAGTATGAATCCCCTAAAAGTATTGTGAATCTCAGTCCTAGTTCACATGAGGACAAACCCAAATTCTCCCAAAGAGGTTTCTACAGATGGTCTTAAAACCCTTCACATCATTTCTATATGCTCCATTTAATACTCCTTCATACACAACAGCTGAAGCACTGGAGAATATTATGATTCAGTGTTTTTCAGCCTCTGGTCCATGGGCAACYTCTATAGCCGCACAAAAAGATGACAAAGAAAAGTAAATTCATACACAGATACTAYAGGGAAAACATTGTGTATGACATTCCGAATGAGAAAATGTTTAGAGTCCATAAATCCAAGAACTTTGAAAATGCCTACAGAACAGTTAATACCACTCAAGTTATTTTGAAAACCTAAGCCGGATTTCGCCAGGATGCTGAGGTTGATAACCTCAGTCTGCTGGCTCGGGCTGTGGGGCACTATTGATTTGAAACAACCATAAGGAGGTCAGGACTAATATTTTATCGGYTCTTGCTTAACATCATACCAAAACACCAGTGCAATCCAGACTGCCTCACTCTGAGAAGCAAATGCCATCCACCCAGCTCTTGCACAACTTCAACTTCTGCCACTTTGGGGTTTTAAGGCTCCTGTCCAAATACTAACCTAGTCCAAAAACTCTTAGCTTAAAGGTTACAGYGAAATTAATGCTTTGGGATCCCTAACATCAGCTAAGTACACTGCTTCCAGCAAAACGCTTGACCGAGGAGCAAATAAATCCCTTGCACAACCCCAGTAAAGCAATTTCAATGGGCAGAAAGACTTTAGAGATTTATCTGGTTTCAGGACAAGGTCATCTTTTCATGCAAAAATCAGCAGCTTCCTTGTGAACCTCATTTAAGTAGCAAGAGATTAACAATTCATTTCAATTCTTTACGGATCTTCATTCATTGCTTCCTTACAGACACAGGTTCCGCCAGGCGTGTCCAGTTATGTGTTTTTATCAGTGGTTATTGATGTTTTTCAATTACTTCTGTGACACTTTTTGAAATACATTTGTATGTGGAAAGCACTCGATATAATCCCATCCCAGCACTTCCCAGGCTGGTATCCTCTTATTGCAGAGCTGGGATCCCATCTCTGTGGTTTGTACAGCAGCTCTTCGCTGCTCAGTCAACACATCCCTTAGTGCCATCCCATGGGCATGCTTATTGCTAGAATAACYCCAGATCTCTCTGCAGATGCAACCAACATAGGTTTGGATCAGTGATCTCAAAAGCRTCCCTATGCAGAGATGTCTTCTCTAAATGCCTTCGGAAACACTGTATTCATGTCCTTGTATTAGGACCCTTGCAATAATATTCCCAGGTGTGGTTATTCCACCTCTTAACCCCTCCCTCCAATATTTTTCCTTTCCCAGCTTTTACTGCTTATTCTTTTTACGAGTTTCTGAGACTGCAATTGTATTTTCTTTGAACAGCCACTCTACAGTACTAAAAGAAATCTCCTAGCATCTCTTCACTTCTTGCTACCAAATGTTACCCCATGCTGGAATTTATGCAGAGAATATTAAATAATTAAAAGCTGTGTTGAATAAAGACCTTGCCTTGAAAGCAATGTTCCCACAGTCTGTGCCCCCAGCTTCCAAGCAGCCCAGTAGTCTAGCCAAAGCGATCACTTCTTCCAACAAACTTTCTGCACACCAAGAAATGACAAATGAAGCCAGACCTTGGCACTTTCCATTTTGCCTTGTTTCTCTGGGAAGAAACTCAAAATTTGCTGTAACTGCTCTACAAGATATTCATACAAACCCCTGGATCCTATGCATGATCATTCCAAAACACAGTGCATTGCATCCAAAGAACCAAATGTCCTCATGGAAACTACACAGCTAGCACAAAACCACAACTCTACCACAAAATGAACTAAAACAGATCACAAACTGAACAGATGGGAGGAACATTTTTCACAGAAAATAATCTTTCTCCGATTTTTCATTCCTGACCCTCACCGTAAATTTATGAAATATCTTCAAAACCAATTTGGAGAACAAAAATCCCTGGTTCCACTGAAATTAAAGACCATGAACCACACAGAGCCATTGGTTTTATGGCCATCTACGGCTATGCAGATGGCATGTCCCTTCTGCACTGGTATTAAAAATATTTTTTCTCTCTCTCCCACTGTGTCTGCGGACCTGCCTCCTCCGCTATTTCTATCACCCTTCTTGGCTTTTCAGATGCTAATTGCTTTTCTCACTAAATTGAAGGCTTAATTAGATTAAACGTCTAACTAGTATTTAACTGGGATTTTGCTTTTTCTTTTGAGATCTCATGAAGAGATTTCTATACAAAAATGGATGCCCATTTCTTTTCAATTCTATATGTTGATTCAATAGAACATATTTTACCTCTTCTTGCAGACCCGACACACTCATCTCCTTCCATCAGTCTGGGTACAACATCACCACGGCTAAATCCACATTAGTCATTTAGAAGATCACACATATATTGTTATTGTACCCACCACTTTCGTCTTTGGGTTGTTTTATATAAATGGAAGTGGACACAACTAAATAATAAATTAGACATGTATTTGTCATTATTGYATTCAGTATTTTACGGCACTTGTCACTGACGGACACCCAAAGGTCCCATCAGAGGGATTTCTTTAGCAGTATCAATGAATAAAGGTTATTCTCCAATAAATTGAATACAAACAAACCAGTCAAACCCTGACGGTCAAGACAGCCAGGTACCTAAGCAGACCAGTTCAAACAGCTTCACCCCTCACCTCYACGTGCAATGTCTGGATGCAGTACGTATCTCAGACATTTATAAAGCTGAGACGCATGCTGGCTGCAGCAGTTTTTTTAGGCAAGCCACAGCAGCCCTGTCCTTGGCAAAGCCTGGCAGGATCCATCAGAAGCTAGAAGCTACTTTCTGACTCAGACAGAGACAACCACATCCCTCTTTGATGCTGCCTCAAATTTTAATTGTTAATAAGGAAACCAGCAACTGGCTGAGGTCCTTCCTGACACTCTTTTCCCATCCCAATTCTGCATTCTTAGGACTACACTGAACTTGGCAAAAGCCTCTTAAGGGAGGAACAGACATTGTTTAGGATCTTCCTTTAAGCAATCTGTAGGGATTCAAGGTGGTACTCTGAATAATGCAGTACATCAGCAAGATGCCAGTGCTGCTCCCAAATAAAAAAGCCATGGGGGGCATTTTTGTTGCAGAAGTCAGCCATAGTTCTGTGTTTGGTCTGTAACACTCTGCATAACGTCTTCCTGCCCACAGCTCAAGAAATGGGGTACAATGGAGAAGCTGTTTTCTGCCAGAAGGGTTTGCTGGGGAATATGAGTGAAAGGAGATAGGAGTATTATTCATGTAAGCTGAAACAGGAGCTTAAGAGGTTTAAAACCTCTGGATAATCAAAATTAGATTAAATTCTTGGTGTAGGACCCAATTCAAAGAAAATTTTAATTATAATGAAATGCTATACAGTAAAAGCATTTTCTTACAGGGCTCTTTTATCTTGAAAGATCCCCAAGTCACAAGTGGCATGTGGTTTTCTCCAGGATGGGATGCAGTGAATTCATGATAAACTTTGCACATAAGACAGATTATTTTCTAGCTGTGAAGAGGGGAAGCAGGAAGCAGAACAAGCAGAAAGAGGCTGCAGTTTTGCTAGGACACGCAGGCTTATCCTTCCCTGTTCTCAGTGCCTACAGATCAAATCACCAGCTCCATAGYATCTCGAGAAAATGTATGAGAGTCAAAGAGAAATCATTGCAAGTAGACATAATATACCCTGCCCACAGGGCAATGTAACCTGCCTGGTAAATTTAACCTCTTGCTACCTCTAGAGGTTTTTTTTTTAGGAAGGTAACCAGACAGATATCAAACACACCTGACTTTGGTCAGCTATGAGACCAGGCAGGGAAAACAGTGACTCCGATTTACACTAAAACCTCCTTACTCTGCCCATTGCTCTAAAATAGATATAAAAAAGATGTAAGCATGATGAACACCCATCCCACTCAATCTCTGTCCTGTTATCCAGAACAGGGTAAGGYGGTCTCAGCGCAATAAAGGATGGTTTGACATAGGACACTCAAAACCGAGAATAATTCACTGAGCAAAACTCTCATCGTCTCTTCCTCTACTTGTTTTGTACCATCAGCTCGTTCAATTAACTCACAGTGAGGCCCCTGGTCTTCACACTGRCCCAGAGGACATCTGCCTTTCCAAGGCAGACCGATGGGCTGGGAGACTGATGGTGTGCCTACGTGAAAGCAGGTCTCAGCAAAGCCGTTTTAGAAGGCTCCACACTGGGTTCCTCCACAGGACAAACCAGACTTGCCACCTCTCCCTCTTGTGATCTGGAGCAGCCAGTGCTTGTTTACAAAGTTTCTGCAGTTTTGCTTAATTTAGAGCAGGCTCTTCTGGTGAGTGTCACCAGTTCCACTTGGCTGGCTTTGATGAGCACAATGTGACTGCTGGGAACTGAGACAACCCTTTCAGAGCACTCTGTTTCTCCGTGTCTTTCTCTCCCTGAAGCATCTTTCGGATGGAAGGAGGAGAGAGGAGCGAATGCTGTTGGAACGAACAGTACACAGTCATTTGCAAACTGGCCTCAGGAATGGGTCACTGCCGGAGGCCGGAGTGACCAGAGGCATTCAAGTCCTTGATTGACAACAAATAGCTTAAAGAAAAGAACATTTTCATCTTCAGAGAAATCAGTGATAACTCCAAGTCAGATGCTTSCAGAGACAGCAACACTCCCTGTCCCTAGGACAGTTAAAACAAAAGTTTCATCTACCCTGTTTAAAGACTGCTTGAACAAAGGCACAGAAGATAAAAAGATTTTCCCCTAAATCCCACAGACTTGGTAACCAACACTCAAACAGAAACCCCATCTCCTACTCTCTGCCTCATCCCTCATTGTTTCACATCTCTTTTTACACTGTGCTAAACGTCTGATGTGTTGGCACTGGCAAGGTCAATGGCTCCATATCTCATGTCTCGCATGTTCTTTACACTTGTCCTTAAAGAGGAAAGGCAAGAAACTGCTGAAAGCAAGGATGCAAATCTTTCTTACATTCAACACAGTGACCGGTAACAACCCRCATGCCTCTGTCCTCTCTGGCTATCTGTGGTGTCCAGCAGCCATGCCCTGCCTATACAAACACAGATTGTTGCTCCGCTGTGGCACTCRTATGCCCTGCACTTGCAGCATCAACCACAGACTCCCTTTGCTCTGGGATCCCATGGATCCCATCTGGCCAACCAGACGGATCCACCTGGCTGGCCAGATCTTTGACCTGCTGCCCAGATTAGACCAGTACGTGGGGCCCCAGTGCGAACAGGTCATGCTACCCTCCTAAGATAAAGCAGTATTTGGGCTCTGTAGGGTCTCTCAATCAATCCTCCTCCACCACAGGAGCTCAGGCATAGCCTTATCACATGACCATGYTTGGTCTCCTGGTCTGAAAGAGAAGAAACTTCAGAGTTTTGCAAGAGTGGATAGTTGGAAACTGCATGACATGAGCCARCTTAGCAACAGGTCTCCATGAGAACACTTTATGGAAGCAGTGGTGTGGAAGGAAAGGATGCTGGCAGGAGRTATCACAGCCCCCTGAAGATCGAGGGAACACTAATGAAGAGAACAAACATGTCAAGAGCCAAAGTAAAAAAAGCATCAGAGCCCACAGCTGTAGGCTGGGGATCTATTTTGTTTTGAAAAGCTGTCCACCTCTGCTGGCTTGGTTAAGGAGTATTAATTAGCCAAGTGGAGAGCACTAGTGAATATACTGACCAAGGTTTGACCATCACCTACAGAAGAAGAAAAAATTATATGAATGCTTTGGGAAAAAGGGGATACAGCTGGAAACCAACATAGTCCTGYCCTGTGTCACTTGTCTGTCTCCCTCTCCCCCTCTTCCTCTCACCAAATATGTAAGAAAACCTCAGAAAACTGGTCTCCTTCCCTCTGGCAGACTGTATTTCCTCTTTATTCACAATGACTGTAATTGTATTATTTCCATAACAACAGACTGTGAGATCAGAGAGCTGCAGATGATGGGTTGGAAAAGGAAATCAGCCAGGTAGATGGTCTTAACCTCTCTGTGTTTCTTGTGTGATGGATGGGACTTCTCAGGAGAAGCAACACCTACACTACCCCACGAAACGTCACAGGAGCTACACCAATATACTCCAATTGAGACCCCATCTCATGCTCACAAACACCTAAGGAAGAAGTGGGACAATGTGCAGCCTTTCTGCAGCTGATGACAGGGCTAAATGAGGAGATGGACTCTGCCGTATAGAAAGGCTGTTGCTTATCAAGCCCTTTCTGCATGCCCTAAACGTTAAGCACACACTTTGAGTTGTGTCACAGTGAAGTCCATTGTCCCTACGTGAAAGGTGGAGCAGGTCAGCATCTCCCCAGAAAGCAGCGAAGAGYCTCTTTCTCTGGAGTGGCAGGGCAGGATTTGTGGTGCACACAGGCGGGGAGAGTGTCCACCCCAGCTTGACAGGTTGCAGAGCATCAGTGTAAGGGACCAGTAAATGACAGGAGAGGATGTCACCTTGCAAAGTGAAAGCAGCCTCAGTCCTCTCCTGCTATCATTTTGTCCCTTTCTATTCAAGGCTTTGAAACCGCTTTACATTGCCACTGGGGGAGAAGGGAAGAGGGGAGAAGAGAYACTGGCGAGAGCAATCACCAGCCCCTAGAAGAGGCAAGGAGCACTAATGAACAGAGGAGAACATGCCAAGAGCTGAACTAAAAAGCGTCAGAATTCATAGCCAGAGGGAGGGGAGCTATTTTGTTCTGAAAAGCTGTCCGCCTCCGCTGGAGTGAGCAGAAACAGTTGTCACTGGCTCCACAAGCAGAGACGGGAGGCACCAAGGGCTATTTCCTGACTTGTCCATAGTCACGCAGGACGGACACGTGTAGGAAGCACAGACCACGYTGGCTATGTCCCCGCGTCACCTTAATACTGAACATGGACAGAAGGAGGACAGCCCGAGGACAGATAGGTCAGGCAGAGCAGCCTGGCTGACAAGGTGTCACTAAACCAGGTGTGGGTATGGCTCTAAAAACCAGTGGTCATGGGCAGCAAATGCTCCTGGCTCTAAGGTGCAACCACACGATACCAGCATCCATGTGGCAGGGACCAGGCTCACAGTGCACATTGGGGCTTCAGCCAGGGTGGYTCCCCGTGACATTGGCCAGCAGAGAGCCGTGGATTGCTTGTGAGCAAGTTAGTAGTAGTGTTAGGTTAATGGCTGGACTCGATGATCTTAAGGTTCTTTTCCAACCTAAATGATTCTATGATTCTTTGATCCATGCAACGGGCTGTGGCTGTGCTTAACACTTCTGCAGAAGYAGAATAGACCATTTTTCATCCTAATGCATTCCCAATCAGATTTTTCCCCAGCAAATACCAAACAGTCACAATTAGSTTGAAAAGAAAAATATCTCTAAGACGCATCCGGTCAGAGAGATGACTGGCTATTTTATGTCTTTCATTTAGGGACTGGGTAAGGGGGAGGGGGTGAGGGGTCTTTTTAATAGCTAATTAGATAGTTTTCTTAAGCAGTCATTAAAATCTGCTAATTATCCCATGGTCTGAGTAAGAAGAAGAAAATCTCTCCCTCCGGATTATTCTGGCGCTGGTGGAAAATATTCAAGGCCAACAAGTTGTCACTTTCAAACTTTGAAAATAAACCCTGGGAATTAACCTCAYATTGGGATTTTTACTGCATCATTTCTGCCTTGTAAATGCTTCCTARGCGATCAGAGGTGAGTGGGCTTCCCGACAAGCTACACCCGAAACAGATGCTTTTAAATGGCAAAGTGATTAAGGTTTTAAGGGTTACTGGTCTTTGTGTCAGAGTTTAATATGGGTCTGGAAGAGCAGACGAAAGAACAGGCATTGTGGTGGACCTTGGCAGCACTTGCACTAGCACCAGCAGCGTCTGCTGGAGATGTGACTATCAGCTCAGCCCATCTGAGCTGTGTTTCTGCAACACAGGAGATACTCAACTGAGTGGTTTGATTCAGGGGTCAATGTCATCCCAGCAAGATCCAAGAAGATGGATACCATGTACCCCTGCTCTGGTAGGCAGCACTTAGCCACAGATCGCTTGACAACAATCTTGAATAATCTACCATTTTGTATTAGTGCTTRGCATCTGACAGCACGGATACAGCTCAGCCCCTCTCATGTAGTGCTCGTGAYAGTATTGACCTGTGCAGACTAGTTAAAGCCAGAAAAATTCAGGCTCTTTGGAAATATTGGCACAGAGCCTCTTGGAAGATGGTTCTGAGCCCTCATTTAAAACAAAATTAGTMATTCAATATATCTTCATCACATGAAGGATTTCCCTTTTGAGCTCTGTGTTGTTTATAAAAGTCCATACCTTAATGCTTAAGGTACTTCTGTGAGACGAGACAACAGCTGAGCATCAGGAAATTCATGCCAGCATTTGCAGAAGAGCCTCATTCACTGCCCTGGATTTTGGATCATCAGGGCTGTGCACCCCAAGGATTATATGATGTCAGCTGAAGTCCCTTTTGACTGGAGAAAAGGAACATCCCCATCTGGGCACCCCCAGAGTTGGGAGCTCTCCTTAAGAGTCTCCTGATGTCCTTCAGACACAGAGGATGGCATCACTGAGCTAGCACAGGGTTGGCTCAAGTCTCCTTATCAGTACATGCAAAAATTAACTGAGGAGTGGAGCTAGATGACAAACCCTGGTGAATGTGTTGCCTCATTAGCTTACACCTACAGACAGCTCTGAATGCTCATTTTAAAGGTTGCAACCTATTTGCCAGCAGTTTCAATGGCATGGTAAGGAGAGACATAGAAGAAGGGAGTCACTCTTGGCTAAGGAATCCCCATATAGATTTGCAGGATGGAGTTGAGAGCAACCTGTGAGGGTTGCAGGACCACTAGCAATCAGACTGGAACCATGGAAGCAAGGCACAGAGTATTTGACAGGTTGTTAGAATCTTTCAGAAGGACAAACTGAGTCAGCAAACTTATTCATCACAAAAAAATAGCATATTGACTTAGACTCCCCAAAGAGAAAGGCATTAAAACAAGCAAACAAATAAAAACGTGGCTCCTGAAAAAAAACTTAGGATTTGTGCTGTGTAAAATGAGTTGCAAATCCCCAGACAGCTGGGGAATTCAGGTAAACAGAACAAAAGCAAGGTCCTACTTAGGAACCTGGCTGGAAGAGAGAAGCTGGACTTTCCCAGCTATGAAGAAAATTACTCTGTATTTTTTTATGAGCAGAAGTCCAGACACCGATCCTTCTCACAACCGAGGACTGATTCTCCCCATATCCTCCATAGTCTCCGTTTGCTGCACTGAAGCAGAGAAGGAACAAGTATCAGCTCATTAACGCCTTCTTTTTGCAGCGCCCATGAGTTCTGTTTGACTGCTCAGCTCAGAAAACCTGAGGAGATCATGACATGAGGGGGTGTGGCTGCAGGCTGGAGACCTCTTCATCACCTGAGCAGCAGAGCAAGAATGGTATTTCCTCATAGGCTCCCTCGCAGAGCAGCCCTGCCGAGAAGGACTTGGGGGTACTGGTGGACATGAGCCGACAATGTGCGCTCACAGCCCAGAARGCCAACTGTATCCTGGGCTGCATCCCCAGCAGCGTGGCCAGCAGGTCGAGGGAGGGGATTCTGCCCCTCTGCTCTGCTCTGGTGAGACCCCCCCTGCAGTGCTGCATCCAGCTCTGGGGTCCTCAGCACAAGAAAGACATGGACCTGTTGGAGCGGGTCCAGAGGAGGCCACAACAATGCTCAGGGGGATGGAACGCCTCTGCTATGGAGAAAGGCTGAGAGGGTTGGGGTTATTCAGCCTGGAGAAGAGAAGGCTTTGGGGAGACCTTATTGCGGCCTATCAGTACTTAAAGGGGGCTTATAAGAAAGATGGGGACAGACTTTTTAGTAGGGCCTGTTGCGACATGACAAAGGGGAATGGTTTTAAACGAAAAGAGGGTAGATTTAGACTAGATATAARGAAGAAATTTTTTACAATGAGGGTGGTGAAACACTGGCACAGGTTGCCCAGAGAGGTGGTAGATGCCCCATTCCTGGGAACATTCAAGGTCAGGYTGGAYGGGGCTCTGAGCAASCTGATCTAGTTGAAGATGTCCCTGCCCACCGCAGGGGTATTGGGCTACATGGCTTTTAAAGGTCCCTTCCAATCCAAACTATTCTAGGATTCTATGAATCGAGACAAAATGAAGAGTGAGGTTATCTCTGGGAGCAGCAAAGCAAACCCAAAGTCAACCCCAGAGAAGACTTCCAAGGTTAAGCACAAAAAGGCTTTGAGCAGCCATTGCATGGATCACCTGGGACAGAAGAGAGAGCAGGTCAATGCTCTGTGAGACCATGGCTGCTCACCTTGCCTCCTCTCCTTCAAGCTCCCCAGCAGAACCAGGGGAGCTGCAGGAGGGGCTCCAGGCTATCCCCAAGCAGTGTGACCAGCAGCCCTGCCATCACCTCCGAACAGACATTTGGGGACATCATTTAGAGTGTTCCAGCCCCGGGCTTCAAATGGTCCATCTGTTTGTTTGCACTCAATGTGCAATGGTCCTCAGAGCAGACCAGGAGGAGAAATCAGCTTTGGTGCTGCTGCCTTCTGCAGAAGGAAACGAGGTCTGCAGGGAGCAGGGGCCCAGCAGGACAAGGGACTTGGAGAAGCTTTAACTGTGAAAGACATAGAAAATCCCAGCGAAAAAGCAGGGAGAGGGATGGAGGGACAGCAGACCAGTAGAGTGGTGCAGAGGTCCCTAAACATGGGTGCTGATGCAGGTGCGCTGGTTTCCGTTTAAATCTTTTTATTCAAGGCTGAGCCTGGAGTGTAATTCAACCTCCTTCATTAATGTCTGTGACCAATTCAGCACACTTCTGAAACGAGGATGACCCAGAAGGGTTCTTGTAGGTCCCTGGACTTTCTAAAATGGGCTGGTAAGAGGAAGAAGGGAGAGAGCTTGTTGAATTTTCTCTCTCTCYCTTTTTTTAAATACTCAATCAACCTGCAGGCTGAGAAAACAATAAAAAAATATAGACTCCATTAAGCTACTTAGAAGAAAAATCACTGCCTCTGGATTGTTGAAGCCTGCCAATTTTCTGCCAGTCGCACTGTATTTGTTCTAGTCTGAGAAAGAAAGGAGGAGAAAGGGTGTGTGGGGGGAAAGACTAATAACAGAAGAAAAACAACTGTGTGAAACACACCGAAATAACATGAGCTGCTCTGATTGTATTTCCCGGCAGCTAGTCCTTGGATTGTGTTCTGCAGAAGAGAGAAGAACGTAATGCAAATATGTAATGAAAGCAAAGCAAATACGCACCTCACACACCACACAGACCCCCAGTAAATAAATAAATAAATAAATAAATAAATCCTGGAAATGGAGGGAGAATAATTTGCCTCTTCATGAGGTACATGTGCCTGGAGATATTGTTTGCAGCTGGGAAGGAACCGAGATTTCCTCCCCACCTGCTGTGGCAGGTGAGGGGATTCTTCCAGTGTCCTCATGTTGACACCAGCCTCTGCATCCCAGTGCCATGTATTGTTGAGGCTTAGCCCTGGCTTAGCCCTGGCTTAGTGGTTGGTGTAGGGGAAAACATCTCCCTTAGCATCATGTTTTCTAGTAGAACATCCACCAATGACTTCTTTGAGGATGGTCTTCWGCAACAGAGTGGTAGGTGGGGTCTTCTCTGTTTCTCTGAGAGACGGGACCTTCTGACAGTGTCTGAAATGCCTCGGACATGCCACTGTGTACAGAATTGCGAGCCACTCCAAAAGGCAATGATCTGCCTAAAGATAGTCCAGAGAACTGTGACAAGATTGATCAAGGTCATGGCAAAAATTTACTCATGAAGAGGGATTAGCAAGGGCTCCAAGACTGTACATTTAGGAGAGGAGATGAATGTGAAGGGATGATAAAGGTATATTAGAAAATGATAGAGGTGTCTTTTGTTCTTTCTACCTCATAACACCAGAAAAAGGACAATTCCACAACAAAAATGGAATTAAAAATGGGGAAATATAAAGCTGATACAAGAAACTGCTTTTCCTCTGTGCTGTATCGTAATGGGAACTTTGGGAGCAAAGAGCCTACTGAGCCAAAGGAAGAAGCTGAGGTATTTATGCAGCCTACAACAACAGCCACTGCTAGGAGAACAGCCAGTAGGCCACCCTACATGAAAATATCTGCCAGCCATCTAGTTGTGTGCCTGTCAGCACCGAGCAAATCCAGGATATATTCAGGAGATAGCAAAGGGTGCTTTTCCAGCCTTTGACAAAAGTGAGTTGCACTCTTCAGGCTCATGCAAAAGCAAATCCTTTGCCCAGGCCCACAGCAGCAGCTCATGGTGCTGCACATCTGGTAGAGTGGCACACAGGGAGGCATTTGCTAGGAGCTGCGATTCRTCTGTTTGCCATTCTGTCACCCCTGGTACCAACAGAGATGCAGTGATTATAGGAGATAAGGCTAGAGAGGACTGTGCCAGGGGCCATGCAAAAATCACCCATCAAACCATTCCCTAACACATGGTATAGCTCTCAGATGGGACCAAATCACATCTGTATGTGACACCATATTTCCCGAAATTTCTCCTGCCTCTTGCTGTGTTCCCAGCACAGAAGAAAAGAGCCCGTCTCCCTCTGTGAGCCAGTGGGGACAGTGASTGCTGGCATTACGTGCCAGAAAGCATGCAATGAGTTGTACAGTGCTGCAAAGGAAGCAGAGCTGCAACAGGGTAAGGTCTGCAACCTTGGATGGAGATAGATGAGTGTACACTCAAGAGAAGAGTCARCTGCCATTAATGTCTATCCTTTGGCTGATGCAATGACAGCCGGGGGTTTTGTTTTTCTCTTTTTCCCCCCTTAGTTATACTGGGTGAAGCCTCCTCTGGTAGAAAAGGACAGCAGCAGGCAGGGCCGGAGGAGATAACAGCACTGACAGGTCCGAAACACGTGAGCTGCAAACCACCACTCCAAGATATTTCCTTCTAGCTCTATCCAGACAGATTGCTTTTGCCATTTGGAAACAGATCACTGCAGTGACCTGTCCCTCCTGTAACGTGTCACCACGGGGGTTCACACTTTGCCTACYCTCCTAGCTCTCAGCCCCTATTTACCTCCAGGAGTGGACTGGATGATTTCTCCCAGGAACCAGGAGGAACCAAGGACAGAGGTAGGTGGCCACCCTTCCGTCTTTCATCTCTAAACTTCCACTGCTTTCCAGCTGCTCCTTCTGGCTATTTCTCACCCACTCCTGCCCAGAGGTGGCTGGAGATTGCCACAGCTCAAAACTCTCAAATTCCTACACAAGGCAGCGGCGAACCACCCTGCCTGCAGCTTCCAGCTCCTGGGCCTTACAGCCCCATCTCCCTGACCCCACTCAGTCCGCAGCAGTAAGGAAACCTCCGATCCGACACTGAGGGCAAGCCCCAGGCAGCATTTCTCCTCTCCATCCCGGAGAACCGTGCACAGAAGCCAGAGAGGCTGGCCAGCTGGGACGGTGCTGGCAGCGGCAGCCTGCAGGCATGCAGAGAAGTCAGCAGTGATGGAAAAACAGCAGAACAGCACTGGGTTTGGAGGAGGAGAAGACAGCTCTGATAAATTCCTCCTCCCCCCTCGACTGCCCTTGCTCGGTCAGCCACTCGCCGAGCTCCCAGCTGACAGCACTGTCAGGACATGGGGYCCCAGATGGAGATTAAGCACCCAGAGACCGGGATGAGGAGGCCAAGTCAGCGCCAACATCCAGAGGTGACCCAAAGCTTCCTTCAGTGCCTGGCGCTGATCCCACATGGATGAACGGGGTCTGCTATCTGTAGGGGTGCCTCCCGTCCCGTAAGCTCATCGCAGGGGTCGTGACACTGTCGTTCGGGGGTCCCACTCTGTGGGATGCCACGTCACGCCACAGACTCTTCTCTCCCCGTTCCATGAGAAACCGATGCTTAGACTTTATGCTTGGAAGATCAGTACTTGTTTTGGCCTTCTCAAGACAAAAATAATAGCAGCAGTCCTACGCTCCCCCTTTCCCACTGTGCTGGCAAAAGAGGACTGTCAGTGAAAGAAGAGCAGAGGGTTATTAGACCCGGTCTCTGCTGGATCCCCACATACCTCTGTGGTGCACATCATTGCAAGAAAACCTTACCCACATGGGGAGAGTGCAGTGGGTGAAGAGCAGCAGACATTTGCAGGGAAAATGAGAGTCAACATAACAACTGGCTTCTGGGGAGCTGCATCCYGCAGCTCCCCTGAAACCAGCTGCCAAATATGAAGAAATCTCATTGCAATATCTCACCCCTAGGGCCCCTCCTTCCGCCCTGCGCACTCACCCCCAAATGCAACAAGCCAAACTCCCCCCCCTTTTGCTTTTATTTCCCCCCCCCCAAGCAAACAAACAACTCAATGCCAGGGGAAGAAGACCACAGTGTCTCCTGGCGATGGGCAAAGCCCCCCCGTGAGGGTTCAACCTGCGTCATTCRCGTACTGGGAAAGAAGAAAACAGCAAAGCTCTCGGGGAGGAGAGGTGTGCCGGGGATGGGGGGAAGGCTTGAGATTTCTTGAATGTAATACAGATCACATATTCATGAGCCTGAATGAGACATCCCCTGCCAGCGCTTCCCAGCCTGGCAGTGGTTCAGGTGTCCCTGTCCCCTCGATTCAGGTCCTGGCATCCAAGTCTCCACCGTGGAATTTTTTTTTTTTTTTTTTTTTTTTTTTTCCTTCCCTTCTCTCTCTTCCTTTCTGGAAAGCATTGTACTACGCTGGCAGCCTGCCATGCTCACGTCTGCCTCCCACTTCATCCCCGTCTGCCATTGTTTCCAATCAGTTTAGGAAACAGCACTGAGAACAATTAGAAAAGATAACGAGGAAGAATTACATAATTACAGGCCACYGCATCCAAAGCATTTTTGCAGGCTGAGCTCTGCCTGAGGGAGGGAGAGGGACTTAATCACACTCTGTCTTTGCCTTAACTTGACTGGCTTACCATCATCATCACGAGATACCTGGAGAGAGGTCCCTTCTCCAGCTGGACTCTGCAAGCTGCCACAAGAAAGGGTTTCACCCAAAAAGATAGTTTTCCTGGGCTTGGGAGAGAGGAATATCTTTCTTTCTCCCATGCCTTATCTGTCTGGGGGAGGTTTCAGGCTCAGCCCTGCCCAGCTGTCTCCCTGGATCACATCTGAGCYGCAGCCTTCACCGGCGGCGAGAAGGAAGATACTCAAGGAATTAATCTGCTYTCGAGGTCCCCAGTGAGGCTTATGCAATAGTCCCCAGCTAAGCGAGGCTCYGATGTGCCAGCAGAAAGATATCACGAAACTGCAAAGCAAGCGAAGACACCGAGAGCAGCTCCGTACGCGGGGACAAATCTGTGCCCACAGCACGGGCACTCCCCTACCAAAGCCCCGTCCCTCCGACCAGACCTCCTTGCTGCAAGGAGCCSCAGTTCTGGTGGGGTGCGTGCATCCGTAGCTAACACAGGCTCTACACCCGAGCTCTCCTCTACCCCTCCCGCCAAAGTCCTGCTTGATACTTCACCTGTGTGGCCCAGGCCACCCATTATTTCCGTATTTTTCCAAATCACCTGCACGGCRCTGCTGTGACACCGGAGTCCAGGTTTCTCCAGGTGGCTCGGAGGTGAAGCCAGAAAACCCAGCGCTGAATGGCTGCTGTTTGCGTTGCTAAACACCTGCCTAATTTCGCCTATCCGATTCCCTCACCCCTCCCCGTACAACAGGTTCACCACCTGCCACCTCTTGCATTAGAGCTACCGGAGAATATAATGCCAGGAAAGGAGACATTTACCCAGGAGAGTCTTGAATGCTTTTCTTTGGAGGATTTCAAAGCAATTCTCCTATCATCATCCTCGTGTGGCTGGAGGCAGACTGCTATGTGAACTGATATTTGATCTGGCTTCAGAGAAGCTCTAAGCTCCCTGCATCTTCTTTGCCATACACGCTGGGGTTGATTTGCTGCTCAGCCGTTATTTCTGGGAGCAGAGAAGCATCTTCAAATTTAAGAATCCACTTATTTGGCCGTAAGCGACTCTTAACAAACATCAGAGTAATTAAAAATCTCCCAAAAGCATGAGATCTGGGAAATGCCTTTGATATTTGCTCTGACTACAAATGCTCTCTCATCCTGACTCAGGGTGTCACAGATGTTAACTGCGAATTCCCCTTCATTCTTTAACCTCCTGAGCTCAGCAAATCCACCATTACCACGTCCTTCCTGATCTAGGTGTAATTCGGAGCTTTTGAAATTAAACCCCTTTCATGACACCTTTGATTGAGACGTTCCTGCAGGAGGACTCTAGGGCTTCTCCCTTCCCTTTCAAGATGCAATGAAAGTGAGAAACTGTCCAAGCTTTGCAGGAGGGCTTGAAATTTGAAAATCGGGCATGGGAAATAACACATAATGCATGGATGTACAGGYGTTCATACGATCTTGGAATAGGAGCAAAAGGGCTGGAGCAGCGGCTTCTTGGAGGTTCCTCCTCCAGTTTGGCTGATGGCCTCCTGCGCTCCCCACTTATSAGGTCTTGCTGGGCAGGTGAAGCATTAAGAGATCCTTGTACAAAAATACCCATTCTATCATTTAAAATAAATCAGACAGTGCAACCCAAGCTTGGGGAATTACACAGATAAGCGAAACAGACRTTTCCAGATTAACTCATGTGAGATTCATCACCACAGTGAGTATTCAGACGTGGATTCATATCACRTAAATTTAAGGTAACTTAGAAAACTAGTCACCCGATGCTGCTGCATCAGGCAATGAGATGCAGAAGGCACCTTTGCAGAGCAATTCAGATCTACAATAGAGACAGACCACCTCTGGGCATACTAAAGGCTCTGCATTGCCAGTGAAAGCCCAAGGGTGGCCAGGCAGCTCACTTAGATACCTAAAGTAGGTGGGACTAYGTTTCTTGAGGATGTGGTTCTCAATCATTGCAATGATCATATACAGGGATTGCAGCATTCTTAACTGGGAGGGGACCAGTCCTGCTGAGGAAGTCTGGACTGGGGCACAAGATGCATTACTCAGTGAGGAAAATTATCAGCGTGTCCAAGTTTTTTAGATAGTCCATGGAAGGTTAGCTTGGATTTCAGAGAGGGCTTAAACAACAACTCAGTCTGGACACTCCGCTTTGGAATGACAACATTAACCAGCATGTTTTGCTAYGTTCCCATCCAGAAACAAAGCTTGAGCAGTCACACAAGTTTGGAGATGCTGATAGGAAGATCTTTAGAACAGGACTGATTGGACACCCCGTGTTTAGGGTTCCTCAGGCCCCCTCCAGATGCAGTAACACACTCAAGCTCTTGCAGGGAGGGGTTTTACATACAGAATTTGAAGCACTTGGGATGGGTCTGGGAAAGAGCCAGGGGACTTCCCAGGGAGGGGACAAAAGCAAAAGTGGATGAAGCACTCACACAGGGAGGAGTCTGTGTTTATGAATAYGCCTCTGTGATTGAAAAGAAAACACAAACCAAAACAAACCAGGAGGATGGTAAAAATAAATAAAAAAAAAACAATATATGAAACGTGGGCTGAATGATCTATAAGGAAAATGCTCCTCAAAGCTTTGCACCAGTCATCAATGGCTCTTCATCACAGCTGCGTAGTAACAACTATCACAGGGGCAGGGGTTTTTGCATGCACTTGAGCAAAATGAAAGCCCCTCTCCCAAGTTAGGGAGCCCAGGGAGGGGTGCGGGAAGGAGGAGGGGGTCCATTTTTGTCTCTCAAAAGCACTCCTTATGGCACTCACTTGATTTCCCACTGTTCAAAAGATGGCTTCCCATCATTGCCACCACTCCCAAGCATAGCGAGGTGATGGAGACAGAGTCATTAGATTAGATGAACACCCCAGGGAGGGACCCCCTGGTGCAGAGCCCTTCAGGTACTAAGAGCATCCAGGTTGGGTGCCTTTGGGAGGAGGATTTCCCTTTGGTGACCAGCACCCTGCCAAAGTTGTGACCCTCCAGGGTCCATCCAGAGCCCACTCTGCAGGGATCCCTACAAGCTCTGCCCTATTGCTGGACCATCRGGGAGGGGGTCCCACTTGAACAGCCCTCCCTGAGCTGAGCAGTTCCTCTCCGTGCCTTCCTGGTCCCCAGGACCCACCTGCACCGCATCACCCCAGGAGAGCAAATCTCCGACAAAACAACAGAATCTCGGAGCAAATCTCCGACAAACAGCAGAAAAAGAAGCGTTGAGGGAGGGAGAGGAGGGAAAAATGGTTTCAAAACCTGGACACATCAAGAGACTGTTTCCATGGCAACCTCGTTCCTACAGCAGCTCAAGCCTGTTTTAATCAGTGGCAGCATTTGCCAATAAAGTCTGCTGGGGTCTGCACTTMCTTCCCGTGTATCTGCACCGGGATGGATGGGGCCATGCATCCCCAGAGGCAGGGGACACCTTTGGGAAATGACGGTGATTATTTTTTCCATGRGGCTTTGGTAGCTGGAGCCAAGCTGCCGTGATACCCACCCCATGCCACGGAGGGGGTGCAGGGCAGCGCTCTGGGCACGCACACCTCTGCAAACATCCTTACACTCGCTTCCCCTGCTAGAAAATCTCAATCCATGCAGCTTCACAGCCTCCTCGACCTGCTGTCAGCAAGCTTAGCCCTTGGTGGCTTGCAAAGCTGCCCCAAAACCCATGAGCTGCCAGCGSTGCCTGCAGACATCAAACCATGGTGGAGGTAGGAGCGGTGGGAAAGGTCCGGAGGTAGCGGCCGTGGTCGGTACCATACGGTGTGTCAACGGGGCTGCGCGGAGGTGACACACGGAGGAGGTGAATAGCTCAATCCTCGACAGCGGATGTAGGAGATTATGTTTATAAGAAATTGTTATTTCCACTGGTCTAGTTCAAGTGCACTTTGTTCTTTGCTACCTGGAGCCTGTAAGGTGCCAAACTGCAAGATGATACCTCATGGRCGTTTTTATGTTGTTTGTAATACTGTTATTTCCAAGGAGTCCGAGAAGAAAATGTTTAAATTCAGTTCTGGTTCAATTCCAGAACAGCAGGTCTGGTTTAGATGGCTTAAATCAGCTTCCAGTTCAAGTTCACCTCAATTCCCCTGGGATTTTGCAGTGCAAATTTACATAGTGTAACCCAAGCAACCAAACTGCCTAATGCCCTTGGCCTCAGATCTGAAGCAGCTCTGCAAAAAAATTCCTCAAGCAGAAAGTGTCACAAATTTTTGTTAAAAATCTTCATGYTCACTATTTATACAGCACCTGTCACATTGGGGTCTGGATTAAAATTGGACAGAGATTTTGACTTGTAAACAGTTGTCATCAATCAACACAGGGTAAGCATGACCCACAGCAAAAAATAACTTCTCAATAGTTTTGAAAAGTTTGAGAAGTTTCTTTGTAAAGTTTCAAAATTAAAGATGTTGATTCTTTTTTGAAGGAAATTTTAACTGATTTTAAAAATTACAAAAATCAGAAAATATCAAAGTGAGGAAAAAAATATTTCATTAAGCTTCTAATACTTAACTGGACCCTGTGTTAAAGCAGTACATTCTTTTGTTGCTTTTTTAATGTCTTTATTTCAACAGAAAATGGGAAGAAAAGGTTTTATGTCAATCAGAAGATTTTTCAATGTGTTTTTGCTTTCAACCAGTGAACCTAAAATCAATTATTTGTACATGTTTGGCCCTGATCCATGACTAGGACTTCTCCAGTAATTCAAATAAACACAAATTGATGGTAATCTCACTATGTTTGGGTTTGCTTTCTGCAAGTGTTCTAATGGACTGGTTTAGCACCAGGAAATTTTGCAAGCATAAACACGGAGCAATTTTCAGGGACTGTCTCTGGAGAGTGAATTTTGAACACATTTACCCATCCTGCTTCTAGGAAGTATCTACGACATGCCACATAAACAAGTGGTCTGTCACACTGGACCACCACAGCCCAAATTTAATGGGCTTGCAATGAAGTGCCTGACAGAGCTTGCTGCTTTTTCCAACAGGGTTCACCCAATGGAGCTGATGGGTGGGGGGCTTAAAATGATGTGGACTATTTCTTTGCACAACATGCTGTCAAACCATGAAGCTCCCTGCCTCAGGGCATTCTCGATGCTCAAGGTCTGCGTGGCTTCGAAAAGCACGCAAATTTGGGGAAGAAAAATCCACCGCAAGCACTAAATACAGTAGCAGCGTATAAACCATCCCAACCACTCCTCTTGAGTGCCTCTTCCCCACTGGCAAACTCTGTTCCCGATGCCTCTGTGCACCTTCACTTCAGCTTCTGCTCACTGTAAATATTTAACAAAGCTTGCTTTCTCCGGAGACCCCCTCCTCAACGCCGCCTCGCCTGAACACTGCATCTGAACGCCAGCCAAGGTTAACAAATTTGAGTGAAATGTCATGGCTTAGCCCTTCCTTCCTTCTCCGGCACCCTCCAGAGTGTAGATTCATGCTCCACAAGCCACAGGGTGTTGTTGTATTTGCTTTTTCTTGCAGGGAGCTATTCCCATTTAATGCTTTGCCTGACAGCGTGCTGTGATTAATAGGTGATGTGCCAAAAGCCACATACTATTATTATTATTATGGCAACATTTAGAGGTCATAACCAAGAGCAGGGTCCCATTGTGCCAGGCACCGTACGCTGTTGGAAGTGGTTCCTGACCGAGAAAGCCTCCATCTAAGTAGGCATTTCTGGGAATGGGGGGAAAAAATGTACAAAAATCTAAATGCTGTGGATTTTTTCCTACGGTATCATGCACAACGGAAGCAGTAGAAGAGAATAACTCTGTCCACCAACACCCTGACACCCAGTGTGCTAGACCATGCTGTCCACCAGCTGGCAATTAACTTTCATGCATAATCATTCAACTATTGCACAGGGTACATGCATGGGTACAAGGTTTTTGGTCATTGGGTTAGATTGCATCTGCAAGGTTAGACTAGCATGTTCATGAGAAACCAAAAAAAAAATATCCCAAAAACAAAGCAAAAAACACCAAAATTTTGTTAGTCAGTGTTAGAAAGCCATGCCTTCAGTATAGACTTCCTCTTCCATCCTGGAGAGCTCAAGCTTTCCTCTTTGTGACATGCATGTTAATAGAACAAACTGCCTTGTTTTCTAAAAAGATGAACCTAAACACCAGGTCAAGTGATTTGACCAAGATTTCAGAGCAATTTGTTGGAAAGAGCACAAATAAAACCCTGAAGTCGTAACAACTTGTCCAGTGTGTTGTCACCTAGATCCCACACCCAGGTCTGGAAGATGCAACATCCCTTAGCTCCCTCTACCCAGCATTATTTCCAATCCCATGCAAAGGAAAAATAACTGAAAAGAATGAAAGGGGGAAGGATTTCTGAAAATGTATATTGCAGCACATGAATGATTGGTATGTTGCTATTGACTGGTGCTCCTTTCTATACCCAACAGGAATAAATCCTCCACTATCACACAGCACTGGGATCTCAGTATGCTTTTTTTATTAAGTAAGAGCCACCCTCACTTCAAAATAGAATAAATAAGTAAATAAGAGTGAGCTACAGAAAAGCTGCCTTGGATCCTGGTGGGATATTACATTTGTCTGGGTCTGTCAAACCACATAAGCTTGACTCCGCATAGGAAATTACATTATGATACACAATGGCCGACTCTGGAAAGAAAGTTGTCCCCCAATAACACCCAATTGTATTTCTTTTTGCAGTGCTGTCTCTGAACTAACCAGCCTGAAACTGCTTAAAAAGAGTCTGACATGTCATTTATACTATGGCGGAGGATAATAATTTCACTTAAAGAAGCGAGATCACCAACTGAATCAGAAAATAGTTACACCTGTGGAAGACAAGTTTAATATGATAACAGGTCTGGGAGAATGAAATAAGTAATTCTCCCATATATACTTCTACTTTAAAAAAAAACAGCTAAACAAAAAAACCCAAACCCCCCACAACTCCCTGCAACGCTACTGCATGGAATCAATCAAATATCTCCCACATGGACAGTTATTAACTGTCCCTTGTTTGTGCAAAGGACTATCAAATAAGAGCTGGGCCTTGGAAGTACTTCTGAGTTATTGGCTTTTCCACGCTCATGAAAAAGTCATCATGTTTATCTCTGTAGAAGAAAAAACCTCTTCTTAAAAAAAAAAAWAAAATAAAAAAAMMCGACAGCTTGAAGGCAAGAGCCACGTGGCATGCTAGAGGAGAGGGGGAAATGGCATGCCGAGCACAAAGCCRTCCCCAGCAGAACTCTAGATAGCAACAGCCCGTGGAAATCCTTTCCTTTTACTACAGATGCAGCTAAATAGTGTTGAAAGAAAATGAAAACCAACAAGAAGCAGGGATGGTTTTATCAAACCTCCACAAAAGTTGAACTGCTCCTGGGAGCTGGTTTTTTTTTTTTTCTCCTTCTGAGCAATTCAGCAGCGACAGAAAGGATGATTTCTGCCGTGCACACCACCCATAATTCCATCGTCGGATTTGATGTTTCAAAAGGAAGCTTCAATCCCCATGAATAAAAGCAACTGTTTGAAAGAGATTATTCACCTGCCATGTAACCTAGTCAGGAGGGAGCTGACGGCTCGCAGCGAGTTTGTGATAGGCCAGCCTTTACCCYTCCAAGTCTAGATTCAAGCAGAGACATCAGTAATGAATTTTCACAAAGTGCTGATAGGAAAGAAGGTATCTTCAGCTCTTCCTTCTCTTCGTGTCCTCCTCACATCTTGAGTATTAACTACAACCTGCACCGTCCCTTTCTCCTATGGCTGATATGGTTTTGCTTTTTCTGAAAGAGCAAAAGAGAGATTTGACTTCAGGGGGATCTTTTTTTATTTTGCTCCTGCACGTAACTCTCCAAAAGCAGGGCTCCATCTCATGGTTATTGGAGGCCTCGTAACTCTCCTTCCACTTACATCCAAGGGCGTTTCTTGCCTGCTCTGAGCTTCCTTCACATTTTCCCTGCTATTTGACTTTCCCCCAGTTACCTGTGTTACAGACCTCGGCAAGAGACAAGTCAGTGATAACCTGGGGTTTTCATCTGCTGGGAGAAGAGAATAGCTTTAAATAAAAATGGAAATTTAAAGTAGAAAGAGGACAAGAGGTGATAACAATACCCATGTCCTGCTGTCAAATAGCTTAGTGTAGCATTTACCATTCATATAAACCCATAAAATAGTCAAGGGCTTTTTTATCTTGAAAAGAGTCAGCAATGAATCCAGCTTCAGCCCATCTATTTCACTGGTGCTCTCCAAAACGTCAGTGATGGAAACAATTCATTGCCATCAGCAAATTCCTGCCTTCCCATTTTCCCTCCAGACAGCCCTACTCAAGTCGCTCCCTTCACACTGCTTTTCTCCTCCTCTCTGGGTTAGCAGGTCTCCTTTTTGGTCCCAGGGACAATGCAAGGAAGCRTGGAGAAAAGAAAGGAAGACGGCAGTTCCCACTTCCACCTTCCCAGGAGATAGCAGCCACCTCCATGCACCTAAGGATGCTAAGAAACCACATCAGCCTCATGAAAAAAAAAGAGGCAAAAAACAAAGATTGCATTGAGTGAGAACCAGAATTAAGATAATGGGCCTTAGAAGATGCTTTTCCAAAAGCAGAGCTAGCACTGCACTTTGCACAAGGAAGTGGTTCATCCCCATTGCACTAAAATAAYGATAACACCCTGGACTAGTCCCATGATGTGGTATCCACCCCAAACCACACGAAGCATTTCAGAAGAGGGAACAAAACCTTCACTGTGCACCACATAAAAAATTCACTGTGGAAATTAATGATCAAAGACTGGTCTCCAACCTGAAGAGCAAAGTTTAAAAYTCCTTCAAAACTTATCCTTACAACACACACTACTGGAAGATGGGAAGATGAAGCTGGCCCATATTCTTACTCTTCCCCAGGGTTCTGCTCACTGTTTGGACAGCACAGGGGGTTAGACAGGTCTGACAATTGACCCGGGTGGGCAGCACTTACAGCAACTGTGTGGAGATKAAAGGCAACGCTAGCTGTTATTGAATCTGTCTCAGTCCAGGTGATGAGGATCGCCAAGCACCTGGAATAGCACAWCTTCCAGTGTAGACAAGAAAATCTGTGCTCTACCATAAGTTCAGCTTACTTTAGCCTGAAATCAGAGCTTGTTCCACAAGCTTTTTGGTTCTAGTGAGTGGAAGCAGAGGAAATCCCCAGGACAGCATGTGTAGCTGAAGTGTCTAGCTAAAGGGGAGATCAGGATTCCCTTGATATGCAAGAGTTTGTCTTCCTGATTTGATTTTTTTTCCCCTGTGTTTTTTCCATACATGTTCTTTGTCATGGAGTCTGTCTCTGTTGTCCTCTTGAACCTAATATCCAATACATCTAGGCTAGAAATACACATTTTGTTTTGTGCATTTAGGGAAGCAGCAGGGAAAAGAGAAAATGGAAGAAGCTGAAAGCATTGGGAAAAGGAGATAGAAGGGGGGAAAAGATTAATAAAGAGGAAAGAGAAAAAAATGACAACTGTGTTGGGAAAAATAAAAGCAATATAATTCGCAGAAACCTACCCTGACACAAATTAGTCCTGCTCCTCTAAGCAGCTTCCTAGGGACAGAAGATGGGTCAGGGAACACAACTTTCTGCCCTCCTTCGATGGAGCTTTCTAGTGCCAAGGGAGCAGAGTGTAAGTTCAACTGTGGAGGTTCACAATGCCCACATAACCCTAAACACCRAATTCTGCCTTCCATGTTGGTCATTGCCTGGGAAAGCTGGAAGGAGCCCTGGGAAAAAGCCGCTTAGTGCAACTGGCACTGCTCTTCTTTCGCTTTTTCTGAGCCAGGCATGAAAGTCTTGGGAGAAATTCAGGAATCCATRAAACTTGCTTTGAGAGAAAATGCAGCTGGCTCTCGTATGGGAAGGGGAGAGAGACACCTTCTCTGACACTGAACAAGAAGTTATCCACAAAGTTTTCCCATCATCCCAACMTATATTTAATGACAGAATACACATATTTGCATGTTGGAAGAAAGAGAAGACTACAGATATTCTGGGTCAATTYTACAAGGAGTTTGTCATTCTGCTACCCAATGGTCCTTTCAGGAAGAAAGCAATGGACATCCTCCTGGACCTGGAGTCAAAAAGAGTCGACATGTGGTGCTACATCATTCCAGCGCTTCAGACCTGTATTCTGGTATTTTTTACCCAGCAGTTGTGGGATAGACTGCACGGCAGGACTGCTGTCTTATTACACTGTACAACTTCCAGTCTATCACTGTAGATGYGAGCACCTTTCCATTCACAGGGAATACCTTACCTGTATCCTTCCTTAAGGATGTATAACATATTGCAGCAATTTTGGAGCAACTTCCATTGTGGCCTAGATAGATGAGACTCCAGAAGAGGCAGAAGCCATATCACCAACAAACTTAATGCTCAGAACCAGCTTGTTCCTCATCCACAGCACTTTTCCCAGAAAAAGCACAGATCACAGGTAATCCTTGGGATCACTTGGCTCATAAGTTTTATTCAGATCCCCAACAGGTCATCCTACACCACCTATTCTCCTSTGGCACCCTAATTCTTTGTTCTGATTTGGAAGAGGATCTAGGTTTTGCTAMTCCTTGGTACTACTGAGAAATGAACAGTTTGGAAATAATTAAAACCTGCCATTCTGCCTTCTTTATCCAGAGGTGACAATCTGTTTCCTTTCCAGCCAACAGCCTGAGGAAAGCTGCCCAMACCCATCTTTTGGGACTGAAAACCTGAGATTCAGCCCTATCCAATGATTGACAAACCCAGTGACTTCCATCAGCTTTGGCTCAATCTTAACTTTGAAAGAAGTTAACTAGAATCTTAACTAGAAAAAGGGTGATTAGTTTTGTAGGAATGCAGCATCCCCTTTCTCATTGCTCTTGAAAGCATATCCAGATACATCCTGAAAAAGATAACTTGCAGTCATACAGCCTGGAGAGTCCCATTGCATTTGAGTAGAAGCTGCAGGCTGTCTACTTATACAACCTTTACTGAGGAGGGAGAAGACAACCCTAGATTTTAAAACAGTAAGAATGGCTTTACTGGGTCCAGTCAAAGATCCAGCTAGCAAATAGCTGCCTCTGGCAACAGCAGGTGCCAATGGAAGAGCACAGGAAAAGGGTAAACATACAGCAATATGTGCYCAAAATACTCTTTCCAAGAGTTTTAGGCTGAAGGATGATCCAAACAAATGTAGAAACTTCACAGTTAATGGACCTCCATTGATTACTTTGCTACAGATTTGTCTGGCTGCTTTTTTGAACGCAGACTACGTCCTGCAGCAGGAAGTTCTACCAGTCAATTAGTTTTTGTGACCAGAGAGATGGTTTTTTTCCCCCAGAACAAGTTTCCATTTGTTTTGAACTTGACATCTGCTGGTTCCATGAGAAAGTCCCTAGTTCTTCCATTGGAAAAGACAATGAACAATTGATCCTTATCCATTTTCCATGGAAATGACTCCCCCCACCCCTCAAAAAAAAAAACACCAAAAAAATCAAACAGGACTAGAAACTGGATTTCTCACTAGAAAAAGAAAATAGAGGAACAATGCTGGGACTGTCTATTAGGAGATCTGTCTCAGTTTTTAGATCATCTTTAATCCATTCAGGCCTTTTATTATGCTTCCACGCTTGCTATTTTTACAAAACAGTTGACCCCTCCATAACAGCAACTGCTTCTTTATACAAAACCCGCTTCTCCCTGGGCAAAAATTTACATCTTTCACTGCCAGGCTCTCCCAGGACTTTGTGGACGACAGATCCATCCCGGCTATACCGGAACACTTTCAAATTTCAGCAGCAAAACCTAGATTCAGATCTCCCCTCTCCTCAGTAGCACAGATACCTTGTCTCTTTCCCTCTTGGTTCTGCACATCTATTATGCGCATTTTCATTAGGAGCATTTTGCAAGCGATCTGTTGATTCATTGTATTAGAATTGCAAACAAATGGTATCATTTTCCCTGCACGCTCTTCTTTGAGAATTCAGCATTGATTTCCCAGCATTGTCGGGCTACTTGACTGACACTTCTGCTTGATTTGAACTCTCTAAGATTTCTCGCTGAAACCACTCCTGCTCATCAGTTCTTCTGCTAGGACTCAAGAGCTTGCAGGAGCTCAGGCACCTGTATTAGTTTACACAGGCCCCACATTTCCCCCTTCTATATATGATTTATAATGTTTTGCCTTGAAATCGTAATGTGACAGTGGAAWGTGGGGAGCAAAGGGCCGAATTCAAATCTGTACCTGATGTAATTCTATTGACTACRACGTTTGCTGTGTGTCGGATGGGGATGTGCGTTTTTATCACATCCAGACCTTCAAAGGGYCCTTGATGCTCTAGGCAGTCAATGCACTATTTAATCCTTCAAGTGCTGGGTTTCCTTCTTTTTCCTGTGTGTTTTTGTCTTTTTAATAGATAAATGTGAATTTGCCACRGCTGCTGTTATATCTGAAACCACAACAAAATACTTTCAAATGTTATCACATTTTTTACTCGCGTAGAGACCCATATTCATGGGTCTCACACACCTTGACAAATATTCGTGGATCCTGACATATCCGGCCTGCATAGCAAGGTTTAGGATCTTACAGAGGAAAACAGAGGGAGAGCAGCAGTAAATAATTTGCCCACACTGTTGCATAGCAGGGTTTCTCTGATTGCAGAGATCAATTCCAACAAAATGATCCATGTCAAAGTGGCACTTTCGAAAGTCTAACTATCTTCTCATTAAAGAACAAAACAGGATTAAAAGCCTATTCATGATCTGTACAGCTCCCACCGAAATCAGCAGGAATTTTTTGCACTGCTTTCAGTGGGAGCTGAAGGTAAGTTTCTCAGGACATTTCAGCATATTCTGCCTTAAAAGAATGAGGCTTTGGCACCTTCAGCGGTTAAGTGTCTTCACACCCCTATGAACCTGGACCATAAGGTCAGAGATCAACTCTCCTTGCAAATGACCAATTAGGAATGCCAAGATCAAATCCAGGTACTAATCCAAGACTTTAAAACAAAGCATCAGAGCATCAAGGCCATCTGCACTTACTACCAGTGCAGAATCAAGACATCTAGTGGGAAAAGGGCCTTTGGATGTCCAAGATTCAGTATGTTAGGCAGGAAGCACAAGGAAAGATCCTATAGTGCAGGAAGCAATCTCTTCATGACAAGTGAAATGATTTCAGACCTTTAAAATCAAATTGTGCAAARCCCTGGAAAGCACACTGATTTGGTGCTTACTATGAGGTCTTGAAGAGGAGATGATTGACAAACCCTTCCAAATGTTCTCCCTTTGCTGACTGGATAACTGAGCCTTCATTCAGCTGGACTCAAAGTGGTCTCATGCAGAGACCTGAGGGCATCTCAGTGCAGGAATRCGAGCCCCTCTCTGCTCATCTGCGTCCCACACAGATCGTCGAAATCCTGGCCCAGTGCCATTAATAATGATATCTCCTGGGTGTGTTTCTCTTCTGACTGGCTGATTGATTTTATTGCTGTGGCAGAGAATTGCAAATATGAAGTGCTCAGTGTACCAAAATGACATTTGTGTAACTTATGTTGTRAATACTTACTGACACGCTGACGTCGTTGTTAATGTAAGAATGTTAAGAGGCTATTAATTTCATTATTGCTTAATCAGCAGTGAGCATTACTGTTCTCCTCTCCAGCCCAGCTGCTTGGCTGGTGAGATGTCCTCCAGACAGGAGACTGGGAATGCAGGACAGTGTTGATGATGCCAAATGCTGGTACACGATGGGGCACAACTCCACACAACATCTGTGCACATCTGGAGCCTAGACRGAGTARCTGCCTTTATRAGCCTCAAATGGATAGGGTGTCTGRAAGASCTCAGTGGTGTCCCAGCCTTGAACTCAATCTAGGTGGAGACAAGACCTTCAGCCTTTTCTTGGTTCCTCAGATGAGCATCAGAAGTGATCTTTCTTGTTTCGTTTTTCTTGCCTTCTCTTTCCTGTCTCTTCTCAGCCTTAGAAAACCCCACTACAAATCTGAGAAACTAGTTCTCAGCACCAAAATAACTCAGCCTTTCCCTATGCCCCCAAATGTCATGTGSACCCAGGACAGAAAAGACCCTGTTTCACCCCTTCTTGGATACGATTCTCAAATTCATGAGAATGTCTAAACCTGTGGGATATATGAACACCGTTGTCTTCATTGCTTATTTTATCAGATCTATTCTTTTATACACTCTGCCAGAGTTCATTGTAGGCCAGACCCAAAATCTCCCAGACTCCAGGAAGTTAGAGCAGGAGGGGAGAAAAAGACCTGTAAAGTCATATAGTCTGACCCTCTTTTAGTGCAAGAAGAAAAAGGTTCCCTTGGGGAGACTGGGGCGAAAGGATGCAGAGAGACAGCTCTTGTAATGGGAGAACTATTAGCCCAATGAGTTGAAAAAGTGACAGACCGATAAGAAGTAGCCTGAGTATRAGGAATAACTTCCTGACAGCAAGATCTATCAGACTGCAGGACAGAGGCCCAGGGGAAATGTCAAGAGGACCAGCATTCAAGCCACTTAGAACAAAACATATTTGGAAGCAAACCTGCAATGACCAGGAGACTAAACTAACCACAACCTCTTCGCAATAAGTCTTTTGCATAGCTAATAATTCATAAGGAGTATTAGGAGGCATAAACAATGTCCAAAGAGGAATGCAGTTGACTTACCCGACTTCACCAACTTCACCGAATGAGCGTACAACTGCTACAGTTTACATGTCCCCTGGGACCTGCTGCAGCTGAACTAGGCTGAACAGAAAGATTTGCAAAATGGCTAGAATGCAAACCCCTACCCAGGACCGGCCAGAAGCAGCAGCAATGCGAGATTCACCACTACACAAGTTCTTACAGACAGCTAAGGCTGCAGGACTTCTAATCTCCAGGTGCCCCCAGGAAGGCAGTGAGTATCATCCAATGGGTATTTAAAATTAAGCACCAAACTCTATCTGTAGAAAGCCATGCAGGRAATCCTTTGCCTGACCCGTTCCTGCAACTTTCACTTAGGATCACACTTAGTGACAACACAGCCAACTAGAAGCCGTTCATCACCACAACTGTCCCCTGAGAGCTGACCCATCAAGGACAGTGTACTCATCGGTARCCTCACACAGGTCATGCCGATTCCAAGGATCAACCGGAGACGGTTGGGAGCACGTTACCCACTCCCAGGGTTGCACCTCTCCTGCAGAAACAACCGGGTTAGGAGGTGCTGGGATATCCGAGCCAGAAAGATTGAGTGCATCTAGCCTTGGAGATGAAAGAAGCAAGGGCTACTTGTGTACATCATAGCCCCCGAATCAAGACTCACATTCATTCACCGGTTCTGCCTCTGACTCACTGTCTGACCTTGAGAAAGTCATTTAATCTCTCTGTGCCTCAGGATCTGCATAAAAATAATTATTATAGCTGATGTTTTATGGGAAAAGATTGCTACCGTATAAAACGTCATTCTAAAATGCCCTTTTCAAATCCTTCATTAGAAAAAAAATTCTATAGGGGGGCAGAATTTCAGAATCTTATTAAGCCTTTCCCAGTGTCTCAGTGCATTTGACTAACTCTCAATACACGCTATGCTACATTTAGATCAGAATTTTAGACTACGAATTGTTGATAAAAATCTTCTAACTTATTCCAGTGGCAGCTTCAAGTTGTGATGATGAATTGTATCTAATTATTTATTTTGTCATTTGCAAAGATAGCTGGATAATAAATCACTATTCCCAGCTAGAAAACTTTGACTTAGCATCTCCCCTCCTTGTTAATCAACTTTTGAGCCATTCATTAGGTTTTCATCCAGAAATCCTTTTTCAAACAATTGTCAAGCAACGAACATTTTTCAGGTTAAAATGAAGCTGGAGATTGAGCAGTTATTTTCTTATTTAAGGAAAAAAATTCCCTGATTACTGTCAGCCAAAAAAAAAAATATATATATACCTTCAGCTTAAAACTTATCTTCTGTAAAATAAACATTGCTAGAATTTTTCACCCTGTTCCAAGCCCTCCAGCCAGAGAGCAAAGGCAGGGTTTTGTTGACAGCACTGTTTGCAAGAACAGCTTTCCTCTCTCTGTTTCAGGTTACCATCTCCAGGGAAGATGGTAAGAAAAAGGAGGAGTTTCTGAACCTTCCTCATACCAGCATCCTTCTTCASCTGGCCATGCACAGCCCCTCCAAGAGGAATAATCTTTAGCATCCCACTATAGAGTGCAGAAGAAAACGAAGGAAGAGAGTGATTGTTCAGAGGGCTCCACTCTGTCCTACCATACTTTTTTTCCCTCTCTCATGGCACAAATTATTAAGCAGATCTTTAGCTGCCACTCATTCCAACTGCAGAGAAAAAAGTCTCCTCTGCGTGAAGCCACCACACCTCAATCAGCGTCACGCCACCGCCWGTCACTCACGTATTACCCAATTCATTCACATTAAAGACCTACTCAGATCTGAGACTGTACAACACCTCGGCGTCATACACTTCTCACATAGAAATAACAAAAGAAAGAGAGGGCTGTGTTTCATTTGGTTGTTTTGGAAGCTGCGTATGAAAAGTGGTGGTGGTTGCCGGTGTTTAGTGGACAAAAGATTTGTCGCTCTTACAGGACAAAAAAGGATGGGTTTTTTTGCATGAGTCACACCTTCAGTTACTTAAAATCAAAATACTGATGTAACAGCTTTCTGATYACAGCTTGGATTTCCTTCACTGAGTTTCCAGCAGAATCTTCTCTCCTGCGGCACTGGAGGGTTTCTGAAACTCTACCCTTGCCTCCACGCAAGCGCCTGTGTAGGATAGCCAACACCCAGGCTTGGATGAAGGGTCATCCCTGTGCCCTATACTGCAGAGAAGGTCAAGTTGACCAGCCTTGTTAGAAACTCAACTTCAGCTGGGTCAAGGAAAGTCACTGCAGTGCTGGATGCAATGACCCTTGCAGTAAGCTCCATCACCGGATGGCAAAAGGATATTCCACCTTCAACCCAACATCTGCCTAATAAGACCAGAGGGGATGTCAGAGGGAGCACGAAGGAATCCAGCATTAGTGTCCAGAGAGTGCAGAGCATGCTGATAAATCCTAATGGCCTGACAGGGAGGGAAAATCAYGGCCAGGGTCATCCTCAGTGATTACACGAGGTCCCCAGGCACCCGGCGGGGAAGGAAACCCCACATCGAGGGCAGGTGCATTTACAAACTGYTGTGCTCTATGTGCTCAGCTCTGTTTCCCTGTGCTGGTCCTGAGCTTAACCATGTTAAAATAATTCAGGTGACGGAGTCCCAGGGCAACAAATGAAGATAGAAGCACCCTGCCAAATTCTTCAAACACTCTTCCTCAGGCTAATTAATTGCTGGATGCAAGGTTACCTTTAGGAGAAGGCTTCAGGCTTTTCTCATTGCCCTCTATGCAATAGCCCCCTCAATATTAGGGATTTAGAAGTGCACGTGGACACCACCACCACTACACAGCCACTTTTTTCAAGGAGACTGATACTCTGCAACAGGCAAAGGCAATAAGATCACAGCAAGCCTACCCTGTTTTTCCAAGTTCAAAAGGAGCTCTGGTTTCATTCATATGCACTTAAAGCCTGGCATCTTTAACATGCCTGAAGGTTTTACCATCTTCTGAGATTTCCAYTTGAATTACAACAGCAGTGGGAAAAGACTGAATGAGTCACAGTCTGGAGCTCTGTCCTCCTCCCATCCTGTTGAATCACACACAGATAACCTGATGAGAGGTTGTGCATCAGAGAGCACAAGGCAGCTGCGATTTGAAACACGCCCAATGTCCAATACCAACAACTCAACATTCAAAGCAGTGGGAGGAAAATTCAAATACATCTCAGGCACAAGTCTAGCTCTGTTTTCTGTTCTCTCGTCCTGAGAGAGTTCATGCCACGCTTGTAAGACAACAGAAGGACATTGCAATCTAGCCATTCCCAGGGAGGAGACCTACCAATGGGTCCTCTACATGAAGGGCAGGATCATGGGGTTGTAGAGGAACACGTGCAGTCTTGGATGGTCCTGAATCCCACAGAAACATCMCATGGACTACCTCACTCCCAGCCCATGGACTCCCTTGCTCATCCTCCATAGCTTCAGCTATGAGGACATTAACTGTTGAAAAGAAATACTCTAATACCAAGCTGGAGGTCTGCAAGGGACATACAGCTTCATATTTCAAGGCATAAGCCAACCCTATATAGACGGGTCCAAACCTATATAGGATCAAGGAGAAATATTTCCACAGGTTGGAATATCTCATAACTCTYTTCTGACAGCTTTCCTGCACCTTCTTCTGAAATGAAGGCCAAAAAAACACCAGATGAGCTGGACTTCAGATGCGCTCTGATTTTTTATTTGGTCAGCAATGATTTCCGCCCCAGGAAGCACTCAGGTGTCATCTTTATAATGGGAATTTTGGTCAGGGAGATGGGGAAYGGAGAGAAAGCAAGAAGCTGACACTTCTACATGCACCACATTCTAATTGGGGTCAAGGGATGCAACAGTTGGAGAGCAGCAAGTTATTTTCTGCATCACTGGCCTGTCAAAATATGTTTCTACTCAGATACAAGGAAGTAAAAGGACAGAGTCCAGGAACAGTTCCCTGTCAAGTCAGTTCTAGGAAATGTGGAATGCCAGCAGCTGCCACCCTGAGCCGGGCTCAGCAAAGTGCTTCATACTCTTYATCCTGGAGATGGCATGGAGCTACAAAGGTTAATGGAGAACCTCAACTAGCCACAAAAGAAGAAGGAAGGGCATTTGAGGCAAAATTGTCCAGAAATCATTTTCATAGGTAGCTTTGCCCATGAGGTAATATGATCCGTCTGTTGACATTTGGTGGACTTTGACTTACCAAGTACATTTACCCGGCTCCCGAGGACATCAGGGGTGAAGGCTCACCCTTGCACAGCCAGGCAAGTTTCCCGAGACCCAGAAAATTCAGCCTCACCCAAGTACAAAACCAGAGCAGTTCCCTCCCTACCCAGCTCACCCCAAGAGAAAGATTGTGAGCCAGAATCCTCACAATATGTTTGGAAAGCWGAAGACCCATGTTCCAGCTGGTCAAATGGTATGAGCCCAAATCCTCAGGTGGAAAAGACTCTTCCTGMTGATGGGAACAGATAGGACTGCTACAGACTCAATGTGGATGTGGAAGAAGAAGAGAGGGAAGAGCTCTTGTGATAATCATCTCCAGCTTTGGCTGGAGAGTATGAAGAGGTCCCATCCTTCACCTGATGTGTCCCCCAAGCTTATCCATTCCAGCTAAACAAACGGAGCAATTAGGGATATCTTCACCCAGCAAGAGTGGGACCCCTGCCCAAAACTGCAGCTAGCACAGCAGTGCTGGCTARCTCAAGGCCAATTACCCCACCAAGGGGCTTCCCTACGAGGACAGGGGGTCTGAAGGGCAGGAAGCAAGCRGGGACAGGGACAGAAAGATAAAATCCATGAGAGGCAGAATATAGTCCTGTAAGAAAGCCAAGAAAAAGCATTTCTTTCATCACATGGCTAGCTGGAAAGACAAAGAAAATTTGGGGGTATTATTCAAGTGCATATGAAAGTGAGGAGASAGGCTGAACTGGTGATTCCAGAGACAAATACGCCTGCGCACGCCCATGAAGGACCCCTGCACTGCACTGCCCTAACAATGTGGTTTAGATTTGATCCAGAAASATCTCATCTCATGCTAAAAGCACAGCTCAGTGTTTGATCAGGCTCCTCTGCTGACATTGCCACTAAACAAGCACACCAGTCTAATGTCCTCCCCATCCCAGGAGATGCCCAGGTCCTCACCRCGGGCCAGGAGACACCACAAGCACAGTACCCAGCTAGAAACCAACTCCGTCCTTAGCACAGTGCACACAGAGATGTTCCCTGTGTACAGCTCTTTATGAGCTTCCCTTCCTCATAAATGAATGATGAGGCCCCTTTAATTGAATTAATTCTAAATGCTGATCTCGGGATGAATTATCAATGTAAAACAGCAGCACAAGCACAGGGCGTTTGCACGGCGCTGCCAGCCACCGCGGCTCACTCGCTGCTCACAGATGTTTTCARACAATGGTATGTGAAGGGAGGGAGGGAAGGGCCAGGACCCAAGGGCTTCCCCAATGAGATCCTCAGGAGCTCCTGCTACACTGCCTCTCACCTGCTCRAAGCCCCCAGCACCATCCAGGACAGGTCTGGGAGGTTCTTTGGATGCAAAAAGTCCCTTAAGATTGTGTGTTAAGGTATTGCTTGTATAAGGTTGAAATAAGACCAGCCTTATGTGAGTCAGAAAGATGCTGATGTTGTCCAAAAAGACTTCCAACCACCCCAACCCATCCCATCACCCTAACCAGGTGATGAGATAATGAAGGACCAAGAGTGGCCAAGAGTTTTATCACAAACGTGTGGGGCAGGACAAGCTCGGAGCTTCCCCRGCTCGGTCCCATATCTGACCTCAAGAAACACCTACCCTCGATCGACCAGCTGCTGAAAACTGTGTTCAAGCAGTCAGTTCAACCAGCAGCCCCTGAAACACTAAATCAAGGCTCCTCCTGTCCCATCACCCTGTTTCTCATCCACATGCCACATCAGAGGGCTCGGAGTGGGATCACTTTGCAGAAGCACAGAAAGCCAAGCAGCAAGCAAAGCTGTTCCCACGTCTGCTCTTCTCAGCAGGTAGGTGAGAGAAGCCCAGCCACGCAGGAGAAGAGCTGCAGACAGAAATGTGTCAGGCCATGCTTTATTTCCCCAGGAGCCTGCACAGTTGGTAGGGAGGAGTTCAAAGGGAAAAAAAACACCGTAGTGGAGATAACTGAGATGTGAGCAGTGGTGCAGAAAGCACGATGGAAGCAGGTGAGAAAGAAAGATCCATACCCCTCCTCCCACAAACAATCTCCCAAAAAAAAGATGCTTTACTCCTCCACCACAACCTGCAAACCAGGCAGACATCCCCAGGGCTGTTCACTCCAACACCAATTTCAACAGGACCAGGATTTTACCCGTTCRGTTAAAACAAACACAACTGCTACGTGCAGCCCAGACACGCATCCAAAATAAACAGCTCCGTTGTGAAGGTATTGGCAACTCAGCAGCYAAATCCCTCACTTTGAGATGGGCTCTCCCTCCCGCAAATTCAGGCTATCCCACCTGTGGGGTTGGGATTACCTTTTCCCTCCAGTTAATCCTTGGCACAGCCATCAGCTCSTCCACGGGCTCATCCCTCCCCCCATGCACCCGCTCCAACCCTGGCAGTATTTGTCAAAGACTTTTCCTGAATTTCCTTACGCCGAGCAGTCGCTCAGCTCCAGCCCTCTGCGACCTATCAAATTTTCTTCAAACAAGAGTCTAAATAAATAAAACTGAAGCAATTGTCTCAGTTGAAGTTTTAGGGTAAGATTTTGGTCCAAGGCTTGTCTCCTGTCTCCAGAAGCAATCAGAGCTGGGTTTTTATGGCACAAGGAGCAGGGTAAGTGCAGATTGATTTTTTTCCTCCAGTGCATTCCATGTCCAAGCAATAAACTTGGGAAAATCTCGGCAGACACATAACACCCTAACACAACAGTAACGAGGATGGGAATAGATGATACAGCCTTACAAATCAAAGCTAAAGGCACTGGCAGAGCTGGTCAAGGTGGTATCAGTGAAYAACGGGTGGGTCATGCCTTATAAAAAGAGTCCTGTAGCTATACTGCACTTACTAGGAATTTAACCCCACATCAAAGACACTTCAGTACAACTACTGAGGTCTGATCTTTTTTACACAACTGCCATTAATTCATGTAATCAGAACGTTAGTGACAAGACTATTTTCCCAGTCCTTGCACCCTTACTGTGCTTAATACCACTGCTACTGGAGAGTGGATTTATTTACTACATCCAGTTTACGATGTGTTTATTCACATCTGTGCCATGACCTTTCTGGTTGGAAAATTAGCAGTTATTAGAGGTAGCTAAAATAAAATAAGATAAAATAAAATAAAATTGCCACAGCATAATTAAACTGTAATTATTATTGAAATGTGACCTAAAGAGATTCCATCTGTGAAATATCCTTTCTTTAAATACACATATATATATAACATTTAAAAATAAATACAGACAGATCTCTTCCTCTGTAGGTRTAATTATACAGCTACATCAGTTACACACAGCCACACTGTATGTGTATTCCACAATGCAGATACAGTAGGCGGTATATGCATGAGAAGAAAGTTATAAACTATATTTAAAACATGATCATTACTCAGAGTATTTGACACCTCAAGTATTGAGAGATAAATTTGCACTGAAATCATACTCTGTTTGCTAATCACTCAAACGCAAGTTTCTTATGAGCTTCCCCTCCTCGACAGCAGAGTCCCAGCAACAGACTCAGCTATCTAAAAAGTCCAAGAAACATTTCCTGCTTGTCAATTAATAGCAAAGCAGAACTGGCTGTGCTCAAAATAATAAACAAAACGAGTGCAAATTCCTGAGCAGCGGCTGGGTGCTGAACTGCTGAATCAGCTCCTCCGTAGCACAGAGCAAAATACAAAGCAGCCACCAGAAAAGCACTTAAAAAAAMCAAACCAAAACAAAACCAAAAAACTAACCCTTGCCTTCAGAATGAAAGCAGAGGAGGCAGCAGCAGGAGCACATATCGTAGCATCTCCGCTAACAAATCCCTTCATTAGGTTTGTCTGGTTTGTGCATGTGTGCGAGGTGAGCGTATGTCTCTATCAAATATTTCTGGTGGAGGCACTTATAGGCAAGACGTGCTTAATGCCCAGTTTTCGCCGCTCTTTATGAAGCTGCCAGAGGAGAGGCAATTTTTAAGTACTCTTAACGGTGTGCTGCTTTATGAGCGCTGGTCATCACATGTCACTCCAAGGCTGGAGACACTTCCCATCGCAGCAATGGGCTGCATGGGGGCTTTGGGGTCGTTTCACTGTTAAACAGGCAGCTGCATCACCCGGACACCTTGCAGAAAGCAGCYTTTGGCGATCCTGGTCTCACCAGCTTCGTGCAGACAGATGCAATGCGGTCTGCTCGCTTGCTTGGGATGACCTCCTCTCCCCACACAGAGTAGAAAAGTCCCTTTGGCCCAACATCTAGGATGTCACCTCCGTGCTCCAGCAAGGACACAAGCTTCTGGAGAAGGCATGTTTCTGGGTTCACCTCAGGCCAGTCCTTAGCTCAGCTGGGGTGTTGCTGGGATAACCCTGTCTTCAGTTTAGCATCCAGCTCAGYCCCAGTCCCTCCCATGCACCAGCTATAGCCCTATGGGACCACCAGCCTGCCCGTCCCACCAGCAGTGACAAACCCTGGGGCTGGGCGTGTAGAAGAAGCAAACGAAGGTGAGGATGGAGCTTGCAAAATTTGCAAAGAGAATCACAGGATCTGATGCCAGCAATGGCAGGGGCTTGGATACATCCCTTCCAGTCCTACACCTCTTTGCAGCATGGCAGAGCTCTGCTCTCTGGCCCTTCAACGAGTCCTGATGTAGCAGTGTGKGGTCAGAAAAGTCATTCTGATGTGGAGCAGGGCGCACTTTGGAGAGGGGACAGATGTACCTTCTTCCCTGACCTGCTTTGATTTGAAATGAAGCCAAAGAAGAAATCAGGAGCTAATCCAGCAGCTCTGGAAATGAACCAGATAGARAGTTTTGTTTTTCATTACAAAGCCCCAACTGTGCAGATATAACTGCAGAGAGAYGACGGGCAATAACTCTTTGGGGATAGCACGAATGATATCATGGTGACAAGGGACTCTCAAAGCCATACAGGAAGGATGGGATAGGGGGAATCACAAGAAGTGATAAACTGCAAAAAGGATGAAAAAGATCCCACTGACACACCAGAGGCTGAGAGCAGAGAGGTGTGTCTGTCCATCGGCACAGAGGCAGCCCCGAGTCTGAGAAATCTTGGTCTTCAGAAATCAAAAAGTACAAGCACGTGAGTTGGAGGAGAGCAGAGATGCTCCCRGAAAGATAAAGATGGCTCCTCATTTGAGCAATTCTTTTGCAAAGATGATTTTAGAAAGAGCAAAGAAGGCAATTTCATCTCAACTTTGCAGATTTTGCATCTCCTGGGAAAATCACTACTCTTAAGAAACAAAAACAGTCACAGGGCCGTGCACGTTGGGTCGTTCAGGCAGCGAGATGAGATGACCACAGTGTCCACTCTGGCCTTTATAGATGTCTGTCTTGTAGTGGGAGAACCAGAGAGGCCAGAAGGAGCCTTGGGCAATGGGATGCCGTGATGGCAGAAATGTTGAGGAGACACAAAACTGTGCCACAAACTCTCCAGATTGAGGATGTTGTGTTTGAGGCAAGAGATCTCTTAGACATTGGACTGTCAGGATGGTCCATCAGGATGATCATAGGTGGTGCCGGAGAGATTTGCAGACCACTTGTCTGAAGCCAGCCATAACTATAGAAACACAGGTCCAGAGAAGATTCATGAAGATATAAAAGGTCTGATTCTCAACCAATATGGCAAGTTAAGAGGGTATAAAATGCCACCACAGTGGCACTCGAATTGCTGTTTGAGTACCAAGCCTGCTTTCTCTGCCTGCGTATGCTCTGAGCACTGAGTACAGCTTTCCTCCTAACTTATTCATGATGTTCTGGCAGTCTCGCCAAGTTCACCCCAACTCAGCTCATGCAAAAAACAAAAGCTTGGAGCGTTACAAAGGGCATTTCACCAGCATGGTGGAGGGAGGAGGGAGCTCACAGCGGTAATGCTGCTCTTTCAGAGAAYGATACAGCTCCAGGAGCTGCAAGGGGCAGGGAGGGAAGGTTATGAACTCAGGCCAGCYTGTAGCTGCCTCTTCTGGGAAGTCAGGGCCTCCCACCGGGATGCAGAGTCAGCTACAAGCAGAAGGGTTTGAAGCAGAGCCACTGCGGGGAGCTGTTTCCAATTGATACTCAATAAGCACAGAAAGGGATCGTGTAATCAAGCTGCAGCCCTTCTACCTCCGTTACCCTTACACATCCCTCCTCACGTGCACATTCAGGCTGAAAAAAAAAGAAATGTGCTCTCAGCAGCCTCCCTTGCAAAAAAAGTTCATCTATTTTTCCATATTAATCTGGCCACTGGCCTCTGGTTATTGCCAGCAGTGCTAATGCACATGATCGGAGTTTGCATCCTCCAGATGAACAGATATTCATGCAACAGGGAGGAGTGTGGTCACCTTCACCATTTTTACTGCTCCAGGACGCAGCGGAGCTGGTGTTCAGACCGGAAAGGCAAGAGTCACGGAGACTCACGCGTTGGGGCTTTGCTATTTTCCTAATTTTTATCCTGTCAACAACCCTGGGAGATGTCCTCTCATGTCAGCACTGTAAGAAGGAGATACAACAAATGTGATAATGCCAGATGCGGTTGATAAGGGATGGAGGAGCAGCAGATACAACTGCTTGCTCACCCCCAGGGAGAGTAAGTGAGATAAAATTGCCAGCTCAGAGCAGCCCTCTACCTTCACCACGAGGACCCTGTTTCCRTTTCGCTGAGATCTTTTCCTCCTAYCATTCRGGGATGCTTAGCACTTATTTGCAGCACCCCGAAAAGATCTGCTGGATCTTCAAGAGGGCAACACAGTGCCCTTCCCAAAGAGGCCCTGCTCCTGCCCAGATGTGATGCATATTTTTACTATTATTAGCAATAAATATTTTTGGCTTAAGGGAAACACAAAAGGAGTAGAGGTGCTTGGAGAATATTAGTCCTTACAGAGAGCATCCTAGAGGATATACTTCAGGGCCTTGCTGTGTTTCATTCCCTGCAGGCTCTGCCCTGAGGGGAAGGCGAGGACGAGGACAGTGCCCCACGGCCAGGGACAGCAATGGTTCAGGGTCACCATCCCACCCCAGTCTGTAATCCAGCCCTGCTGCACCCTCCGATGCAGCAAAGGGGAACCGGGAAGGGAGCAGGTGATGGTAACCCAACACTGGCTCCAGCTGCCCGGCTGCAGGCGGGCGATCGGCAGGCTGTTATAAATAACACAATCAGYGGCTCTCATGTAAAGCTGATGGAACAAGCACATACATTGGACTGGAAGCAGGGGATGGATGCATGGACTGAGACGTGGTTCAGGGCAGATCAAGTCCAGGACGAATCCAAATCTCGTGAAACTCATTCTAGGTCTYGGCCAGGTTGCTGGGAATTATAATCCTTGAATTTTTTTTTTTTTTTGCAGGGAATATGCCACAATCTTAACCTGGCTCCACAATTTATTTAACTCCTTTGCATTTCCAGCCAGGAGAACGGACATTTTTTCCTGGCTTTGGAGAAGAGCTGAGAGATCCGGCAAGGAAAGCACSCTCGAAACGCAGAGCATGTGTGTGCACACAAGTGCACACTCACAGCCCCCTGCCCGCAATAGTGGTCGGCAAACACTGACCAACCTAAAAATCAGGGAAGAAAGGATGTGAATTTTGCARCTTCAAACTTCTCATCTGCCTTCTGCCTGCTAACCCAGCTCTGCCGGGACTACCCCTAACATGCCAGCAAGGTTCAGCACAGCTGCCATTTAAAATAAGTCTCTTCACACAATTTAAAAATACCCCATACTCATGCCAACAATAACTTTCTACCACACCACAATAACTCTGTATTTATARCTGTGATTTCTTCGTGCCACACACCCACATATTGCCCCCAGCAGCAGTTCCAAGACTGCCCATCCCCATAAAAAGTGAATTTGTTATTTTAACCAGCTGCGGTAAAACCCATCTCTGCTCAGGAGCGAGTTTCAGCCACACAACCACAGATCCACGTCAGCACGTGCAATGCAGGATTTCTCCCCCTGCTCCTTGCTAGAGATGACAGGGCAAAGTYTCCCGAGGGTTAACACAAAGCTACAACCGCTTCCATTTGAGCTGTAATTGAAAATCAATAGGATCGGTAGTTTGAATGCTCATGTGCTTAAAGCAGAGGTCTAGGAGTCAGAAGGAGGAGTGATTTCTTCTCCTCGCCCTGATCTCAAACAGAGATTTTTTTGAGTTCTCTGGGCTTGTGATCCAGCACCAATAAAATGGAGATAATCCACTCTTGGGTTGTAATTCACTAGAGCTTAAAAAGTGCTGAGGCACGTGGGTGCACGGGACGCACGCACGGAGAGCAAGTTATTATTAAATATATGGAAGTGAGAGGCAGCGAGGGATGCCGAGTCTTCCTTTTTTTTTTTTTTTTTTTTTTTTTTTGGAGCATCAGGGAAAACTCTGCATCAGCGGTCCTTGTTCCACTTGACTAATACCAAGAAGCAACAGTGCCAGGACACACAAACTGAGATCAGCATCCAACTGTGTAAGGTGCTGTGCAAGACACACAAGTCCAGGCAGGCGACAAAGACTTTCTCATTCCTGTGGGGATGAGGCCGGTTCTCAAGGAGATGCCACTGACAACATGCTGTGTGGAAGGGGCTGTCCACGCTCCCCTCTCCAATGTGTATCCCAACCTCTCCAGCTCCACTGACCAACACGGGTCTTCTCACCCAACAACAAGCAAATTGCAACCTCTAGCTTGCTCCCTCCACCATTTTCTTGCTCAATTCTTGTTGCTGCATGACCTTGAAGGTCCAGAGAGGGAGGAGCAGCACGGACAGCTGTCAGAGGCATATCCCATGGTGCTCARAGCATCAGGAACATCCATCGGGAGGGAGCCCACCTCTGCTGTCAAAATAATGGACCTTGCTACGTTACCCRACCTCTGCCCTGTGCTGCCTGGGAATTTTCTCATTATGTATATTGCGGGCAGACTCTGGAATGGAGAGATTCATTTCACTAAAGGGGTGAAAGACCATAGTGAAGGTGAGGGGGGAGAAAGGTGGAATTACTGATTTATCCTAAATCAGGATTCATGACAAGAGGAAAGGATAAAGRTGCCACCAGTTGCATCTCCTATCTCCCTTTTCAGCTGCAGGAATAGCTCCATGCGCTGCTCCACAACCACCCAGCAACGAGGAGGTGGTTTTAACCAAACCAGTGCCCCGCTATCAGCAGAGCTACACCAGATTAGGAGGACTTACTGCAGCATGACACCCTGTCCTTCTGCCATGGGAACTGCTGTACTGGTAAAAGCACTTTAATAACACCAGCGAACAGCAGGGAGAACATCTTATTTCTTTATTCCAGCCCAAGAAGCACAACTCCTATGGCAGTCAAGGTTCGTGCCATGCTGCCTGAGCTGGCTCACATCTGGCCTTCAGCTCCAGCTGCTGAGCAGCTCCAAAGCAGCTGCCCAGTTCCTATCGGATCCAAACTTCCGCAAATCTGGAGCCGTAACACAAACCTTGCGTTCCCAGGCACAGGCAGCCACAGTAGAAAGCCTCATTTTGCCCAGCCCTGTTCGCGACACGGCTTGGAGGTGTCATTAAGAATCCAATCAATGTGACGTCATGGGTGTAATTGAATTATATGTGTGCTCAGCAGACCCTTTCCACTTGGTATCCCCATTGGCTAACGTTGAATTATGATGGATCATACACAGGGATATACGAAACATGCATGAATAACCCAAGCATGCATTTTTAATGGTGCAATCCCGATAACTTCCTCCTCCTAACGAAATCAAAATGAATTAAACACAAGTAGCTGTCAGTGGCATAAAAAAAAAAAAAGAAAAAAACCTCATCATTTCAATGGCAACATGAAATGTTCTCCCGAATTGCAGTGACTAGGACCGTTTGTTGTAATGATACCAATTAACGTATCTATCCATTTAAAGTTTCAGTGTAAAAAGAAAGAGCAGCTTGGGTGATATTAATGGTAGGGAAGAAAGGTGACGATAATGGATCACGGGGAGTGAATAGGACTGAACTGAATGGGGTAATTCAGATGAATTGTCTGACAAGCCCCCAGAAGAGCATGTACTCAGATACAGGATAGAGCTTGCAACATTYATTAAAATAAAATACGGGCAAAACCTGCAAACCCAAGTCAGAAATGATTCAAGGCGGGCAGAGACCACTGGACTCCAGGGGTCTTCCCTGAGGCACAACAATGACCAAGTCAACCTGAACATCCCAGATTAATGGTTTGGCTACGGTGGCTTTTCTTTGGGGTAGAGGGGATCAAAAGACTTCTTGAGGTCACTTCCATGCCTGTATTATCTGATTTAACTGATCATGAGCAAAGAAGAGGGAATCATTTGCAGGGGTGGCCTCGCATCTTGGATTTGCACTCCACATCGCTACCGACCTCTTACAGATACAGTGCAAGAGTTATCTTGGACAAGTAGGCAACATGGGCCCAGATCTGTGTGTCTCCATCTATCAGAGCCATCCAGATACTCTTCTTTTGCCTTCTACCCTGTCAATATATCAACATCAATTACCTAACACACCCTCGTAAGCACCCTGTCCAGGGTTATAGCTTCAACTACCTGAGCTAACATCATTCTGATTTCTAAATCCCTAGAAAAATGGGCAGCAGCTCTGTT
>JASVER010000009.1:16745493-16806401 GCA_030449065.1 Oceanodroma leucorhoa
AAGTGTCAGACCAAGCAGGAACTGATCCCTGAATCCTGCATAGCAACACATGTCTTCACTCTCACAGTCACCATATGGGTTGGGGTCTACAAAAACCAGCAAAACCCTCTCATGCTTCCCCTCCAAGCTTCACACACATGAGTCTAACAACCAGCAATCCATCAAAGCTTGATTGCTCTCAAGCCAGGCTGCCACCAAGACRAAACGAGAGAGAGATGATGAAGCATAGCAAACCAAAGTCATTAAACCAAAATGAAAGAAGCACGAGGGGGAAGAGATCAAGTTGGAGAGGAACAGGGGAGGTTTTATTTCTGCTTTCCTTCTCATTGGCTTCACAAACACCACCAGCAGCATTCATAAGTGGTGGATATGCAGATGCCATTAAAGCCCCCCAACAGGGGCTCGCAACCACCACGCTGATGCCGAGGGGCTGCCGCGCACCGGGGAGTCTGGGTGTGTGCAGGGAGAGATGGAGAGAGGCTCTTCAAATTAGCTCAAGCCAAGTGTCGCTTATCCTAATGAAGGGAGGCACATTCCTTTTTGCTTTTTAATTAAGAGCTGGCTCATAAATCAAACCTCTTGTTCCTACACTTCGGATGTCAGTTTAGGGAAAGGTTCTTTCTGAATAACCAAGGCCCCGTTATGCAAGCTGCGGTCSCTCTTCCAACTCCAGTAACATGGTTAACTACACTAGTTTTGTTTGCTGTTACGAACCCACCCTGCCTTTGCCACGCCAGGATTTGGGCCTCTGATCACCCCCAGAAATGCCCATCTATGGGTCACAAACTGAGCAAAGATTCCCCCACTTTAAGCATCAGYGGTGGGGAGGAGAATTACAGTTCAACTCAGCATTTCCCTAAGTTTCCTTGGGGGTATCCACAACTTATTTTAAATTAAAGGGTTCCTAGAGGTRGGTTGGGAAAACTATTTAAGGCAAAGTGTTTTCATAGAGCAGTAGCCAGAGAACAAAGCCCGAAAGGCATGAGTTTAAACTTTTAAGCAATATTTTTTGCATGCACACACACACACATAGATACGCATGTTTTAAAATACATTTCAAATTTCAGGGAAAAAATATGGATCTTTGTCTATGGTTATTCTGTATCCAGCCACTCTGACCCAACTCTGTTGTCTCGGCACAGCAGTCATTTCTAGCACCTGGGAGATGAGCTGAAGGTGTCAGTCCAGACTGCAGCAAATACGTGCAGCAAATAGTCCAGCTGAGACTCTCAACAAAGCCTTGGACAATGTAATGAGTGAACAGTGGGAACAAGCAGGTTCCATGCAACACATACCCCGTAGGCACAATGGGATCCTGTGACGGGCTTCAGAGAGAGCAGGGAACTGAATCTGGACCTCGTTGTCATGGCTTACATCTTCACCAGAACTCAGTTCCCATCCCCTGCACCCTTTCTGCTTCCTTCCTGAAGACAGGAGCCGTCAAATTGTGATGTCTACATCAATGCCTAGCTGCAGCCGAACCAGAGATCAAGTCATCTGGCCAACGGGAGAAGGCGGAGATGAGACAGACTGAAGAGGTGATTTTTGGGCACAGATACGGCTGCAGAATGGTGAGGGGAATAGAGTGGAGGATGGTGAAAGGAAAAGACGGATGCACAGTGCCTTATCAGGGACTTGCTGTTCTTTCAACTGGCTCCCTGATAACATATGGAGCTTAATCAAATATGTAAATGATGTCCTATCTAGAGACAAGGGAAAYAGAGAAATAAACCCAGAGACGATGCATGAAAACAAGCCGATAAAATGAGGGAGCGGGTAGAAGGTTTCCTCTTTTTGATAAAATTATTTCAAAAGATTAAATTAAAGCAAAACTAATTAGGAGAACCACACTTAAGCCGACTTCCCGTAAGAAGGGTCAGCAGGCAAGAGGCATTCAAATCAAAGGCAGATGCAAGAGGCACTTCAAGGGCTCCCTGAAAAGTCATTATYCCAGTCGAAAGGGAAGGGGATACACAGGAGATAGACAAGAGTCATTTTGGCTGGGCATCCATCCGTGCATTAGGTGGAGTGTATGGGGAGTGAAATAGCTTCTCTTTGTCACCCTGGAGAGCAGAAGTAGCAGGTGAAGACTAAAGCTGACCACCTAATGTCCCATCCAGACCATTTCTCAAAGAACAGAGGGACAAAAGACAAACAGGATTACATAGAACGGGGGAGACGAGGACGTATCGGCTTTTCCTTGTATCCCAACCCTGCATGGTTTCCACCAACAGCACAGCCACGCCAGGTACTGCAGCCTGAATACTCCACGTCTTGCACACAGCTACTGATACCATGCAGAAAATCACCTGCCACAAGACAAGTGACAACCAGCGTCACTGCAAACTGTCCCCTGGGAGGCCGCAGGACCCATGGATTTCAGCAAGGTAACCTGCCGCAGGACATTGTTATCTGTCCCTTTGTGTCTGCTTTTGTCACGAACATCTCCCTGCCTGCCCAGCGCGCATCCTCAGCCCACTGTGGGGAAATCCAGCTCAGCTGCTTTGCAACTGGAAACCTGTCAAATTCAAGCTGCAGCTTCTTAAACGAAGAGTTTGGAGAGATGACGGTACAACCTGCTGCCTTCCCTGCCGCGATGGGTCCACTGGAGCCCGCTATTTCTCCCGGAGTCGGAACTAAAAACGCATGGTACAGCACCACCGATGCAGAATGAATGGCAGCAGCCAGCCAGCGCCTCTGGACTTTGAAGTACAGACTGCATCTGGAGGGATTAGACAGTCATTTGCAAATCTTGATGCACAGTCACAAGATCCCATCTCTGACAAGACTCTGAGACAGTTAAACCAGAACCTCCAAAAAAAAGAGGACGCATGTATGCAAGGCACCCAGCAAAAGCACAGCTCAGCCAAACCCTGCACACCAGCACGGAGATTGCTGAGTAGTGAGAAAGCAGAGAGGGGTACTTGAGGGAGAGACATGGAAAATTAATTGCTCTCTGCCAAAAAGCAGGCTCTAACACTTGCTGGGAACCGCAACCTTCCTAGCAGAAAAAAAAAAGGGAGTTTTTCTACTGCAGTTAGATACACTACAATGAGCTAACTGCAGTGTGCTACACTGAGAAGTTGTAGCTGGAAGTCCCAAAGCAATGGAATTGAGGGGTGTAAGAGGCAAAGCACCCGCCTGCAGTGACAGAGCAATCAGTGGGTATTTAAAACAAGTGTCAGCTGCACCAGTTCAGCAGCAGAGTCTGGATACAGGTGCTCTGATGTGGTTTAGGGCCTGGGGTTGTGCAGCAGAGGATGGATCACAGGGTAACCCAGGCTGGAAGGGACCTCAGGAGGTCTCTAGTCCAACCTCCTGTTCAAAGCAGGGTCAGCTGTGAGATCAGACCAGGTTGTTTTGTCCATTCAGGCCTTGAAAGTCTCCAGGGATGGAAACTGCACAACCATGGGCAACCTGCTTCAACACTTGCCTGTCCTCATGGCGAAAAGCTTTTCCTTATATCGAGTTGGAAGTGCTCTCCTGTCAACTTATGCCTACTGTCTCACATCCTCCTACCACTCACCAAAGTGAAGAGCCTGTCTCCAYCTTCTCAATAACCTCCTTGTAGGCATGGGAGTGCTGCTGTTAGGTTCCTCCAACTTTTCTCTTCCCCAGCCTGAATAAGCTCATTTCTCTCATCCTCTCCTCTCAGGGCAGGTTCTCCAGCTCTCGGCCAATCTCTTCACCCTCTCCTGAACTTGCTCTGGTTGATCAGCATCTTTTTTTGTACTGAGGGGCCTAAAACTRGGCATAGTGTCTAGATATTGTCTAGCAATTGAGTTCAAGATGATCACCTTYCCCTCAATCTACTAGCAGTGCCCCTATTTGTATAACTGAGAATGTTGTTGGCCTCTTTTGCTGTGTAGRCACACTGATGGCTMATGTGYAACTTGCTGTCTACCAGGATCCSCAGGTCCTTTTCAGGAGAGCTGCTCCCCAGCCAGGCAGTCCCCAGCCTGAATCGTTGCAAGATCATTGCACCTTTTCCAGGTGCAGGACTTCACACTTCTTAAATGAGTTCCTGTCAACCCCCTTGCTCCGTCCTGTCTAGGTCCCTCTGGATGGCAGCCCTGCTGTTCAGCCAGATCCTCCCAACTGACTGCAGCTCTGGGATGAACAGATGCACAGGGGAACCTGCTTCCCACCTCATTCGACCTCTAGCTGGTGAAAGGTGAAGTGCAACCAAAAGATGCCCACCCACCTGCAAGGCTTCAGAGCAGCAGGGGAAGAGAGGCAGCACAGCACAGCAGCCTACGACCGGGATGCACAAGTCCTTCATCTTTGATTTCACTCGTGGAGGTAGTATCCGATCACGCAGCACTTTTAGGTCATGTTGGACTCCAGTATCACCAGCCAATGACTTTTATGTGACCCAGTAGAAATGGGTGTCACTGGTCGATGTCCACATAGATTCCCACCACCACCCCTTTCAGGGCTGCCTGCTGGTACACCCAACATAAGCATCAAGTGCAGRGTACACCACAGCAACCAAGTCACAGCTTTCCTGATGTTACGCCCAGAAAACTGAACGACTCTTCAGGCATATCAGCTGACAACCACCTCTCAAAGAGGGACCATATATGAATGTAGGACACACACAACTGCAGCCTTCACAGACATCAAATACAGACGGGAAGCGGTATCGCTCCATCACAAGTGAGTGAAGCACTCAGACTCCTGCTGATTTAGGAAGCTGTGAGGAGAGGCCAGTGTGAGCAAGCCCTTCTTGCAGAAACCAGCAGGAGCCAGAGCCTCTACAGCATGTTTTCAGAGCAGTCAAGTCCACTTGCCAAACAGTTGGGGGAAAAAAATAAAATTAAAAAAAAAAAACCTGACTCTTTCAAAGCAGCAGAGGGAAGGAGAAGGAAGCTGAGTTTCCCTGCTGACATTCGCACAGAGCTGTCAGCAGCAGAATATCCTCCAGGGAATATCAAAACCAAGCAGGGTTTCTCATCTCGTGCGTATTCAGAAACCCCCTCGCCTGGAGAAACTGTGAGGATCTCTGTCTTTGCCTGCAGTTATCACGAGACTGCAAACCTGTGCATGGCAAACCCMGGGCGCTCTCATTAGCCCCAGCTCCTTGGATGGGAGGTGAGGTATCGGAAGAGAAAAGRAAGATACTCCTCTCCATGTGGGTACGTCATGGTATCACCAACCCACTTAGAGCTCTATTGCCTGTGGGTCTCTGCCCATCTTTTGCACCCTTTTACCTTGCTCAATTTTTTTTGCATGAAAAACTCCATTCCATTCCTCTGTTKCCCACTCATGGCACTTGAGAGCAATCCAGCTTTGTGGAAAGACCTGACATGCTGCCAGTCCCACCAGGATTCATCTGCTCTCTCCTGCTAAACGGGATGAACCCTGTTCTGGCGAACGATCTCACCCCACATGTGAGGGGGCAATGACTGTAGCAAGAGGACCCATCATAGCAATCAGCGATGATAATAGAGCTGCAGGTTTGGGTGTCCTTCAGGGTTACCTTACTGAAGCGGTCCTGACACTACCGTAGACCAAGGTGCATCTTCTCCAAGCCACAGGCTGACTCCTTCCATAGCTGTCAGTGGTTCCCACTCCCTCTTCAAGGCAGGCAGGCTGTAAACAGCACTGTAGCATCCAACCGGGCGAGCTGTCAGCCGGCTGATGGGACAGGGTAGCCACAGCTACGTGGCCAGAAACCGGTAGGAGCTCAGACTCACAGGTACTTTCCAATCCAATTATCTATCCGAGAAAGCCAGCCTTCCCCAATGCAACTGTGAGATGGGCCAAAAGGAGAATTGCAAATCCGGGCTCTCAGATCTAAAAATCTCCCTATGGTGTTTTGTCTCTGGATTCAAAGAAAGCAGGGTCTCGAGGGTTCAGGGTAATCCGGAGGGTSGTTCATGAAACCGGTCGATACTGAGAATTTTCTACTAAATAGAGGTGATACCTGGTGGGAAGAGCTGGCCAGATTTCAGAGCTGTCTGATATGAATGAAAACCTTCACCCCAAGTGGCAGTCCAAATCTAAAAAGCCCTTCAAAGACCTCAAACTGATGGGATTTTATGAAAAATGAAATACAGGCCACAGAGTGAAAGAATTGGGTTTTAAGCCAAATTTCCTTCTCTGCAAGGAATTTAGCATAGAAAAGGCTTTGAGTGAAATATTCTGATGGAATGAAAAAAATATTTCTTATGGGGAAGTCTCAAATGAATGTAAATTACTACCACTCCATTTTCAAATAAACATTTCAAAATGGACAAAGAGCTTTGTTTTGTTAGGAGTGCAATTCCTAGGGCTGTTGCCAGGTTGACATTTGTAAATTTAAATTGCCCTTTACACCTGYGTCTACACACAGAATAATTGCAGGTAAGTTGTATTTCTTTGACTGGAAACTATCTGCACAAAAGCAATGACCCATAAATTAAATGCCTAGGGAAGGAATACAAGGAATACTGAATACTGCTACAGGTATTAAGGGCATGTAATTCGGCCAGACACACCAGAAAATAAACMAAAAAAAGCATACAAAACTGTGCAAAGCATCTCCATGGGTACATCTCTAGCTTTCTCCTGCCACCGGAGTGAAGAGCTAAGCATGTAATGAGAGAATGTACAAAGAAAAAGAAAAGTGGATTTCAGCACCTGGCTGTTTTACAGCAAAGTAGTTTGTAGGGTGCACGGACCCAGGAATAATTCCTGTTCCCGATGGTTGGCTGCGCTGCTGTTTGCAGAGAGGCAAAACAGACCTTTGTTAGACTCAGGCGAGGCTTTCATATCTCCTGAAAAAAATTCACCAAAAATTCACAAGGGTGCCGGTTAGCTTTCAGCCACGGGTTTTGTTCAAAGCACTTCCCACCATACGTAGGAACTCACTCTGCCGATGAAGCCYACCAGGCACCCCGGAGTATACTAAAGCCGTGGCAATGCTTACCAACGTGGTATGGAAGCACAGGGAACACCACGGGCTGGCCAGCACAGGAGGTAATTACAGATACTGGGATCTGACCAAAGCACTGCAAGTTTAAATATTTCTCAGTACAAAGTACCGCAGGATCTTTAATGCCCACARGTGGYCAGGAGATGGTTTTCCATCTCATCTGATTTGTCTAGTTTAGCAGTTTGATATGATCACACCTCACAACCTTTAGTGCATTAATTTTCCCCACCACTTCTTTGAGCAAGCAAAATATTTCCTACCCTTTGCAGGAGGGAAAGTGAGGTATGGAGGCACACCGGGAGTTTCTAATATAGCAAGGAACTGAACCCTGCTGTCTCCCAACCCACTCACCCCTAGGGCAACTTTATCCATCTCCAAGATGCCACCAGCACCTATTAGGCCTTTAATCCAAGGGCTCTGGTTTCTATACATGAGATATGGACAGGGGGAATTTTTCTTTTCCATAGCTCTGCATTTTTATCCTATTTATATCTTCATTCTGCAGGGCCAGGCTGTGCTGTGGACGAGCCAGCAGAATTGGAGGGCATATTTCTACAGCACATTATTCAGTGCCTTCCCGATGGTCTGCACATGTAGCTGTGTGAATGAGCGAGGGTTGCAAAATGTATTTTGCCTGGGGCAGTGAAATGGCTGGGGCCAACCTTGTCATTCTGTTTCACTCACTCTTTTCCTACCCTATCTCTACATTGGTTTTTTCTTTTCTTTCTCTCTTTGTTGTCTTGGTTACATGGGCAGATTCCTGATATGCTGCTAGTTTTCATTTTAATGATACGTTCCTGTAAAGCACAATATTTTACTTCAGTTGTGTGTGCCACTGGATAAATTCCTTTGACATATGTGACATTTGTGTATCAACTAACAGATACTGCTTTATGACTGTGGGTATTTTGCAGCATATTCACAGATTGCATGCATCAAAATCTGATATACAGTCTGCATCTTTCATATAAAAATACAAACACAGAGAAAAAGACTGAAACTGCAGGAAAAATAAGGAAAGTTTCTCCAAAACTATCTTCTAATTACTTGCAGCRAGACTTCCAACAACTGAGTAGATCCTGCTGTCCTGAAGATAATCTAGTAACTCCTCTCTTCATGCTATCCATAATACTTCACTGTAGCTTGACCAAGTAGCTGCACTGCACCAGGAGAAAGAGCAGTTCGKACCGTGCATGGCAGCACTCAGCAAGCAGAAAAAAAGACAGCTCTTGGGCTTTGTCCACTGGTACACAGAGTTTCATCTAATCCTACAAAGCTTATTCCAATTTACCCAGAGGCATTTTTTTTTAAAACATAAATCAAACTTCTTGCTAACACAATAGATTATGCTGGACTTGCAATACCAATGCAGTATTTCCCTTGCTTCCTATTCAAAAGCACCTGATTGATGAGCCAAGATGGAAGACAAAGCTTCAAAAGGCCCATGAAGTCTTGGCAGGGGCCAAGGAGTGTCAAGTGAAAATCCTGAGTGCCAAACTGGCCTTGTGTGGCACCCAGAGAGGAAAACAGGCTGGTGTCCTGAACTCAGATACCCTCGGGAGCCTTGCAGGAGGGCAGTGTGTGGAGGAGAGTCAATGATTGCAGAAGCCATAGCAAGGATGGGGCTGAACCTGCAGGAACTGAAGGTTTCCAGGAGCCTGGATCAACTGGTCCAAAACAACCACACATGTTCAGGGCAGACCCGTTTTGCTTTCATTCTGCCTCTCTGGTGGAGGCTTGTTCAGCCGAGGAAGATCTCGGCCCGAGACTCCAGCTCTGCTCCGACACACGGACCCAATGCAGTAACTACCGCAGGCAGAATATTCAGCACATTAGGAAAAAAAGGAATAAAATGAAGCTTTCTCAAATTACATCAGCCAGTTCAGCTCCCCTCTTCTCATTCTTTACCCTATAAGGCTGTCCCCGCTCTCTACCACACTCCGTAAAGCACTAAAAGCTTTCTCTCCTATTTTCCCCTATTAAAAGGAATCAGATCTTGGATTCTGCAATGTGACCTGCAAAGGCAAAGACAGAGCTGTGTCTGAGTTTGCTCATCCTGAAGCCAAAAAAAAAACCCAAAAGCTTGCAAGTGCAGGGAAGCAGCAGTCATTCTCAACTGTTTATGTCTTTTGGACATTTACCATTCAGATCTCAGCCACCCCATTTTCTCCCCCCAAGAGACTGACTGGAGAACTAAACAGTTTATTATGATATCACAGATGACAGGGAAGCAAAACCTAATTAGTCAGGGGAGGAGATTATTTTTATTACAACGGTTTAAAAAACAATTTGGCTCCTTTTGCACATGCCTGAATAGACTGTTAAAAAAAAAAAAAATTCTCTTTTCAAACGCATCATCAGCCTTTCCTCTGTTGGATAAAACCAGAGACATTTGCCAGTGGGCAGGATCCTGTTCCCCTTGCAGACTTCCCCTCAGCATGGGAGCAATGCCATCTGAACTTACAATCCTGATTTTCTTTTTAAGTGAAGAAACAGGTAGAGGAACAAAACACGAGATTTCAGACCTTCCTTAAGCATCCATGAACAAATGAGTCCTTTCCTTCCCCCGTCTGTTCTGTCCATCCTATACACAAGCCATAGTGGGTCGCCTTTTCATAGCACCTTCCTCTCCCCAATCTGGAAGTTTGTATTTGCAAAAGGAATTCAAAGAGGAATCAACACCCAACTCAACTCCCAAGGCTCTGCCCAACCTCCCTTCCCAGCTTCTCACCCATCTCCGTTATTACAGCAAAGCCACAATCTCCTTGCACATACAATATTTTGCCACACTCCTGGGCTGAGCATTCAGACAAACATTGTCAAACTGGCACAGAGGGGTTGAAATGGAGGCGGTGCCCATCATTAGCATGAGAAGGTCACTTCTAATACCTCTTCTTGCCTTGAGAAAACCACAGGTAGATGATTCCCAGCTTCCACCTCTCAAGCCTCTCTACTATTGCCTTACATGGCAAAATACAGAGCTACAGCCATGCAACAGGCATATTTTTAGTGAGAATGCACAGTGAGGAACATAAATACACTCTTTATTGTATTTGGGTTTATGTGGCGTCAACCATAAACATAATGCTCATTATCATTCAAGACACAGCTTTCTTTTCATGAAAACACTCTTCCTTCAATACAAGCTCCCAAACAAGCTCCTAAACAGAGCAACCACTAATCCCATGCTGGGCTCGTGGTGAAATCACGGTCTAGTCACATTGCTCTGAAGAAAGATCTCCAGATCATGAATCCTGTTTCTTAACAAACTTCAGCCGCAGTCAGTTTTGCTCCAGCATTCACAGATACCCTGTGATCAGCTACTTAATTAGAGATGGTCTGAACACAAAAAAATCTGTTGGATGTAAACTGCATCAAGTCTGTCTGTGGCTGGGTCTGTGGTTTGACTTCAGAAACATTCATTTCCTGATGAACAACAATTTGGAAGAAGGATTTTATCCTTTCTCACACCAGCTCTATCCCTCAAGGGTTTTACCAACCAAAACATTTTCTATCCTCAAAATAGGTGGTGCACCTTAGGATAAGGTCTGCGCTTACACTCAATGCAACACTGCAAATCTCCATAAGAATGTGAAAATCTGAGATAGAGGACCACGTTAGGTCTTACCTTCTTGAGCTTCCCACTCTTGGTGCCCACAAAAGCCAGGGAGTGGTTCTTGTAGACGTAGGCAATCACAGATGTCATTCTGTCTCCATCCTCAGTGAAAATGGGGAGCCCTCGCACCATGGATGATACTCCCAAGGGGGCATTCATATCCAGGCCACAGAAATTGTCATCAATTGTTAACAGCTATAAACAAAAAGAAAGAGAGTGTGAAAAAAACAAAGCCACCAATTCTTTAGCCATTTGGGAAGTACCCATCCAAGCAGAGACACCATTGCATAACATGCCTATAATTTATGCAGGCTGGCAAATCAATGACAAAGGCAGGACTGGAGAAGTACAGAGATGGAAAATATTTGTCCAAAGTTGCATGATGAGTTACAGACAGAAGGAGAACTGGAAACTTGCTCCTCTTGAATGGCAGCGCAGCAGGATACATTACGCTAAGCCTTTTTCCTACTGCTTTACCAGTCAGTTTTACCAGTCAAGACCTAGCAATCAAAGACAAAGTCTGCTGAAAATGTCTTAGACTTATCTAGTTCTTTCAAAAAAAAAAATCATGCACATCATTCCCATGGGATCCAGAATAAGAACCACCGCGCTAAATCTGCACTGGCAAATAAAATAGACCCTGCCCTGCCCTCTCACCCTGAGACCCAATAGTAAGGCTCACATCTATGAAACCTAAATAACCACCCCCTCTCCCACCTTCAAACCCTGTAGCATCACTTATGCTACAACCTGGAAATTATAGTTCCCCAAGGCACATCCAGGCATTGTCTGGGAGAGAGCTGCTCAGCCCAGGCCAAATCTGCAGTAGGGACAATGCTAAGGATTAAACACCGTGGATGGTGACTGCACACACTCCCCATTCCTGGGGTTGGTTTAATCATATAGTCCTGGGTCTTTCTCTCACATTGTTTGACCTGGGCACTTCATCCTCTGGGTCTCTATTTCTTTGCCATGAAATGGAGATTATCCACATTTATCCATCTTACTGGGGTACTGTAACTCACTGAAGTTCTTTGGAGAGGAGGGAAGGCTTCAAAGCTATTATGGGAGCTTTCCAGCATTTGTTGGAGATACCCATGAACTCCTAACAACCAGAGAAAAGGCCCTGGTCATTAATGCTGCTCCCTAAGCTCTAACACCTCTTGCATTTGAACTCAACGGGCTTGTCATCAGACAGATGCTCCACTGGGATCCTTGCGTACGAATGCACGTAGCGTCTAGTTATCTCTGAGGGTGTTTCTTTGGGTTTCAGGGAGTTACAGAAGTGCAGCAGCCAAACAGTACAGACAACTCTTCTACCTTAAGGCACCGTCGGGACAGTAGGTGAGGCTAATACAGGTTGCCAATATGAATATCTCCACAGAATAAGTCAAATAAAGATGAAGCTCCAAATATCACAGTAGACAATTGCCAAAGCAGTTAGGCTTTATTAACTTCACTGGGACCACTCACAGATTTGAAGTTAAGCATCTGCTTAAAATGTTTTGCTGGATTAAGGCCTAGAAAGGCAATAATTAATTGTACAGGAAGGTTGCCTAGTTTTCATATATCAGTAATAAAGGATCACAACAATTTTCTTTGTCTGAGCTCACATCTTCCTGGAAGCATGGCTAGAATATGTGCTGCTCCTTACTTGAGTTCACGAGCAGTAAAAGCCTGATAGTTGATTCATTTCATCCTCACCCAGCAATTACAGGGAATAATTACAGGCGGTTTTACTGAATGGAAGAATAATGCTTCCTAAATGTATTTATAAACACATAGAACCTATGAGGAATTCAAACAGCCATTAGTAAGGAACAGCTAGCCTGAGCTCTAGCCTGCAAGAGTCATTAGTGTTTGTGGACTGCCCTTTTAGAGCTAAAACACCAGCTCAAAGAGCAATTACAGATCAGATCAACAGCCTCCATGAGCAGCAGACAGGATGTTGCTAGCCTACAATGCCAGCACAAAGTCTAAGATAAACCCGCATCCCAGATCCAAAGGCCAAATTCATCTGAGGTCTAGTACCACCAAGCTGATGCCCATACTTCAGAGAGGCAGGACACCCCTGCTGACAGCATGACTTGCAAAAGCTGAGTGTTTCTGTGGATAACGAGAACACGCACAGCTTCATTACATAGGTCAGGATGGAAAAACTGCAGCTTGATTACTCAGGAAGTACAAACGTGTTTGAAGCAGCGACACTACCCAGATCTTTCTGTGAGACGTGAGACGCTGACTGTCAGAGATGAGCTAACGAGAGGAGCGGTGTGGTGGTCTGACGCGGTGTGACAAGCCTTCTGTTCACCAATTCACCACCCAACACATCACCTGATGTGGGTTCCATCTCACCTAGCTTTAGCCATGTGAAATCTTAGTAAGTAGCCTACAGTGGTCATCTAAACTACCTCCATAGTCAACAGAGGAAAGGAGGTACATCAGAGAACAAGACATCCAACCAAACTTGTAATGCACTGGATCACCTTCTGATAGAGCCAGCTGATTGCAAAAGGACTCCAGATGATTCACTCAGCCTAAGCATCTAACATTAAGATGTGTCATGCTTTGGACAGGAGGCTGGACTATGTGACCTCTTGGGGTCCCTTCCAACCTGAATCGTCCTATGGATCTGAGAAGAATCCAGGTTTCGAAGTCAGGCCCAGTTTGACCAGAAACTCTTAAGCTCTCAAATTAACATGATCTGTGTTTCAAGGCTATAATAAAACTGTATATGTGTCTCACTCAAACTGGTGGCCTGACAGACTAAGAGAAGAATCGTTTCAGTCTGAAAGCAAGAAATTCCCAAACCTTCTACAAATGGCAGAAAGAGGGGCAAGGGAAGAATGTCCTGCTTTGTCATGATTTTAAAGGAAAACAAGAATTGGGAAACAGCTTTCTTCACCACCAAGAGGATTAAAAGCTTAATAGTACCAGCAGATGTCTTACCTAGGGTGCAGTGTATGAAGCTCCATCTCAAACAACAGGAAATTACGCCGACCAGCAGTGAAACGATAGCAATCAAACAGAGCTGGCACAGTCCGAGGCATCCTCCTTGGTGTAGCACAGCCTCCCACACACTCCCCCACCTACAGCACAGCCAAAAACCAACTGCTCCAGCTGAAGAACTCAGAGACCAGAAAGGACCCATGCAATCATCTGGTCTGCCTTCCTGCATGACCCAGAATCTCAGGCAGGAGCTGCCTGTGCTGTTTTGCAGGGAGATACAAGCTACTTCTGTTTGCTCCCCAGGCAGGTCTGAGTCTGCATGGCCGTAAGGCTATAGCACCGAGCCCTCTGTAACACACTCCATCAACAGCCAGGATTTGTTAGCTAGAGTGTATGATTGCTGTAGATGTATATCAGAGCTCATATAGCCAGAGTAAGCTCTCATCCTCCTGCAAAACCCTGAGAGGATATAGACTCAGAGATCCCAGCATCAAGCACAATAACCTGTGGCTGATCTGCAGCACATCTGCAACCTGTTGAGACTTAATTAATCCAATTGCCACAGGTTAGTTCCTCCTCCACCACACCGGGCCCAGCTCCAGCTGAACTCAGACCTACCCTTAATGAGGCTGATATCATGGGTTTCCCCCATACAGACACAAAACTAAATTTAAGCCATTTATTTCATCTTATTTCCCTGAGATTATTTACAGAAGGACACATCCTTAGAAGAACGGCTTATAAGAAAGACGGGGACAGTCTTTTTAGTAGGCCCTGTAGCAACAGGACAAGGGGGAATGGTTTTAAACTAAAAGARGRTAGATTYAGACTRGATATAAGGAAGAAATTTTTTACAATGAGGGTGGTGAAACACTGGCACAGGTTGCCCAGAGAGGTGGTAGATGCCCCATCCCTGGGAACATKCAAGGTCAGGTTGGACGGGACTCTGAGCAACCTGATCTAGGTGAAGATGTCCCTGCTCATTGCAGGGGAGTTGGACTAGATGGCCTTTAAAGGTCCCTTCCAACCCAAACCATTCCATGATTCAAGCACCAGGGTGAGGTTAAAGAGTGAAATCAGCACTTTCTCTTATGTGACAGTTCAGATGAGATCTAGGACCGTCACAGCACACCCTASCCTCTGAGACACATGAAGTGGTCTATGAGGGCAGATAAGTCCGTGATGTTCACTCACATGCAGTTGTGTGGGTGCCAGAGAAGCAATCACAGAGTTGTGGTTTGCAATGTGGACAGCCATTCCMCAAGAATAGGAGCAAGGCCAGCAAGCCATACACCACATGAAAACTATTTTCATTTAACACATTTGGGTTAATTCCTCTGGGGATCATCTGCAAAAAAATGCCAGCAAGCGAAACCCTACAAATAAACATCACCAGGCTTCTGTGCAGCTGTGGCTCTCAGCTGCACACACGCCTTTGTAAAGACAGAAATACAGTCATCTTCTTCAGCAAAGAGAAACACGTAAGGAAGTTTGGATTTATGATGAAAGGGTCAGGAGTTGCAAGCACAAGTTTATTTTCAATTCCAGACACTCCTAGCAGCAATATAAAGTAGCCACGTTAAACTCTCTGGAGCTTCTCTGCTTGGCAATTTCACGTTAACGACTTTCCAGAATGAAAGCGGAGGTGAGGACATGAATTCACTCTGCTTGCAACACTGCTGCCGCGCCAGCTGGGTTATCAGGGAGGGGCGAAGGGAAGATCTAAAGAGGCAGGAATAGGATCAGCAATTCTCGCATTCTGAGCAGTTAAAATCTAACCCAGAAATTCACGGCACAGTCTGTAGGTAACTCAGAAGGGAAGGTTCAGACTTTGGACTGGAGTCAATCAGTTCATCATCCCACACCAGATTCCCACCTGCAAAAGATGGAATATTACTCACCACCCCTCTGCCCCAGGGAAGCTGCTAAACACAGGTTTATAAGGTGCTCTACATATCCAAAATATCTTCATGTGGGAATGATTGGCAGCTCCCAGGGCATAAATGCCCTCCCGAGTCCCACCAGCTGCCTCTCCATCTTGGGCTGATGTGCAGGGGGGAGCCAGCTGGTGAGAGGCTGGGGTCTGCTCCTGCCGCCGCTCCCTGCATCGGCAAGCTGAGGGTTCGTCTGCAGCCGTGACACCGTGGCCAAACGTCACATTCACCAGCGAAATGGGAAGGATGTGCAAAAGAATGGGCCTGATTTACAGGAGGATTCTGGCAGGCATTTGCCTTCTCCAGGCTTAAGCCTATCAAATAAATAATTAACACATCTAAGCCCTCCTGGAGAGGATGGTTTTACAAGGCTGGTGCTGGCTTAGTCCCCTAGGGATTCGCCGAGCCCCAAAAACCCCCAAACTCAGCAGAAGGGTTACAGCTCCGATTACACCACCTCCTTCCCCATCTTCATCTAATTCCCCAGCAGAAGCAAGCGCTTTGGCATTGCACGACTGGCTGAAGCACCACATATTAGGGGACCGATGCAAACAGTGCTCATAATAAAATGCAATTGTCCCTTAAACATCTGCTTTAGCTATTTGCCTCTGAAACAGCCTCTGATAATCAAATACAGCCTAATCCATATTTTGGGAAAAGCTTCAATAAAGGATTAGCCATCCCTCGTTCCTCCTTGCTTTCACTTCGGCAAAATCTTCCTCCCCAATCAAAGCACCGGGGCCTTTTTCCAGATATCTCAGCAGGCTCCAAAGCAATTCCACACACTCGCTGGGGATAAAGGCTGTCCCAACGGCCAAGTCTCGCCTTTGATTTACAGCTAATACCTAACAGCCCTGTCTTCATATGGTGGCAGGTACTTGGCTTCTCACTCTTGTTATCTCAGGCTTGGCTACGCCAGACGATGGAGGGAATGCATACATTACGGCTGTCTGTGCTGCCAGCAGGGCCAGGGAGCCAACAGCAATAAGAAATCAACAGTAATATGCATTTGAGTCTTTGTAAGGAGATATCCAAGGTCTTTCCCATCACCTGACTGCAGGATCTTTTCTCCTTCCTGACTGCAAGGACTGAGTGAGGTCGAGCATATATCCTACTCAATAGGATATTTAAAAATCTAGAGAGGTGGAAGCCCTAGGAAAATCTGTCACCAGGAACTTCACGGTACCTGAAGAGATACAAGCTAGGAAATTTAGGGTCTAGATCATCTGGTGCAGGGCTGAACCATAAATCCCCACCCAGCGGAGCTGCAAATGATGRAAAACATCTCCCTGCAAACCACAGGTCTTTAAACTCCAACAGCAGCAGTGTGATACCCAAGGTTTGTGCTTCTCCTGTTTGCCTGTGCATGTCCTCTTGATGGTATCAGCATGGGCTTCGCTGCTTGGTGAACTTCTGGTTAGATGCTGGTTTGCTCTAGGCCTGGCATTAGTACCTTACCCTCCTTAAGCTGGATTGGCTCTGCCTCTGACCTCCTGCAGTATCGCTGCTTCTGGCCATGCTGCCTCCGAGTCTCTCTTCTGAGTCCTCTGAGACCTTCAGAGGTTCATCTGACCTTCTCTCCATGATCTGTGCTGTGAACTTCAACAGAACCATCACATTTCAGCCCTTTGGCTCTGTCTAGCTATGAGGTCCTAGCGCAGGATGGAGACAGCCCCTCTGACTTTCACCTCATGCCACATCATTCACATAATTTGATGCCTGTTATTGCCCTCCCCATCACATGAATTCCTGACAGTGGGTCAGGAAAAGGCTGCAGGCTTGCCCAGTGAGCATCAACGGCTGTAGAACTTTCTCATCTGCAATTCAAAGCCACGGGGAAATTTTGTGGACAAAAAGATGGGAAGCCTGGGCCACCAACCAAAGATAGCATAGATCACCAACCAACCCACTCTTCAGCGGTTAGCCTGCAGCCTAACGCCATACGAAAATATCCAGTACCATTTCCCAGAGGTGCTCTGTGATATAATGGAAGCTGGATAAAGAGCCAGCATGGAAATACATTATAATTGCGCACTGCTTTTCACTTGTGCAACCACAGCAATGGTTACCATGCAATTACATGTCACCATATACAAATGACAGTGCAGTTACAGTAACTTTACCAATTACAGGGAAATTGCACCCACTATGCTAAGAGGTTTTCATTCAAACATAATTCAGGAACGCAAGAACAGGGAGGAAAGTTACTCAAATTGACTAGAACTGGTGCAGGAGTTTGGTTTTTAGGTCTGTAGTTTAAGCATCAGTTCAAAGACTGGTGTCAAGTTTCCAGAGTGCTGCAGAATCTTAATGTAGTACAGATTTTTATGCCTGCATTTATGTTCCTGCTATACTGTGAGCATAAGGCTTCCCAACAGTCTATACCATGTACCTCCACATCGTAAAATTTGCAATTTCCTGAAGAGGAGGCTGCCTTTCTTACAGAGACCAACAGGTTTCTTTAGTCTTCAGGCCTTTTGCTCAGCAGAGCTGGCTGATTATTAGTAAGAAGTAAATGTTGCTATAAATTTAGCATCCCCTAAGTCCCGACTTTCTGAATGATTAGCGTGCCAAAAGATGTGTACGATGTACATCGGTTAGTGAACCCCTAAAAATTTTCTAGACCCCAATATTACAAAATTTAAGCAATACTGGCAGTAAGTTTGCTTTTCTTATTTCCTGCTGCAGGCCCTGGAGATGCAGACCGCAGCTTTCAGGGTTTGCTGACTCTGTGTCACAGCCCCAGAGCAGCAACTGCAAATGCTTTTCGGCCCATGGCTTGTTCTCAAACTCTTGTTCCCACTTTTGCTGTGCACGTTGCCTTACTACTGGCATGCGACGGGTCAGCAGCAGCGACATTTCTGCTCTGAAAGCAGCACTGGGCTATCAGAGGGAAACAGTTCATGCCCCGATGAAGGGAAGTCCAAGACTGACTATCCAGAGAAGCACGCCATAGGTATCAAGTGTGCAATACCATCCTGAGCAAAACAACATACTTGCTTCTTGGTTACTTGCATAGAAGACACTCCTACCATTACAAGTGAAGACGCAATTAAGGATCCAGCCTGAAACACCAGGAGATTAATGAATCCACGTTACTGGCAGATGGTGTACTGATACCAGCTTCACCACATCCCTCAGCTCCTATGCCAACTTCACCTCCAAGAGTCTGCCAGGAGAAACCGTCGCACTATGTCATGATAAACAAGACAAGGTGCAGAACAGACTCAKATACCTGGCAATATTTTCCAGCGGGATATTTACACTCTCTGTGTTTGGATATTRTAACTTAAGTGATATTTCAAGTGCCTTGGTTAGAGCCCAAGGRTCTGATTGTCCTGGTTTCGGCTGGGATAGAGTTAAATTTCTTCCTAGYGCTGTGTTTTGGATTCAGTATGAGAAGAATGTTGRTAACACACTGATGTTTTTAGTTGTTGCTAAGCAGTTTACTGRTCAAGGACTTTTCAGCTTCCCATGCTCTGCCAGGTGCACAAGGAGCTAGGAGGGAGCATAGCCAGGACAGCTGACCCAACTGGCCAATAGGRTATTCCACACCATATGACGYCATGCTCAGTACATAAATAGGGRGTGTGGTCCAGGAAGTAGCGATCGCGGCTCTGTTATCAGTCARCARGTGGTGAGCAATTACATTGTGCATCACTCATTTTGTATATTCTACCATTATTATTRTTGTTGTTGTTATTATTATCCTTTCATTTTCTGTTCTATTAAACTGCCTTTATCTCAATCCACAAATTTTACTTTTTTTCCCTGATTCTCTCCCCCATCCCACTGGAGGAGGGGGGGAGTGAGCGAGCGGCTGTGTGGTGTTTGGCTGCCTGCTGGGTTAAACCACAGCACTGATACAGGCAGGGAAGAGGGACAGTACCTCCAGTAGCAATGCAGAGTTTCAGACTGAGATAGTACAAACGCTCTTATTTATGGAGGCCTTCACATCCCACATCCCAAACACTAACACTGGGCCAGACAAATCGCCCTTTTGCATAAGTAATTTCCACCTCCTCGAAAAAAATTCTGACGTTTTGATTCCAAATCTCAGCATTAGCACACCAAGGCATGTAGCTGGGGTGAAAATCAGATCCCCGAGGTGTGTGGTCACTGAGGTTCATGTCCTCGCAGGTGGCAACCGTACCTACAAACGAGAAGGATGGATGGGACCTGAAGAGCAACACATGTGACTGTAAAAGGAAGCTGAGTTCTTCTGCAGTCTCATAAACTTCCCTCTGCCGGCTCAGAGGCTGGAGGATCATATGGATGAGGCACTGAAGGATAAACAGAGGAATATAATCTCTGTGGCTCTCAGCTCAATGCTTTCCATGAGCTTTAAAAAATTCACTTAAAATTTTTCACACCCCAAAAAAAAGAGATTATTGAGTGTGGAGACTATGCCTTTGAAACCGCCATGGTCTATTGGGTAAATAAGCATTTAGGGATTTTTCAGAAGTGAAGTATTGATCAAATAAGCTGCTAGAGCTCTTCTGTAAGAACATATTCCAGCAGCAAAGCTGTGTTACGCACCTGAAACACAGTAGCACTGACTTCCCCTGGTGCTGCGGTAGCTGAGATGGGGAGTAAGAGTCCCAGAGAGAGAAAATCTTAGGTAAAAAGGGTTTTCTGTGTAGGCAGAAAGACACCTCTGAGAAAAGCAAAAGTGCTCGCCAGCTGCTGTATTTTATCCTGAAGGATGTCGCATTTCCGTGATCGGCCAAAGGTTGTCTACATAACAAATTCCTGGAAACATCAACTGCAGTGATGAAAGAGGTGTAAGAAGAGACTGGAGCTCTATCCTCTGTCAGCTGTGCCCCGTAATCCTCAGCATCCTCGCCGTAACGTGGGTTTCTCTCAGGCGCGTCCCTCCAATAGGGACACCTAACAAAGAGACATTCCCTTCCCCGAGTTACAAACTCTCATGTCCATCTGCACCAGATGGACACAACAGCAATATCATTGCTGTCTACTGCATGCAACRTTGAAGGGTGTAGGAGCCTTCTCTTGCTGACCTGTCCTCCCTTTCACAGGAAACATGCCTGGCCCATTACCTCCCAATATTTGCTGGCAGCAGAATGGTTAAACCAGCATTTCTGGAGCGTTTCTGGCAGCTGCCAGGCACCCCTCATTCCTATTCCAGTGACGCACACCAGCACCTTRCCGGATAGAGTCCAGCTGCCTCCCCTACGCCGGCACTACCAGAGATTCTCCACTGAATCACAATTACTGTAATTATTATTTTGTTATACACACAAAATTATCATTTGGGCTGCAAAGTGCCACGCGCACCAACAGCGCTATATAAATTAAAAAAACAACGCTACTTTGCATGCAAGCAACACCTTCACCCGGAGATCCCAGAGCCGCTTAAAAGCATTAATTAAGCCTCACCGCGGTCCTGCAAAGGTAAGTTAAGTGTTGTAATGAACGACATGTATGTGCTGTTGCTCTTCAGCACGGGGAAATTGAGAGAGCTCGGCTGGGTACCAGAGGCTCCGGCTTGCTCACCWAACAACTGAGAGTCGTGCCGAGCTCCAGGGCTGCGCATCTGTATCAGGGAGAACCGAGTTGTATCTGGTCCTATCATCTCACAGAAAATRAATTTAAAGAAGCCTGGTTATCAGTTTAAACAACCAACGAAAGCACTCRAGCCCTGAAAAGAAAAATCTCCCGCTTGCTGCCTCTATCTGTGCAGATCTCRGTACTTGAGGAGTTCAGAGTACTTGTGTCAGCTGAGTATAAATTCACTCAAGCCATTAAGCTCAAACTCCTCCTGCATCTGAAAGCAGGACTGTGCAAGCAGAAGGCTGCAACCGGCCCTCGGAAGCAGGGACACCATTACAATTACAGCCCTGTGTTTCTTGGCGCAGCATCCCRACCAATAGCCCCAACCCATCGATAAGTGCTGGGTCATTCCCTCATTAGGAGGAGTACATTTTTATTATTCCCTTCTGCACGCTCCCTCACTCTGCCTCTCCCACTCTCTCTGTGTGTCTAAATACGYGGCTGGCTAATATCGCTTGTTTACAGGATAAATCAGCTGAACAAATCCTATTATATTTTGGAACACTGACAACRACGGGGTAATGACATTGAAACAGGGAAAATACGATGTTGTTCCTACTGATCTAATGTCACCCACACGCTCTATCAGCTATGCCASCTCCAATACTGCATGGAGGAAAGAGAGGTCTCTCTCTCTTTCTGCAGTGCTACCATTTAGTCGCATGCATATCTGGGTGTCTTGCCTTTCCTGCGTTTCAAGTACTTCTTTAAATATTTTAAGYATTGTTAGGATCTGCACCATAAAGCAGAAAACATTGGGGTTTCAATGTTTACTAGCTCCTAAGTTGAAGCAAATGGTGGCACAGGGAAGGTGTTAGGTCCTACGTATTTTGTAGTTATCTGCAGGAGAAAGATGCAACAAAGGTTTGCATTTCAGCAAGCCACATTCATCCACTTACAGACATTTATCTGTGCAAAAAAGCAGAGCTGAAGAGAAGGATGGTTCAGAGGTAGATGTGTGCAGGACACCTAGATCCCCAGCTCCATCCTGAACTTGGACATATCTACCCAGCCAGGTCCATGCCAGCTCTACAAACATCGTGTTTTGTCCCAAAGCTGTTGTCATGTTACCCAAAGACTGGGCCAGTGCTAATAAAATGCCTCTCAAGCAAACTTACAGCAAAACCATATCCCAYACTAGCACAGCCATGCAGATGCCAGGCTGGGAGCGTCTGGGGCAGAAATATGGTCAGATGAGATTTGGACATCTCTCTGTAGGTACAACAGCTTTTCTTGTCTCCATCTTCACACCGGTCAGCCTTCAGGATGGGTGCTTCCAATATCTGTATTATCCTACCTGGTATAATGGAGACCCATGTTTCCATACAATTTGGATAAATAGAGAAACATGCTTATTTCAGGAAGGAAAAAAAAAAAAAAAAAGTCTTATGTTGTGTGTGTGCTGGAATATAAAATAAATAGACGTGCACATCAGATCGTTCCCAGAGGCTAAACATTTTCACTGATTCTCCAAGTATTAAGACAGACCCTGCACTGTTTTTCACCCCGACAGCTACACTTGCACCAAGCAAGTGAGAAAGGGTCTGTGCAGGATTTGGCCCAGAAAGCAATGCTGGATCCAGCATACCCTCGACCCCCTCCTCAACAGAAGAGTTATTGTACAAACTCCCGCAGTCGGCTGCCCCCAGTCCGGAGGTGCTTTAAATAGCATCGGGCTCACGAAGGGAGCTGGAGTCACTTTGCTTTTGGCTCTTCCAGGATGGCTGGCTTTTGCTTGCTGCTTTTTAAAAAAAAAAAAAAATTTGTTGCACAAGCATTCTCATTGGCCTGCAAGGCGACCTCCTGGCGAGGCAATACGAGGTCAAGTTTGCGAAGTAGCTGATCTCCCAGCATGGAAGAGAATGCGAGGAGATCATATGGAGCCCTCCAAAAATGCAAGGCTGAGCCACAGGCGACCGCAGGGCTCGACCACAGAAGAAAACAAGCTGGGTCACTGGCAGGGGAAGCAGCAAAGATCAKTTCCCAGAAACAAATCTAATTGTCCATGTGGCAAGAAGTGCAGGTAAATGGCACAAGCGGTGATGGAGAAGCTGACACCTTGCTCACCTGCAGATGCAGTTGCTGGGGGACCACCAGGACCTGGGGCTGATGCTGAGAGATGCTGAGCTGCTCAGGCAGACCCGACACGGTCCAGAGATGGGAYTGATGGCGGGGGAGGAAGCTGCGCCTGAAATATCTCAGACACAACAGCRACTCAGCAGCCTTGGGCCCTGCTCCTTCCTCAATGAACATTTTGTGTGAGCGGGGTCAACCAGACGTGAGGAGCCGGGAGAGAACAGCACTGTGCGCGGGGTTTGGCACCCGGCCACTTAAAGGCGTAGGGTTTCCTCTTGCTTTATGCTTGGGAAGTAAATAAATGGTTTTGAGAAGGAGGTTGTTTCCAAAGCGTGCTTTTTTTTTTTTCCCCCCAGGCCAAACAATGAGGATTCTGGAAGGAGAGGTTGCAGGGTGGGGGTGTGATAAGAAGGTAATTAATTACCACCAGCATTATTTCTGCGCGCACACTGATCTGGAAGTATCCTTTCAAGGACAGGTGTTTAATACTGAGGAACATACTTAATACCTCAAATGCAATCATCCTCTCCATGCAATTAGGCCCTAGTTTACAGCCCTTAAGAGCAAGCTTCAGTTGATGTAGGTGCTYAAGAGTTTTTGTTTTTCTCTCCCCCAGGGCCTCCAAAGCCACTTTTTTTCCTGCCTGGAGTGCAGAGCACTTTACTGAGGCAGGTAAGTGTCCTTATCCCTGCTGGCTGAAAGCAGAGAGGTGGCACATGGGAGGAAGGACCACCACCGAGGAAAAAGTAAAGATGAACCCACGTGGTGCCTGAGAAGCCCCTGCAAATGAGCTCTCACCAGGTTATCATATGCAGGCCCACCTGAATAAGCAATAGGCTTTTTGAGGATGTCCAGAGGACTGGGATGTTGCCAGCAGCTATACCCAGGCTGAACTAAGAGCTCATGTAGATGCTGGAGAAGTCCTGTAGTGCTCACCCAGCACTGCTCAGCCGTAGGCACATACGTCAATGGAAAAGCCAGGAGGGTCTCGTTCCTGCAGCTCCGTTAGACCCCAACCGTCGTGTCCCTAACATGAACACTAGGCATGCTAATCAATGAGTTAGTGCTGATTAGTTAATAAGCCTGCTGGTCACCTCACGGAGGAAGAGGTGGGGAGACTTTCCTAATTCCAGTTACAGAGGGGCCAGGACCTTGCTCAGAGCGGTGGAGATTTGAACTCAGCTGCTCTCCATTAGCCTGAGGAGCACGGCCCCAGACATCTCTGGTCACTTGCACCACTGACAATAATCATGAGAAATACCAGCCACGTTGCTGGAGAGAGCTCCACGCTCCGCTTTCGCCTGAGCTGCCTCATGTAGCAAGATAATATGACATTTCTCTCTGATGAAGTGTCTTTCACCCCGGAGCACAGCTAGCTTTGCAGGGGAGATGACGGTCAGGCCTGCTGGAGATGRAGAAATGAGGAGTGGGAAGGTGCATGGGGCAGATTTGCAAATCACAGAGCTCAGCTGCAGAAACCCGAAGTCAGCACCTTACCCCTGGTCCATATTGCCTCCCCACTTACTCTCTCCATCMACTCCAGCTCCCAGCAACAGCAAGACGACGCTTGTCACCTCTTATCAAAGTTGCTGGGCTCAGCAAGTCCCTCYGACAACACGCTCTGCACACATGCACACACACTCCCATCCAACACAAACTGATGTGACCAATTATACAAATACAGATCTGGCAGTAATAAGCCTGTTTGCTCCGTCTCTGAGTCTCCAGTGAGCATTCCCAGAGAGCCATTACCGTATTTCTGAGGCTACTCCCTTTGCACAGACTGCACTGTGTCATTTTTTTGATTCTTGCTCTTGCTTGCATCTTCAGAGGAAGAAGAGGAAAGCACTGTTAAAAGTTGACCAAGAACTGACCTCAACTGACCATGAGCCCTTTGGATCAGAAACATSAGTCTGTATAATTTGGGCTAAAGATATGTATGCAAAACTCTTGTGCATGGTCTATCCGGTAGAGATGAACAAAAAGCCCTATTGTGCAAGCACGAGTGACATTGACCCCCTGCAGAGGTTTACTTAGGATAGCCCTACTAACAAGCAGTGACACTACGAGGTCTAACGAAACCGATAGCTCGTTCCTATGACTGTGAGTCATTCCCCTGGGAAAGCAGCAGGCTCACATACYGGCCAGCCCAGCCGGGAGAAACGGGCAGGGGCTGTGTGCGCAAAATGTCAAAGCGGCASTATCGCATGGACCTGCTTCCACGCATTGCCCTTCCCAAGGGCTAAGCAAAAGTTAACGCTCTCTTTCACCCCAACCTTTCCCTTTCAAGGGAAAATGATGGGGGGAAATGACAGATTGAGATTCCAATTCCTGCTTTTTAGTTTGTAAAGTGGTTTTTTTTCTTGAAATGCCCCTTCTTTCATAGAATCATAGAATCACCAAGGCTGGAAAAGACCTCCAAGATCATCGTGTCCAACCATCAACCCAGCACCCATGCCCACTAAACCATGTCCTGAAGCACCACATCCACACGTTTTTTGAACACCTCCAGGGATGGTGACTCCACCACTTCCCTGGGCAGCCTGTTTCAATGCCTGACTACCCTTTCAGGGAAGAAATTTTTCCTAATATCCAATCTAAACCTCCCCTGGCACAACTTGAGGCCATTTCCTCTCATCCTATAACTTGTTACTTGGGAGAAGAGACCAACMCCCGCCTCTCTACAGCCTCCTTTCAGGTAGCTGTAGAGAGCGATAAGGTCTCCCCTCAGCCTCCTCCAGGCTAAACACCCCCAGCTCCCTCGGCCACTCCTCATAAGACCTGTGCTCCAGCAGCTCCAGCCTGTGTCCTTCTTTGTAAATGAYCCTGTTTTTCTGTCCCTCATGCTAGAGAGGAACACAATAGCAAGGATGATATTCCCTCTTCCTGCAACAGTTGGGAACATTGGGCACAGAACTAAGATCCGAGGGTCCCTGAGCTGCAACTGCACTGCAAGTTATGTTTTACTGTGTCTTAGTCAACCCCGTAAAACAGGCGTAATGCTGCTCCCCATCTTGGTGTCTCAGAGGTGTTCTGTCAGACCTGTGTCCTRTTAACACCAGTGACGACAAATGCAAGCCCTGGGAGGAAGAGGAAAATCATGAAATAGGCTGTTTATAGGAAAATTGGGGTCACCCCATCACCAACAATGGCCTTGCCAGGAGTCAAATTGACTGTCCCCTACCACACACAAAGCCCTTCTACCACCTGAGCTAGAAATGGCCCTTCCTAACCTAGTGGCTTGGAGCAGAAAAGAGCCCATGGATCAGCCCCAAGGACCAAGCAGCATTCATCCTGGGGTGAGGTGCTCATGCTGCCAAAGCAAAATGCCTGTGCACCCAACTGGCATCCAGACATGCCTGACAGCCACCCATGGAAGGACTAATCAGCAATATGCCCTCCACAGCCTCCTCCTGCATTCAGTTAAACGCCATGAGTACAGTAGTGCTTGCTTGGTGGGCATCAAGGTCTAGGATGGGCTGGGGGGATGCAGGGAAAGCAGAAGGGAGCAGGAGAGCAGAGTCCACTTGAGGAACAGATGTATGGAGGAGATGCACGACCCTCAGGAATCTAGGCACTGGTATCTGCAAAGATGTTTTGGGGAGTTACTGACTTAGGTTTGCCTTGAAGCATCAGAAGCACAGGAAGCCTTTATAGCCAAGTCACTCAACAGACAATGACTCGGGTCCCAAACATCCACCTCGCCTGCCCTATGTTAGCAAAATGTTGGAAAAATATTGCCCAGCTCTTTACACAAGGCCTTTTGTTAGATGGTCAGCTTCAAAAACATTTCTTTTCTCCCCCAAGTGACAGCGCTGCCATGAAAAACAGGAAGAGATTGAATACAGTAATTTAAACAGTCAAACTCCATTTCCTGCCAAAAGGAAAAGAAAATACCGGCAAAAGGCAGAAGCCAGGCGATAGTTGGGGACAGACACTTTGATTATCTTGGGCAGATATTTGTACTGTGTATCCGGTAAAAGCTACAGTGATGGAGGTGACACCTTTTCATTTCAGGGACTGGAGTCTGTCAGGCTGCAGAGCAGCAGGTGATGCTGTGAGGCAGATCAGGCTGATGAGGAGACCGGGATCTCCCAGGATACCAGCCCTGGGTTGCAACCAGCTCCTAAGCTGACAGCCGGGATCTCATGCCAAAAAACACACCGTGTTTCAGATTTCTTTGCAAGCCAAAGCTCCAGCAAGGATCCCCGTTCCTCTCGCATMTCCCCAGCAGACCCTGGCACCCTCACCCTGCTTTGGGGTTAGTCTCCAATACCCTCCTCTTCTTCATCTATGCTTCTATGTCCCACACAGCAGTTCACCTGCTTGCTCTCCAGGGGAGAGGGGACAGCTCCCCTGCCTCCACTACTGAGCATCCCAGTAGTGCAATTGTCACTGGGYTTCAAAATGCATCTATTGTTAATCCTATTCCATAGTAATGAAAATTAACAGATTCCCCAATGATAAGTCCTGCATCAAAATGGCCCATGTACATATCCATCCTCCTCCCAAACTGCCTTTTTTTTGTTGTTGTTTTTTAAAGAAATCTAGCATTTCCCAACTGTATCAACAATTAATTAAAAAGTTTATGGAGCACATTTAAACCACRGCCTTCTTTATCCAACTTGAAGATTGTTTTCTTCTTGGCAGGGCCTGTTGCAACAGGACAAGGGGGAATGGTTTTAAACTAAAAGAGGGTAGATCTAGACTAGATATAAGGAAGAAATTTTTTACGATGAGGGTGGTGAAACMCTGGCACAGGTTGCCCAGAGAGGTGGTAGATGCCCCATCCCTGGGAACATTCAAGGTCAGGTTGGACGGGGCTCTGAGCATCCTGATCTAGTTGAAGATGTCGCTGCTCATTGCAGGGGGGTTGGACTAGATGACCTTTAAAGGTCCCTTCCAATCCAAACTATTCTATGATTCTATTCTATGATCCTGTTTTAAGAAGCCTATTTTTTCCCTCCCTTCCTTCTGCCAACACCCTGCATATCCATACAGCCTCGCTCCCTCTGCTCCGTACCTTGATGCCCCAGAAGGTTTGATTATCTTGGGCACCGCAGAAGTAGTCGCGTTTTGGTGGCACACAATGCTCTTGCTGGATAGCCAAAGGGGATGAAGGTTTTCTCTGTGGCTATATAAGTAGGAATGGCTTCAGTATCAGGAAAGAAGATTCAGATTAGACATGAGGGAAAGSTTTCTAGCAGCAAAGACAGATCACGTAGGGAGAGAGAGGAATCTCCATCGCTGGAGGTTAAGAGCAGGTGAGACAAACATCTGTCAGAAATGTTATAAGTAGGGCAGAAGGGCAAATCAGATGACCTCATAAGACTCTTTTTTCCCCAGCCTCATTTTTCTCTGATTATATGAATTTCTAAGCATTTGGGGTCAAGTGTACTGTTTAAATATAGTCTATTATCCTGTATTTGCAGAGAGGAAAACCAGCGAGGTATTACCTGGAACTGTTCATCACCTGAATGAACATCACCAATTTGCAAATCAGCTACCCAGACATAAAAATCMATCATTTTTTCCTGATTTATGCTGAAGATTAATATGAGAACAGCTATAACACAGGGACAGGTGAGGAATGAACATTGAGGATCCTCCATTCATCTCTGGACTTCTGTATTTCCCRTTCTGGAAATTCTTCTATGGCACTGCTAACATCTGCAACATGCACACGCAATTGGCACGAGAGTAGCACASGCTCGTTACACAATTGTGTCTCCGTCCTTTGCCTTCGCATTGGGTTTGCAAATCAGACCAGGGCAAGTCTCCAAAACATCCAACCTTGCAGGACATCTGGAGACCCAATGCCTCCTGCTGCATGTTGACCATGAGACACAGTGCGTCCAGCCCAGCTTGCTGCCAGATCCTACCTGACCTCAACTTCCCAAGCTCCAGCTGCACCAGCARAGCTGCCTGACCAGAGAAGCTGCAGAATCTGCACTGTCCGGCTTCGGCCAAGTGCACCATTCCCCCACCTCCCTGTAATTATTCGTGTGCATATTGCAGGTTAGGAGAGCTGTGCTGGGAATGGTCCCCAAGAGACTTCTCTTGTCCTGAAGTGGCCTTGAGCAAGAGTTACACCAAGGCAGGAACAGAAGCATCTTAACATGTGGATCCCCTTTGAGTCAGTTATTGCCCTATTAGAAAAATATTTGTTACCAAAAGCCAGACCTGACCACGCACCAAGATGCGGCGAGCCCAGCTCCATAATCCATGGTCCTACTGTTAATACCACAAAAAAGGGCTGGAATATGTCTTCTAACGGTGTTTCTCTGCARTGCTCGGTGAGGGTTTCCCACAGCTCATCTCTACCCAGGCACATCTCAACGCCAGGCACATCAGCTCTATCTGTTCACATGCAGGATTTCGGCTGCTGAAGGCAGGGCAGCGGAGCTGAAGTTCAGGTCCAGCCTGGATCACAGGCAGGTTAAGCCTCTATTTGCACCAGCAGAGAAATATTTGACATCCACACAAAACCAGGGAAAGTCTTACCGATGGCTTTGTAATTGGTTTTAGAGCTGCTTCAAATACACATGCTAAGAGGCAGAGCAGCAGCACTGGTGGATGGCTGGCAAGCAGGACATCAGCAAAGGAGATGAGGCCCTCACAGACATATATCCAGGCTCCAAAATACTTCACCAACCATCAAATATTTTCCAAGCTTAGCGGCTGGACTCTGCAACCCTTACAGCAGCCAAGTCACTAATACCTCTTCCCTCGGGCAGCACAGCTGATCTCAGACAGGGCTTGCCAGCAGCTCTAAGTAGACTCATTTAAGGAGAGGACAGCCCACTTAGTTACACTTTTCAGACTCCTGTTTTTTCTTCAAGGATCTCCAGGCTCTTTCTCCAGCTGGCAAGCATTAGCATCTCTGATTCACTGTGAAGAAATGCAGTCACAAATATGCTCTAACAGTTTTTCCCACTGTGTCACCCAGTCCCTGGCTCCTTGTCATCTCCCCAACMTTTGCAGTCCTGTCCCTCCGAATTCGGTCTGATATATCAGTCGTCTTGGTSCAGGACTCACCCTAAGGGACACAAGAAAGCCGTTGGCCTTTTTGCTCCTGTCTAAAGCCACAGAAGCCAGGTGACTGAGAAGTTTCAAACCTCCTGATTTCAGAGGTCCAGTATTGCAACTGTTAATATGGAGCACAAGCAGAGCAGATTTGCAAATGCATGGAGAGGCTTAATAGCCCRGGAAAGAAACTCCAGTGGGAAGCTCCCAGCTTAAGTCTAAAGGCAGCTCTTTGMATGTGCAGAGGCCTTGAGGCTAAACAAAAAAAATCAAAGCCAGATTTGGGCACAGCCTTTCCCCCTGTGCGATACTCCACAGGCAGCTTTGCAGGTCTAGGCAGAAGAGATCCCAACTAAAATGAAGGACTTGTCCCTCCGCATGTTTGGCRTGGGAGTATGAGAGCAGCGCAAGGGTAAGCAACGAAGCTGAGGGCATTGGTGTAAAGGGGAATTAGGGCAGAGTAAGGCAGGGTCAGACTCCCTGCAATAAAATCTCTGTCTGTGTTCCTCTTGGTCCGTCCTTGCCCTGCAAAGGAACAACAGCAGGGATCCCCCAGAAAAGGAGGCTTGAGTACAAAGGAAAAGCGGAGCAATCCCATATCCCGAGCCCTGACTGCCTTGAGATTATGGGGCAGGAAAGCGCTCTGGTGTTTCTCCGTATTCCCTTTGCTCAGACTTGAACTTGCCTCTCACTTGAAAGAGCTAATTAAGGAAGGAAATCAAAGCCCAGAGAAGCGGCTATTACAGCAGCCTGGGTGCAGTGCCGGCTGTAATGCTGGTTTCTGTGCACGGTATCAAAGCCAGCCGTATGCCGGCAGGGCTGACGCAGATTTCTGCAATGACACTTGAGTGAACCGACAGAATAAACTAAGACAATTTCTTAAGACCTTTTGGAGGTCAGGTAGACCAGCCTCTTCCCAATCCTGCCCTGAAATCTTGCAGTCTTTAATCCTTGATCTGCAGCCGGGCCTTATTTTTTTCAGTGCAGAGGCAACACAGAGCTGGCTGGAAACAGGAAGATGAGGGACTTTGATAGTTAATGACCAGTGCTTCTCAGCCCTAGAAGAAATGAAGCCCTGGCTTCATAAAGCTCCCTGAACAAATCCTGCTCCAACTCCAGCCCAGGGAAATAAAATTACACCAGCAGACACAGAAACCAGCACAAGCCGTTGACAGGTCTTGGTTTGGTTTAGGTTTGAGGCAAGACTGCACAAGGAAATGTGATTTCACCCCGAACAAATTGCACAGTGAAATAACTACAACAGGCAAATTCCTCCTAAAAATTTCAAGGTCCTTTGGCTTAGTTCATCAGCAAACATAGCATGCCTGGGGAGGTCAAAAAGTGATACCTTCCTCAGCTCGTCCATGAGAAAACTGAGGCATGAACTGGTTAAATTAGGTGGTGTGGTGAGCCGGAGGCAGAGCCAGGACTGGGACGAGGCAGTCTCAGTTCCTTGGTCCCTCCTTAATCATTGAGCCATGCTCTACGATCTGTGAGCGCATGAGGAGGTTAAGGTTGGGTGCTTAGGGGCTTCACTTACCGCACTGCTACAGGGAATGTCCTTGACTTTGAGCCAGGCCAGATCTAATGTCCCCTCTCCCCTGTAGCAGGACTGCAGTCTGTCCTTGATGCGATCGTTGATCTTTTTCAGGACAAAGATGCAAAGAGCGGACTCATCCAAGGACTTCATCTTCCTTTTCTGCCCCTTGGAGAAGACTGTGAAGAGGATATCATCCTCAGGGCCAACACCCAAAGACCTCGCTAAGATGGCTCCAGCCTTAGACAAGTAGGCTGCCTGGAGCAACCGGTACTCCACCCCATTCTTCTCACAGCCAATGGGCACCTCAACATAGGAGTTAAAGGCTGTGTCCTCCTTACAAAGCCGGACCAGCTTGGAGGTATAAACCTGCTCCTTCGTGGTGGAGCCAGGTGGTGAGATCATCTCAGGCTGCAGAGTCAGGAAATAGACAAAGTTACCACTGCTGAAGCCATAGATGTAGTAGATATCAAAGTCAGGGATGATGGTAAAGGTGTCTGAGGGGATCTTGATCATAGAGGCCACAAACTCATCATGAAAGACATATGCAAACATCCCATCTGCCTCGGAGTTCTTGGTGAGCTTTCTGCTGGAAATAGTGGGGAAATACTCAGGTTTGCCATCCACGGCAGTGGCAATGAACARCTTGTCATCCATGTTGCTGTAAGAAACAATGACTCCAAAAACAGAGCCACTCTCATTCACCCCAGAGAGATAATGCTCCTTCTTGTGGAAGGGCTCTCCCAGCTTGAAGAGGTCATCCAGCCTCAAAAGCTTGCAGATGCCCTGGTAAAGACTCCCACAGGCTATCAATCGATTCTCCTTGTAGTCTATGAGGAGCATTTTGTTTATGTTGTTAGTGGGCGTCAAGGGTTCGTTGCAGGTTTGGACTATCCTGGGAGGATAACACTTGGGATTATCTTCATCAGGACCAGTCTGGTGGGTCACGAGGACCTTCAGGTCAGTGGAGAGTTTGTAGATCCTGTTGACAGCTCCCAAGTAAATGTGCCCAGTTCTTTCATCAACCACCAAGTGATTGAAGTTTCCCTCTGCTTGGTCTCCAGTGAAAGTGATGAAGGGCCTCTTTGGATGGGGTGGCTGCTGYCTACCAAGAGGCGACACTGTGGTGGAGAGCAGGAGGTGAGAAACCAGGCAAGTCCATTTCCACATGGCCGGTGACATGATTAGAAACGTTTGTATTCCCAAGGGAACGAGGACTAAAAGCCGTAAGAGTCTTCAAAACACCAATTCCCTGGCAGATTTTGTCCTACAAGCAAAGAGAAAAGAAAACAAAAGTACATTACTATGGAGTATTCCTTCCTCCTCCCTCCTTCACAACCATGCCATCATCAGAGCATATTTAATTGCTAATCCTCCCTTTCTCGTCTCTGAGCTCTCTACTTAAAACCAGCACAAAGGGAGCCCTCCTGAAAGAAAAGATGCTGGTAGAAAGAGCAGAAATCACGTAGCAGAATAATAAATCAGCACCCTTTTACTCTCCATTACACACACACATGCCCCATGGTGAAGCACAAAAATTCTCTGGAAGCCAGAGCAGTGCAGAAGGCTAATGGTAGAAACATCAAGCAGTATTGCTGTTTGCACTGCCAACTTCGACCCAATTGTGTATTTGCTATCTAAGAAGACAGGACAGGAGAAGGATTATTATCCTGCTCTTCTGGATGAGGGACTGAAGCCTAGAGAAGGTCAGGGACCTGCCTACAGGGACAAGTCCAGATGGATGCTGAGCTCTTTTGCAACCCTTGAAGTTTGCCAGGAAGAAGCCAGCTCTGGTCTGACATTAACAACCTTTCATTGAGACCTCGGTCCAGAACAGGCCTGTTTGGACAGGCTCTCTGTGGCTTCCAGATGAAAGCTGCCTCATGCCGGTCCAGCCCGGAGTACAGACGTAGGAGCTGTGRTGTGCCAGCCTTCACAGCCACATTTACAAAGGGCACGCAGCCAAGCATGGAGCAAACAGAGCACCAGGTCTCCTCCCTCCCCTGGGCTCTCACCACAAGACCGCTCTCCACCCACCACACAGCCAAGAAAACATTGTCTAAAAGAGAGACACAGTTCCCCTGGGCATCTCAGAGGACTGAGGAGAAAGGGGTTGCCTAACTGTTAACAGTAATAAAGTCTAAAGGCCCATGAAGTAGGAAAACTAACAACCCAGGGACCAGCCTGGTGACCTTCCAAAGAGAGAGAAGGGGGTTCCCTTGCACTGCTCAGTCTCTTAAAATCTCACAGGTTTTCACCAGGGTGGTGGGAGCAGTATGGGGTTCAAACAACTTCTGTAATTTGGTGAGCACATCACCAAGCCCCATCCCCATGCCTTGGAAATGCATCTTCCTACTCAACGCATCCATCTGCTCCCTGCTCCTCCACCTTTTCATGGCTGCATCTGTACCAAGAGCACCTTTGGCCCCTTATGGCCCCACAGAGCATGTGGGAAATGGAGTCCTACCAGCTCAGGTCTCACCAAGCCAAACTCTTTGCTGAGTCCTCACTGCACAACCCTTGTTACTGGTGGCCAGGCTGAGGCACACAAGTCTTTCCTTCCTCCATCCCTCTTTAACGTCGAGATCAGAATTTCACAAAACTGTTCTTGATTTGAAAAAGGACACAAGCCAAACCCCAGCTCCACTCCTGCAGGCCAGTGTCCTATCACCTCTCTCGCAGCGTGGCTTTGCTGAAATCAGGGGTGTAACTMGCTGAGCAAAGGTGATGACAGCCAGCTCTGCATAAGCAGGAGGCAAGGGAAAATCACTGTTYGCAGATCCCAGCAGGGGGGAAGATGTGGCAGTGACACAGGTCTGGATTCTCAGCTTTTGCAAATCTGTGCAACTCTGCTAAYGCCAGTGGAACTGAAAAATTTACTTCAAGAAATAATAAAGAGGATAAATCCTGTCTTCTTTTGACCTGTAGACTGATTAGATCTGATAGTGGAAAGGGTAAGTCCGGGCTTGCAGAGCATCCACTACTTTTATGCCACCCCAAATATTTCAAAATTCTTACAGGAGCCAGATTTTCAAAGCTGTTGTATGATCACCTTCACCTCCCACTGCCCTCCCTACCGCAGCAGCCGCAGGCGTTGGATAGATGACGGACAAAGGTCATTTCACATTTACTTTAGGCGTGTTTACCCTGTTCTGCCTTGCCTTTCCGGTCAAGCAAATATTTAATAAAATCAAGCTTATACTGCAGAGTTTGCAAGACTGTCTTGCGAGCAGGAGAGGATTCGCTCTGCAGGGATACGCAGGCTGGTCACGTAGGCTTTTAATAACCTTTATTATGATAGATAGAGCAGCGATGGGATGAGCTCTCCCTGCACAACCATTCCTCTTTCAAAAGAGGCCATCCTTGAGAGAGCGGCAGAAGAGGGAAGCTGTCCCTGTTTGAGTCCTGTGTTCAGAAACATCACATGGCGACCCTGAACACTGGCTCCCGTCACTTATGAGTTATGAACCATATTTCTAACAGAGAGTGGTTTGATCGGACACTAGACAGATCTAGGAAGAAATTATTCTTTTCAAGTACTAAAAAGATATCTATTTTACCCCTATATTTTGCTMTATTTTGCTCCTCTCAGCCCTGCGGAGCCAGCACAGCTGCAGGACAGGGAAATGGGAACTGTCGTGACCCGGAGACTGAAGAGGTAACGAACAGCCCCTCTTCTGCCACAGGAGCCATCTGCCCAAAGGTCGTCACAACACCCAGGAGCAGATTTGCGTCAACAGGAGGAAATCTGCCCATTAAAATAAGTGGTCAACACAACATAAGAGGAGATAGATACRCTCCAGGCGTGACATCTTTGAGGCCCAAGCAGGAGAGAATTGTGATTGACTTTGAGGTGAGACTGTCACTTGTAGAGGGAGGGGGTGGCAAGGGGAACGTTCCTCCAGGCAAAGACAGCAAATTTGATCTGGAAACCAGAGAGACCCCAATGAGAAACTCCAGGAAGGCTGGAKGAGGAGTCCCTTTCGCAGCAGACAAGGGCACTTCAAAAACAGCGAATCTCATGGGGGAAGATGTTCACCTGCAGAGGAAAGACCCTCAAGACTGCCAGCGCCGATAGCCACCAAGCAAGCACAGGAGCAATCTTTTGGGACAAAGCAGGGAGAGCAGGAGCYTGGGGCTACCTTGCCATCTTCCGTCAGCCATCTGAGTGACCCTAGGAGCAGGATTTTCTCTCTGTCACACTGCTAGCACTCGCTCCTTCTCCCATCTGCTCATGTTGTTTGCCCTGTACCCTCTGTCCTGGAGCCCCAATCAGTATCTGAGCCTCTAAGGGCTATAATTTATAATTTGGTTTAATTAATAAATAACAGTAGAGAGCAGAGGCAAGGTTGTTTAGCTTGCAGAATAGGGCAGGGTTTGTACTACCCCTCAGAGGATGCACCAAGGAGAAGGGGGTTATGCATGTCTTTTTATTACCTATGTGTGGATAGCAGAAATCATAGCAGCTGGGAAGACAAACAATGCAGTGCCATAGACATACCCAGTCTCTTAGCCTGCTCCGTCTGCAAGAGACTAATTATATYATAAGAAAAAACCAAACAAACAAAAGGCCAAAGTGAGCAAAGTGAGGTCTGGGCTTAGGCTCTGAGCTGGGTATTTCCAAAATAAACCCAAACCACCTTCCCACAATGACCAGGCTCACTCKCCTTTCCCCCCAGAGACGTGGCCAGCAGCAATGCCACGACCCAGCGTGCAGGGCTCCTGTGCGAGACCAGATTGTCCCTCTGAGCAGCTCTACGTGGCTCCTGCCACAACAGCCTCTTCACCAGCAYATTCAAGGTCCCTGGGAAGGTCAAACAGCCTCTACAGCCCCAGAGATCTGTAGGGAAATTCTTTTGGTAGAAAGCAACCCTTCTTTTTCTCCCTCTATCAGGAACAGCTGCCTCTCTGCTCTGCTGGACCCTTCACATGCAGTGGTGGTACTGAGGGGATGCCACAGGTCATAACAAGACTCTAAAAGCTTTTCTTTGAGACTGGATCTCTTGGGTGAGTCTCTTCATCGCCCTACAACATGGAAGAGCTGAGACCCTGCCTACCTCCTTCTCTGACTAGGGTTAGACTGTGGTGCTACACAACCTTCATAGAATCATAGAATCATCTTTGAGACTGGATCTCTTGGGTGAGTCTCTTCATCGCCCTACAACATGGAAGAGCTGAGACCCTGCCTACCTCCTTCTCTGACTAGGGTTAGACTGTGGTGCTACACAACCTTCATAGAATCATAGAATCATAGAATCATTAAGGTTGGAAAAGACCTTTAAGATCATCGAGTCCAACCATCAACCCAGTACCCATGCCCACTAAACCATGTCCCGAAGCGCCACATCCACACGTTTTTTGAATATGACATGCAGCAATCCCAAAGGAAGATATCATGCTTTTTCTAGAACTGGAGCTACACCAGATTTGAACCTAGTCTGGACACGAAATCAGAGCAGAGGAAGCCTTCTCACAAATCCAGCTGTTTCAGACAGGGTTCCATTGACGGTCAGAGTCAGGTCTCACACCACAATCCTGCCTGTGGAACTAGGGTCTCTACTCTACAGCTTTCAAATGTCACATTCCCCATAAGACTCCTTGAATTCACGCAGTTTGGTTTAAGGACTTGTTTCCTCCTGAAGGACAGCAAGTTATGATGCTACTGTACAGCAYGGTTACTTGTTTACTGTTGTTGACTGTTTCCTGAAAAGGTTAGAGACTGCTGAGTAGGAGGATGCAGCTTGGTTCTGCTCTAGGCTCTCCAGGAAAGGATCCCAAGACTCTACAACATGCAACCCTATGGTCAAGAGACGTGGCCCTGGTCAAGAAAAGTTTGGATGCAAAAAAGCCTAAGAGGAAGGAACTTACTTTTAACTTCTTTTAGCTCAGATGGTGGCTGTTATTAGATGGGAAAGCTAGGGAATGCTGAATACATCCTCAAAACCCAGCAAGATTCAAGGGAAGAAATTCAAGAAGGATGCGCTATGGCTGAGGAAGTAGGAATAAATCAGGAATAAAGAGGATACAAAGGACTGGTCTGTGAATTGAGAAGAAGGGAAGGACTTGGGAGGAAGTGTACAGGGAGAGGGGAAAGAGAGAGCTGGGGCATTCGGTTTTGATTGACAATCTCACAAAAGCCATGGTCACGTCCCTGTACTGGAGAGTGGCACAAATCCACCCCACTGCAATGACAGTTCCTGARAGGAACATGTCACTGGGTGAACATGGGTGACGACAGCATCTCCCCATTTGGCTCACACACACACAACCCTCCTGCCATCGAAGGTGGTAGACAGATTCACATCACCAGGTCCCCTGCCACAGCCCCATGCTGGCAGCAGGGACACTGCAAGATCAGCGGCAAGAGGAGTCACGCATGGTTGCAAAAAGACATGGAAGAAAACTCACCCTGGGTCCAGYTCCAGCCAGGGGCTCAGAGCAAAAGTACACGTTAAAATCTAGAACAGGACCAAAACATGCTGAAAAGCAGCACTGGGAGGGGGAGAAAATCCACCACCTCCTCCTGCAGAGCGGGTCTGACACCACGCCGGGGTCCCGGTGGCTGGTGGGACGGGCTCCGTGAGTTCTCCACCAGGCAGCACCTGGCTRGGAGGAAGCCAACAGCACCCAGGCCTCCTGGGCAATGCCAATGGCACGGGCTGGGTGGTTAATGAAGCCCAGCGTTAATCAGGCGGCACGCTCCTCTGTTTACTTTCGCTCCACTCAGGCACGGCTATTCATTTCCCGGGATGCGGGAGGCCGGGCACAGATGCTGACGAGGCAGACGCCAGCACACAGCAATTCAGCACCAAGTGCAGCTACACAATCCCTTTAATCTCAGCTAAAGATTTTTTTTTCCTGGCTTCCTTTAATAAACCCTGATTACCATGGATAGAAGCTTTTCTTTGGGAGCCGACGTGGCGAGAAAACTCATACAGAGACATTGTCGACAGCTCCCCCAATAAAGACCGACTTCTAACTTCACCGAAATCCTTTCTCCCCGAATTTACAACCTGTCCAACGCCTGACGGAAACTGAAGGCAAGTCTCTCTTTGAGTGCATCCCATGCCAGATCATCTTTTCTTTGGAGCTSGCTGCAATGAACAGCTCCCAGCGCAAGCTGCAGCTTGTCCCAAATAAAGAGATTAATTCCAGGAGTGGTTTGTTTGCAAGGCACTTAAGCTAAGGCGGGACAACATGGCCTTCCCTCGTCACACAGATTATTCTATTCAGGCACTCAGATGGTGCCCATCACCTTGTTACCTGTGCATCTGCCACAAGCGTATTAAGTGATGGGATTAACGCTTGCCAYGAGTAGGACTTTCTTCCTTTTTTCCTGACTCCCCCGTGTGATAAAACTGCATGTGGGTGGTGTCTCTGCCTGCRTTTCAGACTTGGTTTCCTATCGGCAAAAGCAGGTCAGAGTTGTGCTCCTTTGTGCTTGAGGGGGAGAGCGGAGAGGTTTGTAATGGTTTCTCAGTTCCTCCAGGACTTTGCTACACAGACACTCGGAGGAAAGAACACAAATATTCAGTGCCACAGAAACAAGAATGGAGTTTTGAGGTCATGAAAATAACCTACAAATCCAGAGGCTGGGGTTAAACTCTCTTTGGGGGCAAACTCACCTGTGAGTCTCCATGGCTGAGTGCCACCCTCCACAACCCAGGTAACTATTTCCCAGTCTCCTGTAAGTATTCTGAGGATAAATCTGTTAAAATTATTCCTTATCACAGTAACTGGGGAAATGTAAACCCCCAGACAAACAAACTATTGTAGCAAGAGCACGCAAGAGCGCACAAAATCATTGATTTTAAGCAAACCATGTCACAGCAGTGCCTAACTTTGTTGATCRTACCTCAAGGAACGTGTGCATGAGACCATATAGGTCCAAAGCACTGAGAAAAGTGAAGAATTGCCAAAAGTCAGAGTGTCAGGTTGACTTCTCTTTCAAAGTCCCATTCTTGTCCCTTACAAGCTATCGTACACTCCTGGGGCTCTGTTCTCCTCACTACAAATGCTTCTCTACTGTATTTCACTGGGGTGCAACTCTGATAGTGTTGGTTGGCCAAGAAATTAAAAGGCACTTCACAGGTAAGAAGACCCTAATCAGCTCTAAACACGAAGAGGAATAAACACAGTCTCTGCCCCTAAAGGAAYGATGAATATTGAAAAAAAAAAAAGTGAACTGGGTTTCATCCCAGCAGGTCTCCCCAGCTTGTATATCAATTACAGCATTTTAGGACAGCCTTGAGGAAAATGGTGTTTCCTTCCTCAGAAGTCAAATTCCCTTCTGCTCGCAAATTCCCTTCAAGGCTTCGGGGGCTCTGAAGAATAACCAAATGAAGACTTTAAATTTTCTGGACCTGGTTCAGATGGGAGCCCTAAAACACCACTTTGATCCTCAAACAGCAAGGAAGAGGCTCTGACCCCAGGTTTCTCCGTGAGTCAGCAGGCAGCTATTTTCTTGTTGTCTGAGGCTGTATAGCACGGTTTATGTTGCATTGAATGCCAGTGGGTGGATGTTTTCCCCCTGTTTTGCAATCTTAGGAAGATCTGTGAGACACAAGTCCTCTCTCTCAGTCTTGTAATTAACACTGTATAAAACCACAAAGAGCCAAATCTCATAAGACAGAGACCATGCTTCAGCTGTCTCCTGGCACAGAGAGCAACTCCGTATTCACAGTGACTTTGTGATCACTGGCTATTTCACTCTCAAGATCTACATAAGACACCAGCAAGGATAAAACGTGGGGCTTCAACGAAAAAAYAAAGCCTTCAGACCTTGATCTACTGCTTGTTGGAACACCAAGATCTATATTTCGAGGTGGGGAAACCACTTGCAAAGAAGCCAGGAGAGAATCCCCAGTCTTCAAAGCCTGAGATTTCACTACATATTCAAAAGGCAGCTGGAGCAGAGCAGCCTGAGAGACACAGGGTAAAAGCAACAGGACTGGGAAAATCAGAGATGATACCGGGATGGGGAATAAAGTTTGGAAATAAAGCTTCATAGGGACRTAGAGCCGGTGGATTTGCTACATAGGATCAGGCTATCTGCAAACCAGAGGAACTTCAGTTACCAGTGACCAGTACTTGAYGGTTCAGAGAGTGTGGGAAGTTCTCCCAAATGAAGAGTGTGTATAACTGGCCAGCCCAATGTGCACAGCACAGCTCTGTACTCACAGAGACCTGGGATTCTCTAGAATAAAGACCATCAATCCTGCAACTATACCAAACCTTAGAGTCGGAAACAGGCTGAACACACAGCAGGAGYAGGAACATAAAGAAAATGCTGTTAACAATATTATATTACTGGCAGGAAAGAGACAGACAGAGGTGTGATGATTTCTCTTCAGTGATGCAGGGTTTGCAGCAGAGGCGAGAACGGAGTCTCCCTTTATGCTTTATTCAGCATAAAATTTCCTCCTTTCATTTATGGCAGGCATCCAACCCATTTTGGAGCACCAACCACCAGCCAGGGATGGGGCCAGTGAAAAGATCTGACAAAGCAAATCCTTCATCTTCAGCTTCCCACGTGAGTGGCTAAAGAGAGCRGATGAGCGAGTACAGTCCCATAAAACAGGGGTGGCTGGACCATCTCAAATCTCAGCCAGATCTCGAGTCGAACACACACATTATCACTAGCGGGAAGGAGTAGTGCTGACTGGCATTCGCTCTTCCAAACCTAAAGGAAAGCTTCACTTTACTGCAGCCATTAGCAATATTTTTATATTGATAGCTGTACTGGAGATATAGACAAAATATATTAGACATCTCCTTGTTTCATTTTCTCTGCACTTACTAACTCTGACCAAATTCCTAAATGCTTCTGGGTGGGTCTTTATGCACCCATGAACCTCCTGGGCACACATATGCCATTTATTTTATCACTCTGCCTTTTACGTGACAGCTCTTCCAGCAACTGGCCTCTGTCTTTCAGCCCTGGAGCAGGTCAGATGAGGGACAGTCTTCTTCCATGTTTCTGTAGCACCTAGGGCAATTAGGTCCCAATCTGGTTAGTTCATAACTCGCATGTGTTAGCTGAAGTAATCTATTTCTGCTGACTCCACGGGCTTGAAAAGAGATCTTTGAGAKCTTTGAGAGATGTCAGAAGGCTGACTAGTCCGTACTTCTGCCCCAGAGTTCACCAGCCCCAAATTCCAGGCATTTTCTGCAGATGTGAGACTGCTACAGAACACRATCTCTTCTTTACAAATGAAACAATACAGCACAAAATACACATTTTTTGAACAATACTAATCTACTGCATGCCTTACTTGGCTTTCCCTTAGAAATATAAGAAAAACTGCATTAAAATTGGTTATAAATTTTAACCATTCTGGCATAAAGTACTTTTTGTCAGGTTCAAAACCAAGCAGGGCTCAGTGCAGCTGCTGTGTTCAGAGCGAGATTCCCCCTGAGAAAAAATACCCAAGATCAGACCAAACAAGAGATGTCCTCTTCAGAGGACTTCCACATCAGAACGCTTGGGCTAAAACCTTCAGTCCCCACTTGACTTGGATTTTTTTAGCAGGCTGAAGGCCGGTTGAGGTGCCACCTGATCCAAAAGTCAAATGAAGCGACAGGACTCTGATGGAGAGCCCCACACTTGCACTAGCAGAGACATCCAGCTGAGACACAATTTCAAGCCCAGCAGCAGCAAGGGRGATTGACTCTATTCATTCTGSCGATAGCTGTAATGAGGCAGTGTGGACACAGCCCTGATAAGCASCGGCTTTGTAAGCATTTTKGGGGGGGGGGAAGGAAAAAAAAAAAGCAGTCTGACATCTATCCCACCACAGTCCCATGATGCCCTTTTTTACAGACAACGCAGGAAGACCACAACAGGCACTTTCAGCAGAGAATCAGCAGCAAAACTCAACCCCTCCTTCCAAAAAAATACCTGGATAAACTATTGCTAATTTGCTATTAATTTTCTCTTCCAGTGTCCAGGGAGGACAAACCTAGCTGCTGCCAACACATACAAAGGCCAATGGGAAGTTATTCTTAGAGCCCTGCCCGGCTGTTGCTGCAGGATAACTAGCTCCAAATCATGCTTGACAGTCTCAAGATACTGCTGAGCAGGACAGGACACCTATGGCCAGGATCAGATACAGACAAGAGACGGAATTGTGCTAATATGGGTAAAAAGATAATCACATGCTACGTTTGTTATCAGGAAGATTAGAAGAGAGCTGATGTTGTGTACACACAYGGAGGCTGCATTTGCGAGGAGGTACACACAAATCTATCCTGTACGGCATACAGACACATTTATTTTTGCACAAAATTATGCAATTCCTGTACTCCCGGTGCAGGRCAGTGTGTGCATGCATAATTACACCGAGCGTTAGCAGCAACACCTATAGCTCAGGTTGTCTGACATGTTCTGTACTAAGACTCGGTTTCAAGGTCCTCATTACTTTGACAGACCTGAACCGCTCAGGGGGCAATTTCCTTAGCTCRGTGTCTGCCTCGGGCTAACATTGCCGTAGAAAGTTGCATTCAGAATGGCTTGGGCAATTCTGAGAACTAAATTAGGAGAAAAGTTCTTGCAAGTTATGGATTTAATTTTTTTTTTTTCTGTGTTTGACCTTGGTTATATTCTTTCCACCGTCTTACTGAAAAGCTTTCATGTTTTGGAGCAGGTAGTAAAAATTGGGAAGGTCCTCCCCTGCTGTCATGGGGATCTTCTGGCCATGCCTGAAATTCTGTCTAAATTTGACCAAGTTACAGCATCTAATAATACATCCATGGCAAGTAAAGGTTTTGCCTTTTCCACCKCTCCCAGGATGGATCAGACAGCAGTTGGGCTATCACCACAGAAGGAGTAAAACATGCTCAGCATCAGGGATGAAGGGACTAAGCAGGTTTTCCCCAAGCTTATTCGCTGTGTCAGCTGGAGGCTGTTGTGGTGCTAAGCACTGCTGCTGAGGAAAACTCTCCTGTGCTCCCTGAAGGACTTAACTCTGCAGCTCAGCTTAATTAACCCAACCAGAAAGAAAAAGAGGAGGATGCTTTGACACAAGGAAGGGAAGGCTGGAAAGTGGAGGAGGGGGAGAAAACTGGGCAGAGACAATTTAGGAAAAGGGATATGAGCAGAGTCTGGGAAACGTGGGCAAATTGCAGATTTGYAAGTTCTGTAACCACTGAAACATCCCCTCCTCATGAATGGGGCATTGATCCCACAGCTCCTGAGACTCCCAACTCCCCTAAGATGGGTTTCCTCCAGCTGCTGACAAATCTGGAGGTCAAATCAGTTACATACGGTTAAAATTCTGGGGAGGCATTTCCATTTTTGCCTTGCTCAAGAGCTTAGAAAATGCATATCAAAACAACAAAATRCCACTGCAGTAAAGACAAGAAGGAAAAAAAGAGCAGGTTGTTGCTGAACGATTGCACTCTTATCCAGCATCTTCCCTAGCCCTTCTATGTGCATTGAGAAGAGGTTGCAGGAGATCTGCCTGAGCAAAGGACAACACCATCCCCTTCCAACTCTTTCTCAACACCAATATTTAATGTCAAGCCTGGGTGAGTTACTAAATTATGAAACCTAATAGAATCAGGAGCAGCAGCCCTTATTTACAGACTATTCCTGTATACGTTACATCTGTGACATGGGAGGATGGCGCAGAGCCTGATGACATGAGGCTGCTGTTATTTTGCCGTCCTCGCCGTAGCTCACACCAGCACATCACACCTTGTCTTGAAGGGCCTTTCCAGCTCCCCCCAGTAAAATAACACATCACTGCTTGCAAGGGCAACGAGCAGCTCTGATCGAAACGTTCCTACCAAGAAGCGGGTCCCCAGTGCCAGAAGTTTCAGTCTAGAAACAGCCCAGGGAGACAGAGGTCCCAGGAGGTGAAGCCTTGGCCAAGGTCGCACAGAGTCAATGTGGACACAGCCCATGCGTTTCATCCCCAGCTCAGTGCCACAGCGACGAGACAACTATTCTGCAGAGCCACGTGTGCAGCACCAGGGGAACCTCCTTTATAGCTGATTTTCTCTATTATCGTCTCCTTTGGTGCATGTTTTAGGAACACRCACACACCCTAATGGCTCCGGAGTKGTAAATTCCCATCGGTCTTAAACCCATCTACTCCGCCAGCACTTTGCCAGCATCAGCAGAATAGGTGCATTATACACTCCAGCGTCATTGTTGAAACTACTTTAAATAGTTCAGTGGTCACCGCGTTCAGCTGTGAGTCCGCATGGACGCGTCCAGGGTGTCCTGAAATGATACAGGGCAGAGTCCTGCGGCTGGTACCCAGCCTGCGGAGCTGGGGGGAGGAAGGGAGGAGGTGTCTGCTCCGGCTACTCTGCTGCTAAAGCTTTCTGCAACTTATACGTGTGCTTCCCCACACTGACAAACCTCGAGAGGAAACACTGTCAGGCTGCCATCAGCAATGGCACTTTGTAGACAGCTTGCTGCTGCCGCAAAGCACACCTGCAAAAGGCAAAATCTCTCTTTCTCCTTCCATAAATATCTTCCCTGGGCCGGACGCTCAGACATGGATGGAAGCTGCAGGTGCTCTGCACTTTGCAGGATCTGACCCTTCATTTGCACAAACGCATGCCTAGTGCTATCAACAAATCAACAGCTCACCCCAGAGCAGCCACAAGGAGGGTGATGCAATTCTTTTAGCTGTTTGCACAGCCTCATAATTGCAGATCCATCATCACAAAGCATTAGCTGTGTTAGGATAGGTGTTACGGAGAAAACCCAGYACCAGAAACAGGTATATGAGCCCATTCAGTCTGAAAAAGATAGTTTATGGGTTTGCAATAACCAGTGTTTTCAGACCTGGGTTGTACTACCCGGAAGAAAGTTACTTGTTTGTTTRGAGTCAGCTGCAAGCAAAATGTCACCCCAAACTCTAATTTAATCCAGATCCAAACACCATCTGCTTTGTTCATCTCTGCTCACACACTCTAAAGGCACCTGTGTCTGAGAGGAGGGGCATTTTTAATGTGGGGGGTGTGGGAAGGTCACCTCTGTTCGTAAAATCCTGCTCATTAGAAATGGAGGCCTTGATAACACAGGCTGTAAGACCTGAAGAAACACAACAAAACAGTGCTGAAAGAGTAAGACCCGCAGAGGACTGTTTTCCACCTGCCCTCCGCCCCCCCGAGCGGCATTGCAGAGGGCAAGCCTGCCCTCCTTTTCTCACTGCCTCCACCTCTCCACTCATACCTCTGCCCAAAACAGGACTTGTTGATCTCTTCCCCTCATCCCACAGGATCCCTTTGAGTGCTGCACAAGTCTCAAATACTGTAAAAAGCACGCAAGCCTGCGCCCATGCACCCCAGCCCTTTGGGAATGCAGGCACAACTGCTTCGACTCGAGGCAGGAGCATCCCCCCCCTGCTCGTGGAGAGCATCATCTGTGCTCCAGCCCCTGGGGACCTCCGGTAAGGGGCTGCAGCACGCGGTGCCTTGCCCTGGCTCCTGCATGGCTGGGACACAKAAGCTTGGGGCCGGCTGGGGAAGCTTGGGTGGCTGCAGATGGATTTTAATGACMTGAGGCGTCCACTCAGACGGGAGGTTGGGCTGAAATTTGCCCTCGCTTCGGAAGTTAGAGGCTRTAAATCTTTTGCTTTGACTAGAGGAAAAAGGATGGGGAGGGGAGAGGCAGGGAAATGAAATTTGGATTGGTGGTGGTGGCATTCATCTGGATGCAGCATTGGTTTGTACTAGGTTGAGCTTATCAGGACAGACCTGGGGAGCGCATCCAGGTGCCACTTCTGGGCTTTTTTTTTTTTTTTTTACTTAGTAAAAAAAAAAGCATAGCGATAAGTAGAGACACAGACTTCTCCAGAAAGCAGCAAGCCCATCTAGCAACTCCTTTTGCCAGATTGACCCTTGCTAGGTCAGCGTCAGCAAACACACTCAGGAAACGTAGGACTTGCCGTGTGGACCAAACCACTCTCCAGCAAGTCCGTGGCCATGGCGCAGTACCGTGGGGCCCATCAAACTCCAAATTGTCCTCTGCCTCTGCAGTAAATAGGAAATCCCCATCAGCTGCCTGCAGAAGGGAGCCCACAGCTCACAGCTGTGGTCCTGCCAGACGTCGGAGAGCCGGCATAAAAACTGTAGGCAGCGTACACAGGTGTAAAAATGCTATCACAATTCAACGGGTTATTAATAACAAGCTATTTCTCTTCTGCAGCCATCTGCATCCCATACACCCCCACAAATCCGGTACTTTCCTCTTCCAGCTACAACACTCTTTCTTTCATTCAGGGCAGATAATTCCCTTTTTTCTTTGCCTTCCAATCATGCACGAAGGTAGTGCTCAACAGGCGGTTTCTCTGGTACGGTCCATGCAGACTAACATTGTGCCAAGCACCATGTACTCAGAACAGAGGTTTTTCTACCAAGGTGCCAAAAAGAATACAAATAAACTCTTCTTCTCTCCCTGGCTTTATATCTACAGCTCCCACACATCACTACCAGCGGGGCTTTAAAACTAAAACAGACTGGGCCTACGTGGCTTGAATTTATTCTGGAAATTTATCTCTTCTTGCTGAAAGCTCTGTGTTTGCTTGATCTTCCTGCCTTCCAAGTCCTACAAGTGCCACATGTTGCACAGCTGGATTCCTGACAGAGAAAGAAAACAGGAGGGAAGAGAGAACAGATTTTATATATATATATATATATATACACATGAATTCAATGGCCAAGGTTTTCAAAAGTCTCCTGTGAACTTCAGCTAAGTAGCTTCAGATATCTCCAAGGGACCTGTGCGCAGGAAACACAGAGCTCTTGAGCTTCCAAAAATCTGCTCTCCGCAGGCAGAAGAAGGAGGAAAAGAAACRGGGAGCTCCGAATGACTTGCTGCTCTGAAGATGCTCAAGACCAGCTCTTGCAGGAAAGGATTTGCAGAAAAATCTGTGTCRGAGAAGGCTGGAGATAACACAGCCGGGAGGAAGAAGAATAGATCTGTGTGGCAGTAAGGGAAATGTTGACTACTTTTAATTCTYAAACTTGCTGGGGTGTGACTACTAAAATAATAATGTGTTTGTCCAGCTCCAGGAGAATTTGTTCACCCTCAGCAGCTGTGACAGTGGAATATCCCCGGGCTCCAGCACAGCTAATGGTCCCACACAGAAATGGGCAGCAGCATCCACTTCCAGCGTGCCAAGCCAACTATAAAGCAAGAAAAGCTAAGGGGAAGAAAGCCTGTTCATCTTGAGCAGCATTTTTAAAAAATCACACAAAAGGAGAAAATGAAGAATGTTATTTCCTGTGAAATGAAGTATTGCACTCTGTAACAGGGAAAAAAAAAATCAGAAACAAAGCAAACTAGAGATTCAGTTCATAAATACAGGAGAAGGTCAACTTCCTCCTCACCAATAACTCGGTCCCTCAGGAATCGAGCATGGTATTTGATATAGGGCAGATATATGATTCCTTCCTCTGCGTGGGGAGGCTGACACACGCATCCTCCACCCCTCCATCCACCTTCCCCACCACGTAAYGGCATCTCCATGGGCCGGTTTAGGTCCCTTCGGCCGACCACCCTGCTTCAGCAGCAACATAAACCAGTTTAAAATCCGCTCCCTCTTAACACTGAGCTGAGGAAGGGCTTATTTTTTCTGTGTTTGAGAATAGGCAGTTGCTGTAAAACCTTCTGCCTCAGCCCAGCAACAACGAGACCTTGGAAGAGGCTAATTACGGGTGGCGAAGTAAGTCACCCACTGGCAGAGAGCAGTGGAGAAGAGGCGRGCGAGCACAAACCTGTACCTGGAGACCTTTTTGCTTATTATAAAACAAACYTGTTTCTGCTGCCTGCATTACCAGGGAAGGAGAAACAAGACAGGAGAGAAGACAACCAGCAAGTGAAACTGCCGAGTGGAAGGGGCCGTGTTTTTCTCTTCCAACTCACTATTGCATGTCTAAGGACCACAGCCTTCAAGCATCACACTGTAGCTTTTGCATATCCTTGTGCGGGTATGGAGAAGCCTCAGAATTAYCCTCCGCACACACACATACCCAGGAGGGGAGGCAGAGCAGGAAAGCACCTGCATGGACACGTCGGCCGCTGCTGGGGGGCAATGTGGCTCGATGCACCCCACGCATCGAGCAGCGGGAGCCACAGAGACGTCTGCACAAGCATGAGTGGGTGAACGACCGAGGACTGAGAAAGCAGATTGTCACCGAGTCGCAATCTGCTTGGGATCTCCTCCAGGCTCGTRGCACCTTGTGCTGCCCCACTTGAGTGCTGATGGCCAAGCTCCAGCCRAACCACTTGGAGGGATGAGAAGTGGTGCAAAACCTTCATCCTCTACCCTTGACAGCCCCTCAGTGACACCCTTTGCAATCAGCAGAGCCTGGACCAGCATCTCCTGAAAAGCATTAAAGCAACCGAGCTCACAGGAAGCCGCATTCCTAGACACAAAGGTTTTTCCAAGACTGCGTGATTTATTCCCAGTTCTGCGGTGGAGCAAAACCTCAAACTTTTTCCTCCCTTTCCTCTCCTCCCTACAAGCTAGAAAAAAAACCCTCTCCCACCAGCACCTGATCAAGGGATGTTGGAGGAAAAAGGAGAASTGGGCTTGCCCTAAATCCCTCCTAAAATCTGGCTGTGCAGCAAGGCTGCTCTTCCTTCTCCAGAAATCTCATCCTTGACCTGCAAGACCTTTCCTGAACTGTGGGCAAAATTAGCAACAATCTGTGAAAAGTGCAGGGTGAAGAGAGTGGCATTTTCTAACCAATGTGTATTTCTAATGCAATGTGTATTTTGCATTTGTGTGTGGAAATGTGCACATAAATGCGTATTTTTATGTATATGTATAAAACATACACACACACACATATATATATAGATGCATGCATGTTGTATTTAAGGAGAAAGGGACCCCAACTTCAACTACAAATGAATGAGAGAGCTGGGCACGTGCTGGTAGTACAATGCAACCCAAATCTCTTTCTTAGACTGTAAGACAATCAAGACGTCTCTGAAATGAATGTAAAAACGGGCCCAAACAGCTGGAAAAAGGGTGATGCATGTGAGAAATTGCCTTTTCTCTGGCTAATGTATAACAGAGAGTGTATGGGGGGGTGTGTGTGAGCTGCAGATGAGTCAAAGTCTGAGGGCTGCCTTGTGTCAGCCATTGACTGTGCCAATGGCAGCGGTTCCCGTCAGCCTTTAATAACATCACTTACAGGCTCCGGAGCAGCGGGGCAGGCGAGGGGGGAGGCAAGTGCTTCTCCTGCAGGCTGGTCCATAAGCCATCCCACAGCATTGCCAAAACGTGTTACAGGCACCCGCTGATGGCTCTGTAATTGCAGCCCGTGCTGCGATGTGTTGTCCTAAGAGGGTAAAGCCGGGAGAATAACCTTAGGTACATGGGAGCAAAGCAGGGGGTCCCATGGCCAGGAGGACACAGGGACATGCTGGGGTGATGTCGGGGTGGACGAGGTGGTCGCCTGGGGGGACTCAGACCTACCGCGGTGCAGCACAAGGTACCTTTGTGGGTTCACACTGCAAACACCCAGGTTTACACTGGGAAGCAACCAGGAGGCAAGGAGTTMTCTCTACTTCCATCCAAAATAGGTAAAACAGAGAGAAATAGGTACAGACAAGCAGGTCACAACAAGAAGACACAAGCCCTGCTGCCCGCCTGCACCTTGGTTCCTCAGTGTGAAGGCGGGATATAAGTCTCTACCAGGTCTCACGGATGCTGGAAAGCTCAGACTTGTGAAGATGCTAAAAATCCTCAGCTTAGTCCAGATTTGGAAAGCTTTGGGAAGAGCTTCGGAGCGCATCATGTTCTGATTATTTACTTCTCCAAGCTAAGGAGAGACCTACTTCACACACCGCCTCCTGGAGAGGCGGAAAAATCAGGCATGTAAAATAGGAAGGAAATGGAAATCGACTTGATAGCTCCTTCCCCTTCCTAATGGGTAATACTTATCTAATTATGCCCGCTTGCCATTTCCTTTTCTTGCTTTCTTTGAGAGATTATGCAGAGAGAAATTTGTCCTAAAAGTTGTTACTTTCATTCAGATGCATCCCCTTGAGCTGTTTGCCTTGCTAAGGCAGGCAAGGGCAGCAATTCCGTCATAAGGGAGGAAAAAAAAACCTCCTGAATGGCTCTGACAGGCGTTGGGTTTAGCATCCAGTTCCTGCTGCATGTGGCTTGCCTGTCTCACCTCCCTTCTCCATCCTCCACCCGGGCAGAGGGGTGCAGCTCCAAGGATGCCCCATACCTCCTGCCCTCGCTGGGCCAAGGTGAGAAGCTCCTGGTCTCTTGGAGCCACTGCAGAGGCCAGGCAGGGAAAGATGGAGGCTGCAAAGATCCTCTGAGTCCAGCGGCCAAAATGACTCTGCCCTCAGCAGCGATTTGGAGAGAAACATGAGACTTGATGGTCTCACAGCTGGTGGGGTCCAAGGGGGCATCCCACAYCAGTGTCAAGTCCATGCCATCCCTTGGATGACTTCTCTCCAAATGCATCAGCGTCACAACCCCGTATCCGACCAGCTGGCTGCAGCTCARGGTAGAGAAAAAGGGGTCATAGAAGCAAAACATGACCCCTCCAGGCCCACATCAACCTGAGTGACCCTACCAAAACGTAGCAAGCTTTCATTTGCCACAGACAACTTCCCTCCTTTAGGAGAGGTCCTATTTAGTGCTATGCTTCATTGCACCAGGAGTAGGGGAGGGGTTGGCACATGCAGGAGCATCTCCCACCCCAGCAGGTTGCTCCCACCCATCGATACAACAGAGACGAGCTGGATGCCACCCYACACTAACGACCTAACACCGCCCTTGCGGGATGGGTTGCAGGGGTTTCTGGCAGAGTGAGGGGTGAACATTCGGTCCTCCAGACCCCCACAGTGGATCACCCCCCATCTGCCACTCCACATCCAACCTACACTTCCCAGGAAGGCTCCCCAAGCCCTGCTCTTGCACCCCGGGTGTTTTTTTTCTCTTCTCCGCAGGGAGCACAGCTCCCAAGAAGGAAAATACAGAGCCCAAAAGGGTTGACTTCAAGCGATGAAACAGGCTCTGCAAAGGAAGATGTTTTATTCCTGCTCCAGGGAATGCTTTAAAGAGCCTCCTTTTGTTTCCTCAAAGGCTAGGAAGGATGTTTCCTAGTCCCAGCCTSGCAGGCTGGGGAAGGTGGAGACCAGAAGGAATTCAGGGAACTTGAAGGGCCACGCTCTGCAAGCAAAAGCAGAGATTTCTCCACGCCTGAGTCCCTCCACATCCAGCATCCTGCACTGGTCCAGCCGTTCCCGCATCCCTCCCCACCCCGCAGAGGCTCGTCCCCCCAGGGGAGCATCCGCAGGGGCTGCACGGAGAGCCCAGCCCYGCACCTGCAGCAGCTGTGTGAGGAGGGACTGAGCAACCCACCAGACAGCTACACCGACCAGCCCTGAAACTTCACCTCCGAGTTGTTAATTCTGCATCAAGAAAAGCTGTGGAGTTTTCTTTTTTTTTTTTTCCTTTTTTTTCTTTTTTTTTTCCACCAGGCATTTTCCAGGGAGTCCTTTAGAGCTAGGAGGGGGAAGAAGGAAGAACTGCACAGCTAATCCCTGCTTGCAAGCAAAGCCAAGCCTTCCACCTCCAGGCTACATCGCACCTGCCCCAGCCAGAGAGGGAAAGCAGCCCCGCTCCGACCAGTGCCTCCAGTCATCCCTCCATCCTCCAGGCCATTCACCTCCYGGCCCCACCAAGCCACCCCTCCGCAGCGGCTGCAGCATCCTCAGGGCTGCCGGGGTGTGAGGGACAGCAGGATGGAGGGACGTTTCCTTGCAGAGCCACCTCTGCAGCSCTGCCACCTTCGAGGGGAAGCCGTGAACCTGGTGGCTGCAGGCAGGGGACCCGGGCAACCGGCTYTGCATCCCTGCTGTACCTCCCAGCTGGGCATTCCCAAAACCAATGGATGTGTCCGGAGAGATGTATAAATGGGCTCCTTGCCGGACCCCCTGTGGCAACTCTCAGCCAGAGCATTGCTTAGCACCCAGCCTACAGAAGATACCTGCTCCTACCCCTCGCACCCATTCCTGGGGAGCAAACGGAGCCCCCAAAGCAGGCTTTATCCCACCCACAGCAGCTGGAAAGCGAYAGTTAGGGCAGGCAGAGCGATAGCCTTAGCACCGCTTGCTCTGCYTGGCATCTTGCAGGGGGCAGCCAGCCCTGGAGGGACCTTCCCTGCGCAGCCTGGCGGGGTGCCCAGCTGCAGGGGGGCTCGGGCAGAGCGGGACCCTGGGACACGAGCACCGGAGGAGCTTCCCTACCTTCCAGCACGGAGGGATGGGTTTGCAGAGCGGGGGGACCTCAGCAAACAACAAGGAGCAGCACATGCRAAGAGATAAGAGAAGGTATTTACCAGGCAATCACTACAAGGTCCCGTGAATATAGTATTTGTGATGGATGAATAGACATATTATTACAGAACTTAATGCAAACCCTTTGCACCAAATGGTGACATGCGATTACTAGTTTGGAAATAACTAAGCTCATTAGAATGAAACGCTTCACTCAAATCYCCATCCAAAGGATGGATCCGACGAAGGAAGGAACCTGTGACGGGAACATACTGGGGGGATTTGTTTAACCAGATCAGCCCGCTGGGCCAGCACAGCACGGTTGCTTGCCTCCAGCGTGGCTAAAGCCTGGCTCGCCGCGAAGCATAACCCACCAACCTGTGTGAACAGGGTGGGCAGTACCCCACGCCTAGCCTCGGGCTCTTCCTGGCACGACTCTGCGTTTAAGAGATGAAAAGAAGCACCTTTCAATAATAAATAATAATGCTAACTATGTGTTTCTATAGCAACTCATCACCATAGCAGCTAAGCGCAGGAGGAAAACTCAGAGCTCATCCTGCCGTCTTCAGGGTGAGGAGGCAACTGCCCTCCTGGAGGTGGCTTCGGTGGTGGCAGGGCTGGGACTTAAACCAACAAGTCACCCYCCAGGTTGCCTCTGAGCACTGTCCTCGCCAAGGTAGCTGTCTGGGAGGGGGCTGAGTGCTCTGGGGACGTGGAGCCCGGGGTCCAAGGGGTGATGGGGGTATGCAGCATCAATAGCACCAGGTATCAAGGTCATTGCAACCCTCAAAATGAGTCCTGGGGCTCCAGGGTGGATGGAAGGAAAGGGGACTGTGGCAGGGGACAACCCCCACATCCAGCCAGGAAACCACGAAGGGGAGAGTGCAAAGGGTGAGACGTAACCAAAAAGAGGAGATGCCCAAAATTAGCTACGCAGACACCACCCCCCCCAACATATACACATCTCAGAGTAACAGCTTACAAAACTCCAAGTGTTGCTCTGCTTTTAGCAAGAGCCGGGAATTTGCACCAAAACCCTGACAAATAAAAGGGGTTTCCCAAAACAGCCCAGAAACTCACTTTTTTTACACTAGCAGGTCAAGCAGACATGCCCATCCTAATTTGGGTATGGGTTTGGTGGKTTTTTTYCCCCTAAATTTCCCATTTAAGAAAATACAAGGAAAAGCCTTTGATAGGCTCCACAAGTGGCATGGTTGTGTTCCCAGCTCACCTCCTCTCTCCGCTCCCCGGCAGGGTGGTGGTGACAGAGCCTTTTCCCCCAGTGTAGAACATCCTCCTGCCCCTCACCATCTCTGAAAGCCTCTTCCCAGCCAGCAGAAGAAGGTGACACTGCCCAGGGATGGGACAGTGGCCRTTAGTGGCTATTAGCCGTGTACGTGATGCTATTCCTCAGGCTGGTGAGTGAGTTCCCAACCAGAACCTCCCTGGTTTTATCATCTCACTTACGAAAAGTGAGTCATTTGTAAAGGTCATTAGAGCAAAACAACTATTAGATGATGGCTAAAGGGACAGTTGCTTCTACAAGACCACCCCCATTTGATAGATGGGGAAACAAGAAGCCAAGGGACTTGCTCAGAGSAATGGGGCAGCTCTCCGGCAAATCAAAGTCTCCCTCTGGCAATCCGGAATAAGTTTCCCTAAAGTAAAATAAAGCTGTGTTGCACACCAAGCACTTGTTATTCCATCACTAGGCAATTGTAACAGGATACACCTCCTTAGTCTCTAAATGAGTTTTCTTTCCAGCACTACATTATAGACAAATCCCCGGTCACAAAAAACAAATAAATCCCTTTTCACAGCCAAATATGCTCTAACCAAGTCAAACAGGGCCACAGTCATGTGCAGCAAATCTGCAAACCTTTTCCCAACTTCCCAGCACGACCATCTTCCCTTCGGGGCTGGGGGAAAGGCGAAAAGGAAAGAAAAGAAAGAAGATTTAATAGAAGAAATGAAGTGGCAATTTCCCAGTTCCGCTGGGGATCAATACATGGGCTCCTCGTGGTTTCTGTTTCAAAGGGGTTGAGCTCTCGCCGCTGAAGCCCAGACTGACGCAACGSCAGTGCTTGACTTATGAGTACTTCATCTCGGCAAGATATTTTTAATTTAAATCTTGCCRCAGTTGGGTACGGAGTCATCCGGGCTTTGATTTACTGCTAATTCGTCACTCCGATTCCTATAACTCTAAACTCAAGTCACCAAACAGTTTAAYGCCGAGACACTCACCAGCGAGGCTCTTCATGAATGAGCGTCAGGGGGGCTGCTGGTGGCAAGCGCACGTTCCTCACTTCCGAAGAAACAACAAGTATATAAATATTAAYCATCTACACGCGGTCCCCGAGTCCAGCATCACTTCACTATTTCAAAGGAAAACAATACTGGGATTAAAAAAACCTCCACCACCCTCACCTTTCCTCCCCCATGTAGTGTTTTATGCTCAAGGAGAAATAGCAAGTGGGTCGGGGTGGCTCATTTTGCAAACATTTACATTCATTTAGTGCAGCGTTGGCTGCGAGGGTTCACCAAGCATCAAGATTTATTCCTCTGGCCCTTGCACGAGCTCAGAGGAGGGGGAAGTGTGTGAGTATATATCATGCAAATGCCTGTAATGGAAACCTATCCCGTATTATCTGCATTAGATCCACACATTCGTCCTGTCAGAAGGACAAGGCAAATTCAAGTGCCAGTCAGCTCCCGTGAATTTATTGCCAACGGCTTGGTGGGAAAGCCCCGGCAGACCACTCGTGTAGGGATAATACAGCTGGAGGGAAACTCAGAGATCAGGCCTGAAAGCCGAGAGAGACGACGACGCAAGGTCTCCCTTCTGGGTCACCGGTGCAAATCCARCCACGCTCAGCGGCAGTTTTTGTTTATACCTATGCAAAAGAAGCCCGTGAATCTCAGCCTCTTGACTTTTGGGTCCAGATTTCTGTTTCACGGCATGCGGTATTTAAAAAAAACACTGGAAAGCCTTCTAGGCAGCAAAGCCTGGAGTAAAAGCAAGTCACGGAGTTTGCAAACGACCTCTCTCTTTCTAGTGAAATCCCCCCCCACGTGAGGTCAAAGCCACCTGCTGATAGGCAGCATAGTGGGGATGGAAGTTTCAACCCAATCACTGATCCTGCTGAGGTCTTCAGGCTCTCCTCCAGCCCTGAGAACTTGGTGTCTTCTACAAACATTAGTATTTGAGATAGAAACAGCTGAGAACATTAAAATGCAGCAAAGAGTTGGCTTCCTCCACGGCTCCAGGAATCACCTTTGAAGAGCGCATGTCCCCAGTAAGGTTGACGTCAGCTGGAGCACTGAGCTGCACGGACTAGAGGTGTCTAAAATGAAATGACCATTAGGTTCCCAAACCAAAGGGTGCCCATTCAAAGCCTTCAGAGCATCTCTAAGGGGTCACAGAGGTGGGGTTTTTTTTGCAGTGGAAAGGGTTGGAGGACAGATGCCACACCGTACTGGCTGCTGTTGCAGGGATGCAGGGCAGAGACTTGGCACCTCTCACCTGGGTGGCTGCTCAGCACCTCACGAGATGCAACCAAGCAAGGACGAGGCAAACTTAGCAAAGCACRTGCACCAGTGAAGAACAAAGAAAACCAGACAGTTCCAGTGGGATGAGTCAAAAAAAAAAAAAAAAACACCACAAAGAGGAATGCCAGTTCCAGAAAATCGCCACGCAGACTGTCAGTATTACAACACGTCTCATTTTTGCAACGMTCTCTCCATTCCCAAAGGTGATTAAAAGCATTTTGTACCCAATATTAAAGATACGGGAACCAAGGTTCATGAGAGCACAGCTGCCCCCTGGCCAATGCACTAACCCAAGATGATATTTTCTCATTTTAAAGCACCCATCTGTCATTTTAACTGGAAAAAAATTCAGTCTTGAAAGTGTCCTGTTCTGACCGAGTACTGCTCTCCGCTGTTGAAGCACAGGCTCAAGGGCAGGGGACCGCTCACTGCTCTCATCTCCGGGTACTTGGGGTTCAGTTTGTATTTCACAGTGGTGAGTGAGGATTCCCAGCAATAAATGCAGASTGAGCCTTTTGCCTCTCTGTGCCTCAGTTTCCCAGTCTGCACCAGGGGCATGAGAATACTTTCTCACTGTTTTAAAATACTTCAGAGTCTGAGTGGAAAACATTTGGGGAGCCCTATGTATTTATTTCTGTATTTTTTGTTGCAGGCTTCTTGAGAGCTCAAACCTAAGGGATATAAAGTGCTTTTCACCCGAAGACAGTCATGCAGGGAAGCATGCTCGTCACYGATATCCTGCAGCAAGTCAGTGGGTTGCCCAGGCTCTCTGCACAGACGGGAAGTCTCATTGCCTTGGGTGCCTGAGGCGGTTGGTGCCCATTAACTGAGTCTTGCAAGCAAGAAGGAAGGAGTAAGAAAGAGCTCTCTGAAGGCTTTCATCACACTGGTGGGGACCAGAAAGGGCTTTTTATTTGAGCATCAAGCGGTTTGAAGGCTTTGCTGTGTGAAACAGTCATAATCCAAATTGCATCCCTAGATGGGGAGGGGGATTCGTGGGCGGGACATGAGACTTTTGAGTTCCAGCACTGCGGCTGCAAAGGGGTGAAGGTTGGGTCTCAGTCTTAGCTATGTGGGACCTCACTTTAAGGGGGTATTGTGAATAATAAATCAAGAAGAGCCAAATGACTCCCAGGACAGCATGCCATTTTGCTTGAAAACACCTGTAGGCAATGCTAAGCAGCAAACTTCGGCACCGTTAATTCCAAAACTCAAAAGCCCTACCTCTAACTCCCTCTCCATGTAGAATCCCAGCATGATAGCAAGCGGAGCATGAGCCTACCGTGCCAGCATCGTTCTCAGATTTTTAGGAAGCTTTTCAGGGTTCCCTTCCAAACAAGAAATTAATTCCTACRTAGCGTTAACCCTCAGGACACCCGAGTATCGTAAGACCTCGCAAGCCTTTTCACCCTGGGGCGTGTGAGCGCGCAAATCAAACCCCGGCACTCGGGGAAGGAGGTAGGTTTTATTGCAGSCGCTCAACATTGAGGAAATTGGGAGGCAAAGACAAAGCAATTCAATAAAAGGAAAAAGATGCAACACGAAAGGGGCTCCAGCATYCCCTCTCCCCTCCTCACCCTGCAAAAACAGAGGAGTCAACACAAAACTGGCTCCGGCAACCCACTGCCCCCCGGGATCTGGCTGCCAAAGGCGATTTCTACCTCCGCAGCGGCAGATCTCAGCCGCTCTCATGCCTGTGCTGAGCCCTTTGCTTTGCCACATCTACAGGCTGTCTAGCACCAGGCTCGCTGCGGGTGCAGAGAAGGGATGCTGGCAGGTGAATGCATGAGGAAAGGCTCGAGTATTTCCTCTCCCCGTGGAGAAGTTCAGCATCTCTCTTAGGATTTGCAATAGCACTCATCCCTCCGCTAGCCAGGTGCCGGWTTGCACGCTGAACAGATTTAACACCAGTCTTCAGCGCCTACAAGGCAGTTACGATCATCAAGCAAAAGCTTCCCAACAGCACCGTGATTGATCATCAGCCTGTATTTTAAAACACCCGTCTTGGACATAAACAACACTTAGATCATGCGGCTGTCATTTATTTTGCATCTTATTGATATTGCCGAGCGCCGCGCATTTAAGATGGGACAGAAAGGAAAAGCCTTGGACTGGTCCTTTAGGAAAGGAGACACCCCCATGGAGGATGGGTCTGGGCAGAGGAGGGAAGAAAATCYCAGGCTTTCGTGACGGGGCTGGGGTTGCATGTTTAAACCTGGCWGCACACGAAAAGCAGGCAGACATCTGTTGCACCGCTTGAAGCCCAGCTCTAGTGAAGGGTCCCACACACAAACAAACAAACAAACACACACACACTTCCCAAGGCAATTAAACCACAAACGAAACGCTGCTCGCATCCCCGAGACCTTAAGACAGCGGCTTAGCCAGGGGGAGGAAGCACCTAATCTCACACTGGGAGGCACACGCTGTAATTAAAATCACAGAGACGGCGAAGGCAAAGCAACCCCATGCTCCACTGGTCCTACCCGCTCGCGGATTTAACCGGCTTCTATAAACAAGACCCGGGTGAAACAGAGGACAGATAAAGAAAATAAGTTAGCACGCTTTATGCCTTCCAAAATATTTGTGCAGGGCTGGTGCACRCTCAAGATAAGTCCCTAGAAGGCTGCAAGCGGTTGCATCGGCTGTAAAAATCCCCTGACACCGTCATTGTTCCCCTTCAATAAGAGCATCCCCCGGCAGTCCCAGGGGTCCCGGTCCAAACCTTCCCTCTGCACCGTTCATCCCCGCGACCTGGGAAGCCTCAGACTTCCTTTGCTTTCCCCAAAACCTCCCATCCCAGGCATCGCATCCCTGTGACGGAGGGAAGCCATGAAAAATCAGGTGCGTTTCCAGCGAGCTCTTTGGCACGGCTGCCTGGCGGCAGGGCTGGAAAGCAAAGCGGAGCAGACGCGGGGTGGAAGTTTTACCGGAGAGGAGCGCGGCCACACKCTTTCCACCTGGTCCTTCCCATGAAGGTGAGTCCTGCAGGTCCTACACCCGAATCCCACACGGCAAAGGCTRCATCCCTTCCCAGTATGGGGAGCAGATGGGGCCCCAGGAGGAGGGTTTCCTCTGGGCTGGATATGGAGCAGCCACATGCAGCCACTACAAACCCAAACAGCACTTAGCCCTGCTGGGGCTGAGCAAGTGGGTTTGTTTATCTGGGAGGAACTCATCTGCTGCCGGAGTATTATATTTCCACCAAAACCATGTGTGGCTCGGTGTTTAGATCACTTCTTCCTGTCTACATAATTTAAGGGCATATGTCTGATAAACGAAGAGCATCAATACGCAGGTTTCGGTTGCAGCACACACATGGACGGAGTGAGGGAGGTTTATCAGCGCTGAYTCCTCAGCCGGGATTTGGGCAGTCAAACACTCCAGCACCTTGCAGGAAGGGAAACGATGGGGGTGCCCCCTTCCCTCCCAGGTGTTCCCCGCCGGGGGTGGCCCCTGTCCCCAGCCACCGGTCACCYGGGAGGCGCTGATCCTCCCCGGGAAAAGGACTCTGCCTCCAGCCCCGTCCAGCTGCAACCTCGTCGGGAGCAGKAAAAGTTTGCAAATGCCTCCAACCCCTCACCCGGGGAAGGCACTGGGGCACCGAGGGAGGGAAAATACCCCCCGAGGAGAGGAAAATCCGCAGCCAGGGATGGCCGRGGGTGATTAGGGACCGGCTGCGACGCTGGAGCCGCTACCTCCGGGGAGAAAAGTTGAACCTTGTGCATGGGGAAAAAAAACACCGAGGACCCGGGAGCGGGGGGACACAGCGGGCACCGCGTCCCCACCGCGCTGGGGATGTGGAGGGAGGGGGATGCCGGAGGTCCCCGCTGCAAAACCCCCCCAGCATCCTCCCAAGACGGCCCGGGAGGGGCCGTGCCCGGCCACCCCCGGCTCAACCCGCTGCCCGCGGGGGTCCCTGCCCGCCGGTCCCGACCCCCTCCCCACGACCCCGGGGTGGGGAGAAGCGGCGGAGGGGCGCATCCCTGGGTGTCCTCCCACACACACTTCTGCCAGGTGTGGAGGGCAGGTACCGCTGCAGCTCCGCCGGCCCTCCCGGGGCATCCTCCGGGGCATCCTCCGGGGCATCCTCCGGGGCATCCTCCGGGGCATCCTCCCGCCAGCCCCCGCTGCCCCGGCGGGGCGGGGAGGTTCCTTACCTGGGAAGGCTCCTCGCTTGCTTTGGGTGGCTTTTGGTATATATATATATGTATTTTTTTTTCTCCTCTCCTTTCCCCCCACTTCAGTCTTCAGAGCAGGCGCCGCATTGACACTGCAGATGGTCTCTGTGTGTGTGTGTGTGTGTGTGTGTGTGTGTGTGCGTCTCTCCAATCCCAAATACTCCACGGAGGCGGAACACGGAGCCCCTCTCTCTGCACTGGGCAAACCGTGTCTGGCTCGCCCAGAGCCGGGGAGGAGGGGGGGGAAACGCAGCTCCAGTTTTCACTCCC
>JASVER010000009.1:16807026-16826082 GCA_030449065.1 Oceanodroma leucorhoa
CGGGGACGGAGCCGCCGCCTCCGAGCGCGCCCGGGGCTGCGAGCGCCGCCGCCGCCGCCGCTCTCCCACGGCTGCAACTCCGGCTGCCTTGATTTTTCCTCCGGGTGCCTTCCCTCGCTTCTACTCACTACTGACACCTAGGATCTCCAGCCTGATTGGGCTAATTGGGAAATGTCGCTGCCCAAAAAAAAAAAAAAAAAAAAAAGGAAAAAAAAACAAACCTCAAGGAATCAAACGCATCTTGCTGGATCCCTCCATCACCTCCCCAGAAAAGCCCTTCCCGGCATCGCGGCTCTGGCTGGCATCTGCCTCCCCTTTGCCTCTCCAGCGTGTTCCCCACCACTCTCCTCCGGCTAGGACAAAACGAGGAGGGGAGCCGATCAGAGCGGGTGTAGGGAGGCTCAGAGGAAGATCAATCTCTCAGCTTGAGTGAGCAGTAATCCTAGAGAGCGGCTGCAAGCTGCTCTGCTCTCCGGGTCTTCATTTAATTCCTGGCAGCAGCAGGAATAATAGTATTTCTTAAAAGCTATTAGTGCTTACTGCCTGAGTTTTGTGTCCGGCAGGCTGCCGGCCTGGCTGGCCGGGCTGCCCCGCAGAGCAGACCCCCGCTCTGCAAGTTCGTTCCCCTCCGTGCAGAGACCTGAACTCCTCGCTGCAGGTAATACCTGGGTTCTYCTCGAGCCGAAAACACAGCAGGCAGCAGACGGTGGGAAGGAAAGCGGGGTGTTGATAACGGCACGCAGCAACAGGGCTGTCTCCCCATAGAGACAGGGGAGCYCCGACGCCACGAGGATGCGCGCCTCGCAGAGGTCTGGGGAAGAGGGGAAGTGAAGGGGAAGCAACTGGGGAGACCTCCTCTGCTTCCAGGGGTGTTGGCCATGCTCACACAGGGCAGGGAGGGGAAGACCCTGGGGGTGATTTGCAGCTTCCCCTCACCCCATGCGAGATGAAGGCATCCAGCAGGGATGCAGGAGGTGGCTGGTAAAGGGGGTCCCACGGCTCATGGCGAGCAATAGCCATGATCAGAGGCAGGGATCGCCTCTCAGGAGGGACGTTGCACAGCACCAAGCACAGCAGGACTCCCCCTCCTCCCCACAGCCTCTACCATTCACAGAAAATCAGACTTAATCCAAGCTTTGTATTTTTAATTCTCTTAAATTTATGCCACAAAACATGGGGGCCGGGGGCTGTCTATTTGCATCCTCCAAGATATTTATTTTTAAACAATATCATGTTTTCCTTAAAACAAGTTTTATCTCCCCGGCGCGTGCCTGTGTGCGCGTGTATGTTTTGCCTGAGCTCTGGTTTACATTTCCTGATGGATGGATGGGGATTCAGAGCCCTTTTTTAAGGTGGTGCATAAAACGTATTTATTATTCTTTATCTCCTGCCTCTTGCAAGGAGTCATTTGTTTTCATTCAGAGAAATGAATACTATGTGAAGCCTGAAGAGTAATAACACAGCAAAATGACAACGGAAGAGCGAGACAGAAATCTGAGAGATACAATGGCAGGTTAGTAACCTCTAAAGATCACTGCTGTTGTGAGCATACAGTATTATTTAATGTCCAGTCTGGCTTGTAGCTCCATTTAATAAAACATATGAAAATCTCTGGGAAATTTGGTCTTGCATTTAAAACCGGACTGTTCTGCTAAAAAAGGGATAATCTGGATATGCTGAGATTACTTCCCACTATCTGGCAGAGAGGAAGAAATTAATAAGAATTCTTTCTGCTTCTTAAGACAATGGCATGAGTCAATATACCCCTGTGCTGTTTGGGTTCATAAAGGAGTGAGTGACAAATGAGACTTTATTTATAGGCCTTTTCATGAACTAGGCAGTGGGGGCGGAAAAGGGTTGGGGCTGGAAAACCCAAATGACCTCCCCTGACCTGTGAATAGCTGCAGTAAAAGGGCTCAAGGACAAGGAGGGCTCAGGCTCACCCTGTTGTCATCAAGTGGATATTTTGCTCCCGGCTGCGGTGACAGCAGAGATCATGGGTCCCTGCGGAGAGACGCTGGGCACCCCCACCACTCCGCTCCCGGAGGAAAACCCACTGGGGCTCAGCACCAAACAGCACCAAAACCACTCTCAGCATCGTCTGGGAAGAAGCAAAATCAAGCTGTCTCCATCCAAACGACCTCCCGTGCCTGATTTTCCCCTCGCTGCCCCAAAACACCTACTTTAGCCACCATTGCTCATAAAATCCTGGATGCTGTCAGCACCGCCACAGCCCTCTGCGGTTCGTTCTCTGATGGCAAGCGGGACGGTGGCATTTTGTGCCTTGTTACCCGAGCCACGCACAGGGATCACTTCCAACAACACCCAAAGAACAGAAAACACCTGTACGCTTTAAGACTCCAATAACAAAACAGGGGAGCCACTTTAAAAAAAAAAAAAAAAAAGAGAGAGAGAGAGAAGGAAGAATCTAAGAAGTTGGGTTGTTTTTTTCTTTTTTTTTTTAATTATTTTTCCCCCGCCATTTTCCAAGTTTGTTAAACCAACCTGGTATTTACGTTGCTAAAAGCCGGAGCTGCTGCTTATAGCTCCGGGCTTGTGCCGAGCGCAGGCACCGCTAAAAACCTACATCGCAGCGCCACCTGCAGCGACCGCGCTTGGTGGCAGCTCTGGGAATCCCTAAAACTGGGTGAAATCTTAAAAAAAAAAAAMGAAACAAAACACAAAACCCGGGGGAGAGGGCTGCTAGCTTCTGAGCTTGTTCCTCCAGGACTCCTTTTCACCCCCTTTTGCCCTCCGGTCTTTCAGAYGTTGGAGGTTTAAACAACTTGCCCCGCTCTGTTGAGAACCGAAAGAAAATTGGACTTTTCTGGGTAGCTGTCACCGTCCCCCACCACTGACAAAGGATGTCTTTATCATGCTTTTGGAGGGTGAAAAAATTCATTGCGAGCTGTTTTAGAGCTGGTCCAGGGCTCTGCGTTGTCACTCCTGACACCCCGGGGAGGGATGGGATGAGCTCTGCCCCTAAGGGCAGTTTTGGTCCGGGTGCTGGCTGCCGGGGTTGTTGCGCTATCAGCTTTTTGGCAGTTTTACCAGCTTCAGGAAGGGTCATGTTCATAGAAAATGAGACAAAAGTACTACAAAAAAAACCTGCAAGAGAAGAAGAAGTTTGCAGGGAAGAGCRGGATTGTGTCACTTGGTCACCAGCCACTGCCTTCCCCTTTGGTCGGAGCCTCTTTGCAACCAATTTCTAATGATGGGTGGAGAAAAAGCCCTTGTGAGGATCCATCCAAGCCATCCTCCATCTGTGCTTTGTCCAGCATGTCTTTGGAGTCTCGGGGGTTTGCACACTGGTTTATCTGGGAAACCCGGGATGTCCTGGCATGGAGCARAGCTGTGCAAGGTGCCCTTTCTCCTCTGCCACTGATTGCTGCACAGCTTCTGGCAACTCCCTTAACTTCCCTACCAGTCCTTGCCGGTGTACTTTTTTTGGCAGATTTCTTAGTAGGACATTTATTAAACAACATTTGCATCAGTTATCTAGCATCTCACCCTTCTCCTAGCCCTTTAGCAGCTACAATGCAGTGTCAACCAGAGGTGAGGCTTTGTCCTCATTTTTTTACCAATTCTTTGGATGTTTTTTGAGGGAAGCAAATCTTTCACATTGTCCCAGGGAACACACCCAGCAACTGGCAGGAGCCACAGACCTGCAGGGTCTGACTGTCCCCTCCCTTGGGTTTATCGCCAGGGCTCCTTCCCATCAGTATATACTCCAGTCCAAGTTAGCATCTGGATTCAAACACTAAATCACCAACCCCAGTTGAGTTACAGGAAGCTTTCCAGAGTTATTCAGCCCAAATCTCCCCTCTTTGTTGTAATTTCAATACCCTTGCCTCCCTTCCCATTCCTTCTTCTCTGTTCCCCTTCTCCAATTCATCCCTCTCCCTCTCTACCTCACCAGCAAGGTGCCTGTGCTAGGTAGAGCCTGTCCTTCCAAGCAGACCCAGGGACGAGAGGGATGCTCATTCCACATCCCCTATCCACCCGGAGGGGATTTATGATGTACTCAGGCTGACAGCATCATCTGCACATCTTCCCAACCCATCCGCCCTCTCCCTGTCCCAGCCTCCCCCCACCAAATCAGGAGCCGTCCCTCCACTCACCCCCTGCCCTCCCCCTTGAAACTCCCCAATGAACAATTTTTCTTCTTCTCCCTTCAAATRTTTGTCGACCATTATCGCCGCCGGTCACACCCAGGCTGTCATTTGCCCAAACAAAACAGAAGGGGGACGGCCGTAGACGAGGGGCAGATGGACAGAGGCAGGGTGAAATGAGAGCCAGGGGAGCAGTCAGGCCATAATGATAAGGAGAGTATAAAACACAGGCTGGAGCTGTTGAATTAAATGAGGGGACGCCTGAGAGGGGTTACTTCAAACCGCAGGAGACAAGCAAAAAGGAATAATATGGAAGCAGGCAGGTGGAACGATAAGATACAACCAGAAGAAGTCAGACAAATTCATTGTTTTTTCATTTAGGAGGACAATGCAAGTGGGAAGAGCAATTAATCCCTGCTCAGGCGGGCTGGAGAGCACCGGGGGAAGATGAGGAGCGGGGAGGTTTTGGAGGTGGAGGGGTGAGATGGAGAAATGGGTAGAGAGGCAGGGGAAAGCGGGCCAGGGACATGCAGGAGGAGCTGGAGACTGGAAGGAGAGAGGGGAAGGCTGGATGCCAACACTGGAGGCACAAGGCATTGAAAGGGGCTGCTGGATTAGGCTAAGGAGAAGCAACGCTCAAATCAGAAGAAATACAAAGGAAAATAGGACAGCCTAAAGAGGAGAAGGACCTAATCTAGAGATTAGGGCTTTAATTTGGGATTTGAGAGCCTGGATAGACTCACTGCTGTGATGCAGCTCCTGGGTGATGCTCCAGTGGGTACCACAAATGCAGGAGAGAGGATAGGAGCCAGGCTGGACCTGCAGGGATTTTCCCAGGAAGACCCAGAACTGCCAAGCCCTTGCAATTGGTAATAAATCTGCAAAGGTATTTTAGGAAGTTTGCCTCCTTCAGGTAGTGGGAAAAGGAAATGCAAACTATACTTTACAGGCTACCAAATCTYGTAACTAATTGCGGATGTCAATTGTGGCTACTCCTGAATAGTGAGTATTTATAAAGCCTCCTTCCTATGTAGCTTTGGCATTTTCCTCACTCAGAGAATATCCACCCAGCCACCTACTTCCCCAAAACTTTTAGGAACAAGATCATCTCGCTGCCTGTCAAACGTGGCTGAAATCAGCAGTGGGCACCAGTAGATAGCACAGTGGCAAAAGGTTTGTTTTGTTAGAACATCAGRCTAAAAGAAAAATCAGAAAAAGAAGCAAACCAAGCCCAACATTTATGATTTTTTTGTTTCAACACATGATTTTTAAGCCAATTGCACGGAAATAGGAGGGAGGGAGAAGGGGGAAGGCTAGCCCATATTTTTTAGCATGTGGGGTTGGCAGCACACGTAGAGTTACCCACTTAGTGAACGTGGGAGACAGAGAGGGGGAGAAGCATAAGCTCATCTAGGGATGATGCGGGAACCCCAGTGAAGAATAGCTATTCTTATATGTCAGCTTCATCACCATGGTATCAGAGAGGAAGAACAGAAGGAGAAATGACAGAAAACGGGAGGGAGTGGAGCAGGGCGGCTGAAGAAAGAGAAACAGGAAGGGGAAGCGAAAGCTGTTTCTCCGATGAACAATATCACTTGTTAAATAGTCGGTACAGGGTCACCCCTGTACCCTGTGTTTACATGCAAAAAGATGCTGCTAGGCCCTTTATGCAGCATCCCTTAAAATGCTCCCGTATTCACAAGAGCATGTCCTCTCCGTAATGCTGAAGTGGGGCTTATTCAACCAGCTCTTCCTAAGAGCTTCAAAAAAAAAATTATATATGCATGTATAAAAACAGGACAGYTGCCTTCTCTGCTTTGTTTACTGGTAGGACCTATACAAAATGGTCATTGATTTGCTTTCTTGCACTTCCCTGCACCGGGAGGATTCATCTGTGGTGAAAATAGGCCGCGCTGGAGGGCAGCTTCAAAAAGCTGTGACCCCTTCGCAGTGCTGTAAACTGATGGTGCAACACCTCAGGAGTGCAAATTCTAACGTTTTTTCTTGTAAAAGTAAATTTTTTTACCTCCTTTCACCTCTGAGTGTATAAAAATTTCCAAGCAAATCAGGATAATAGTCTATGAAGACTGAAATCCAGCCTTTGACTATAGCCACTGAGGATGCTTGGAGCCACCACCCACACTGGCATAAGCAAAATCTGGGACAAGAGGTTTCCCCGCTATAGGGGAACATCCTCCTACTTTCCATGTTACTCCTATGGATGTTCCCATCACCAATATTTATTTAGTTTTCAAATCACACTGAGATCTCCATCTTTCTGCTCTYGCTGGCGACGAGCTCTGCAGGCTATTGAGGTTCCATGGAAATCAGCTGGAAAAAAAMCACCTTTTTAGGTTTGCTCCCTTCCAACTTCACGGGAAGATCTCCTTCATTCAGGTGCAGCAAAAAGGGGCATGATTGGTCTTCCTTGCACCCCTGATTCTTTCAGTTATCTTCCATCGCTCTCCCAAACCATCACATGCTCCTTTCGGAATTCTGTTCATCCCGAATTCCTCCCACATTTCTGATCATCTGCAACACCCACTTCTTTCCCATTTCTGTTTCCACCCAGACAAAGCTCTCCGGATGCAGGGGCTATCTCGCATTGTGAAGTTGCTCGGCGCTTCAGTCAAGGCCTTTGAATAAAACGACCCAACGTTATCTCTTTAAACCCAGGTCATTTTGTACAGCTCCTGGCACCGATGTGTCCGTTAGGGCCTTTGAATTAAATAGCTCCACACCGTCTCTTTGAAGCCATTTGACTTCTCACCCAAGCAATTGGCAGCAGCATCCCTCCCTCTCCCCCTCCCCCTCCTAACACCTTTTGTGAGAATCCCCACCRAAGAAATAAAAGCCGCTGGAGGTGTAAGCCCGCCACACGTGTTGTAACCCTTTATTACCTGGGGACCCCCACTCAAATGTGCAGAGAGATAATGTTAACGGAGTGATGCACTTTGTCTGATCTGGAGCTGTCTCTGGAAGATAAATGCTGAGGCAAAGCAGAAGCACATTTAATCAAAAATAAACCACCTCAACATGTTGTGTATTTTTTTTTTTTYCCTAAAGAAGSAAACCTTCGTCCTGTCACAGCATATTATTTTGCCAGCATTATCTCTGTTATTTCTAAATAATTCCATTTAGTGCTGGTGATGGGTGGGAGGGCTGAGATACGAAATCAAATTAATTAGAGTGACCCAACAAACTTGTGTTTGCACAGCGAGATTCAACATGGCAGCAAATCTAGCTGAGAACAAATTGCATTCAAATTAATTTAAGGAAAATAATTTGGGGCATATCAGGTTTATTTAGGATCAATTTTAATAAGCTAAAATAAAGTCAAGGCAGTGGGTGATACCATCAACCAGTCAAAAGCCAACTTTGATAGAGGTTTATACAGCTGAATGACAGTTACTTKCGAAGCCATTATTAGAAAAGCTGCTTTTTGGAGTGGCTCGGACAATTAAAAGAGCACCTCAATTACAGCCGCTGGAAATATTAGTAATGAATAAATTATCCAGTAGGTTTGACCCTCCCTTCCTTCACATCATTTCCAAATAATTAAATTCCTTGCCACATTTTGAGACATTGTATTAAATTCACCTGCAGCAGAAGATCAGCAGAAGAGCTGAGCCCTGCTTCATCCATTCARCTGGTGCAAAAAGCAGCATTGCATGCTCTGATAGACCAGGCATGAGGTTTTGGGGGTTTCCAAAACAGGGTTATACTCTGCAAGTGTTTTCATGGAATGTCACTGACCCGGTGCTCTTGCACAGGCTAGATATGCTGCATGCACAGCAGGACCAGGTCCTGGATGTATGAGTCTTCATGCCCAGAGAGGCTGTATGCACGGTTGGCCATCTCCCACGTGCAGCCCAGAACATCAGGAATAGATTCACGGAAGGCTAAATGAGCAGGAGAGGTTCAAGAGCATCGGATGGACCTTAGTTGAAAGAGGTAAAGCCATGGAGAGCCTCAGGTGTGTTCCTCATTGAATATGGACCTGCCCTGGATGCTCTGCATGCATGCTCTGCTCCAGCCCAGGATCAGCTGTGCTTGCTGAGACTGGAAGCACTTCGGTACAGGAGCTCACTCCTGCAACAGCGCAGAGCAGAGCRAATTCGATGAGGATCTTCTCTAGGGCAGCAGGTCTGCACCATGAAGGTCTGTTGGCAGCATCGCCAGCCCCTCAGATACCACAGTCCTGCCTTCACCCAAGACAGGAGTCCAGGTTAAAGGACCAGGTTAAAGCCACACAGCTAAAATTACATTTTAATCTGTCTACAGCTTCCCCCATGGACTTGCTGTATCAGGACATCTAAAGAAATACAACTTCCTCCAGGACACAAGCCCTAATCCTCAGGGGTTGTCCTGCAGGTACATTTTTATTAGCCTGTTTAAGTGTTGTTTTCATTCCCTCCCTATTACCCTTTACCTCGTAGGAAATCAAAGGCTGATGGCCAATATTTGGAGGTACCTGTCTCTTACCGCTTCAGCCAAATGAGCATGCGATTGCAAATGGTACATGCCAGGCCATAAGACATTATAGAAACTTAAAGGCCTCTCAGTGATTTATGTCTCTCTAATCAAGGGCTTTTAACATTTGATTAAAAAGCTACAGGAGTTGTCTTTATTTCTGAAAAATCTGTCTATGGTTGGGGGAATTAGACAACATGAAACTCAATATATTCTGCACGTCCTGGGATCACAGCCCTCTCTAGAGCAGAGGCAGAGAGGGTGGGCAGCAGGAGAAATAAAATACAGTTTTTTCTTACAGCTTTAAGATCCTGCAGTAATTTAAGGTGATAAATTAACCTCCATTATTTTCAAGGAGCTTGAGAAACCATGAAAGACTCATCAGATGATCACACTAAAGATGCAACAGGCAGCATCTTGCAGAGAAAATGTACGATGCAGCAGAGAGAAGGGTCAAATGAAGAAGATGGTGACCGAAGCCAAGTCTGTCCTACTCTCCATCCCTCCTGCGGCCCCTTGTGATGCTCCCCTGGCAGCTGGGAGAGCATTCTCCAAATCCCTGCTGTGGCTGGGAAGAGAGAGGGTTTGGGTTTGGGACACCTACAAGGTGGTCATCCTTGGCACCCACCTCGGGCAGCACCCTGCTGCAGATATCCCTCAGCCGACACTCAGGGGCTGTCATGCCTTGGATAAAATGTCTGAATATTCCCCAAAAGGCTAAAAAGGACTATTTTTTTTTTTTTCTGCTGAGCATCAAAGGAGGGTCTGAGGTGAGTATCTTAAATATAAACATCTCTGGTTAAATGAGATGAATCCTACTCTGTCACTGCTGTAGCAGAAGAAAAACGACCCTGTGAGCTTCTTGCTGGGACACCTTGTTCACAGTTCCTGCTCAGTGAACATTCTGTGATTCCTAAACACAAAAAGAAAGCATCGAAGGAGAGATGGAGAGGCTCTTCCCACACACTGGTGTCCCTGCGGCTGGACGGTCTATGAACTCAGGTCTCCCACAGTCACAGGCTGAAAAAGTACTTCTACCATTGCCAAAACAGCCCAGGAAGAAATTGCATTATTTTCCCTGGCAATTTTATTATGTACCTGAAATAAAACCGTCTGCCAGTTTAATCTCATTCATATGCTGTGTGGTGGAGATGGATCTGGGCATCAGGAGAGCTCAGCTTTGCCCTGGCAGGCTGGTGACCTTGAGGTGGGAACATATCTCTACTTCCACTACTGCTCTTCTTGAGTCTGGTCTTAGTTTGGGAGCTGTTTGCATCAAGGGCTGCCTCTCATCATGTATGTGGGTGCTGCCTGGCATAACAAAGATGTGATATTGGTTGTGGCCTCTACAGCTCTTCTAGTACAAATAATGATTTCCATTCCATCTATTCTTTTGTTTGCTACTGATCTATATTAAACAGTTGGTGATTACTACATTTATGGGTGATTATTGCACTTASGCTGTGTTAAATCTAAATGTTTGTTTATCTTTATGTGGTCTCTGTGTATATGTTTGCATGGCTTTTAACTTTATGTATTGCAGAGTTCCTTAATTATAAAATCAATAAATTTTTTAAACTTATGACTACTGCATAGATAGAAACCCACACAACGTCCGTATCTGTACGCAACAATGATTCTTATTTTGTGCTTGTGACAGTACACAAACCTCAGCTAGAGGAATCAACAGACTTTTTTAGTTTGTTTGGTTTGGGTTTTTGTGCTAGTAGCAATTAATTCTTTGTTAGCTTGGCTCATTCTTTAGTTCTCATCAAAGCCTCCCTCTTGCMAGCTGTTCTTCTCAGGCAGACTGCTATCTCCCTGGAGGCTTGTTGACTTTGGGGAAAGTCATGATCAGTGAAAGTCACTGTCCAAYGGTTCCTGTTGAATCAAGGCTTGGAGAAGTGGGTTCAGTCCCCAGCTCTGCCACAGGTGTCTCCTGAGTCACATCTACACCACAGAGAAGTCCTGGATGGAGTAGCTCCRTTACAGCTGCATTGGCTCTTCCTTCCACAACCTCGTGTATTCTGGTGGCAATGCACTGCCAGTGATAACTTCCAGACCTCGAGCAGCTCCAGGCTGACTACAGTAGGGAGCCATTTCCACAGACAAAAGACAAGGTGGTTGGGAATAGTTAGCACAGATTTACCAAGGGCAAACCATGCCTGACTAACCCCCTTGCCTTCTGTGATGGTTTGATTGGTTCTGTGGACAAGGGGAGAGCAAGGCATGTTGTTTTCCTTGCTCTAGTAAGGTTTTTAGTAGGCTTTCCTACAGCCTCTCCATAGAGAAACAAGAGAGATGTGGAAGGGCTGGGTGAACTACCTGACAGTGGCTGGAAAACTGACTGAGCCTTTGGGCTCAATGATTAAGACTAATTGGTGGCTAGTTACAGACGGTGTTCCTCAGGGGTCAATACTGGGTTCATCAGTGGCCTGGACAACAGGACAGAAAGCAATCTAACAAGTCTGCAGGTGACACCTAATTGGTGGAGCAAACTGAAGGACAAGGCTGTCATTTAGAGGGAGCTTGACAGGCTGGAGGAACGGGCCTACAGGACCCTCATGAAGTTCAAAAAAGACAAATGCAAAATCCTGAATGTGGGACAACCCTTTGTAGCACAACGTTCCGGGAACTGGCTGGCTGGGGGATCTGCAGAAAAAAGATCTGGCTTATGATGGACAGCAAGTTAAACCTACATTAGCTGTGTGCCCTCCAGCTGCTGAAGGCTAAGAACATTCTGGGCTGTATTAGCAAAAACATTGCCAGTTGGTCAAGAAAAGTGGTTATTCCCTCTACTGAGYACTCTGAGACAACATCTGGAGCACTGTGCCCAGCTTTGAATCCCCCAGTACAATAGAAATATCAAATAAATGGAGCAAGTCTAATGGAGGGCTACCAAAATTRCAGAGGGCTGGAGCACACGACATATCAGGAGAGCTGGAGAGCTGCATTTCTTCTGCCATAAGAGAAGGCAAATGACAGATCTAATTGCTGCCTCCCCCCTACCCGAAGGGAGGTTGCAGGGAAAACAGAGCCAGTCTCTTTTCATGGATCCGCAGTGAAAGAACAAGAGGCGACGGTCACAAATGCAACAAGGAAATGTCCAGTTGTGTGTAAGGAAAAAAATCTTCGAGTGAGTGAGCATGGGGCAGGTGCCTAAAGGTTATTGAACATTCATCACCGGAATTTTCTAACACTTGACTGGACAAGGTCCTGAGCAACCTGATATAAGTTCAGAGTTGTCCCTGCTTTGGACAGGGGTTGGACTASAAGCCTCCAGAGATCCCTTCCAACCTAAGCTTCTCTGAACCTGCTGGAAGACATGCCAGCTYGGACAGAGCCAGATGAGGACCAGGGTTCATTCTGTGGTGTAGGCACAGCTCCTGTCCTCTCGTGGCTTGGTGGACTCTTATCTCCTCCAGCTCATTGATAAAGATGTTAAACAGGATGGATCCCTAGTACTCTGCTGGTCACCAGCCTCCAGGCAGAGTGCAACCTGTTAACCATTGCCCTCCAAGTCCAGTCATTCAACTAACCATTTACCCACCCAGTTGCCTACTAATCCAGCCCGTAATGTCCCTGAGCCATCACAAACTTCCTGCATTTCCGCTCTTCTTAGTAAGGATTTCCACAGCCTTGCTTTCAAGCAGTGTAACGGCACAGCTGGTTTCTCCTTTGCTGGGGGGAACCAAAGCATGTCATCAAAGCATACCCTGCAACGCCAGACCTCAGATTATGCACACAGAGAAAAGGAGCTTCTCTTTGCTCACGGTCCATGCAAGTGAAGAGAGCAAAGGTGTTCTGCTTAGGTCACCAAGGATGATTTTTACTCATATGCCATTCTGCAATCATGGTCTTCTGACCTGCCAAAGGAGCCTGGACATAGCCTTGTGTCTCACTCCAGTGCAGCAGCAGCAGCAATAGCCAGGGGGAAGCAAGTTAGTGAGCAGATTCTGCAAAAATGTGGCRCGACACAATTCTGAAATGTCCACCAGGTTGTATGGCTGCAGGAGGTAAAAGACATTTCTGCATTACCCTGTCCTATGAAGGAATTAGGYTGAGCTAAGCATCAAAACCATCTCTCCATCATTCCGGGGACAATGCACAATACCCAAAGCACACATTTGCTTGATTTCAGCTCTACTCTTATTACTGCTTCACCCTGGCTGTGCCTCAGTTTCCCCCATAGGGTTGTAATAATATGGGAGCATGTTATAATCATCGATATTTCTCTCACTACCAAGAGTCCTGAAGCTCCTTCAGACAATTAAAACCTGTGAATTTTTAAATACATCAGGAGATGCCCACTGCCCGGCACTCGTTGCCACTTGTTGTTGATGAGGAGCTGCAAACCTCCCATGGAGGTAGGAGCTGTAACCACTCATGTAAACACAAGCTAATCAACAACCAGCATTAAAGAAGTGTAGTCAGGTGATGACCCCAATTTCTTTTATTCCAGGCTATATTTCTCAAGCAGCAGCTCACATCAGCTCTTACGCTTTCTTTCTCTGTCACTTACATCTAATTAGGATCCATGCTCACAAGGAGCAGAAGCATCTGTAATTAAACCGAACAGCAGCACCAGGAGCAAGCAGTGGGGATGAGTTCACATAACGGCTGAGTGTGGCAATTTTTGGCATGGCTGGAGGCCAGGGATTCAGTGGGAAATGACCACCGGGTCTCTCACTGTGGACGAAAAGCTGGTGGGAGTCCTAGAAATGCACRTCAACGGGGACACACGCTCCTTTCCAAAGTGTTGCCCAAGGGATGGGTCTGGAGGGGAGGTCCCAGAGTTGCTACCCATGCCATGGCCAGGATTTCTGTAGTGTCTCATGCGTCGGCTTAGCCAAACTGCCAGCCAGCACCAAGCTCAGCATCTTTAGTTTTGCAATGTTATTCTACCACTATTTTTCAGGGGAAAAGTGAGGAAGGAGGGAAAAGCCATGCTTACACACAAAGTTAGCCCTCCCTAAAAACACAATATTTAGCCCAGCATAAATGTACTCCATATCGGTACAAGTGAATTAACTCCCCAGCAGAAGAGAATTAGTCATTTCGAAATGTTTGGCAATGTGCAAATGTGAGATCAACCTGGACTATTGATTTATTTTTTAAAATCCCATGTTCAATCGCACTAGTTCCAGCCATAGAAAATATCAACACAGATATGTTAAATCTCATGCAGACTTGCCTGAGATCGGGCAGGTGATTCACAAAATTGTTAAAAAAGGGAAAAGAAATCACTTAACTTAGCCAAAATTCATTCGGTGTCAGTGCGCAACCCTCACTCCGTCCAACGCCAACTTGAAGCTACCTTTTTCATGTTAAATCAGGAACAGCAAGGGGTTATAATTGCTACACTTGGGTAAGATGAAAACSGGAGAGAAAGAGTCCCAAATCCAACTGCAATTCTAAGGGAAACGTAGGAGCATAATTGATGTCCGAAAGCAGCCTGTGGATGCAAGTCCCGGCTTGGAGCCGAAGCCAGCAAGTCAGGTGTTGCTGGGTCTCTGTGGCCCCGCRTGGTCAGAAATGTAATATTACAACTCATTGGAAAACCTCAATGGGTTGTAATTTTGTTACAGCATTAAAACACACCAGTGGCAGAGGCATCCCGGGGACTGTGTAATTCGAAAAAGACACATTCCAGCAATGAGGKTTTTTTTTTTTAATTTGAAAGAAAAGCTGATCTTTATGGTTTCAATTATTTTTCATCTAGTTGCTGCTCTAGGATGATGCGGAGTTTTAAGTATGGGCAGGAAATAATTTCAAAGGGGACATTAAATATATGTTTATGCACTAAATGCGGACCATAAGAAATGAACTGCAAAGCATTGCATGGAGCTAATTCCACCGAGAGAGGGAAGAAGCCCACAAGTTCACTCGCACAGTTTATAAGGTCAGYGCAATCCCTCACTGGGAATCGTTTGCTTGTAAATAACTGTTGCCCAACTATTTTTCTGCATCAAATCCCACATCTTCCAGGTGGCAACTGATACCAGGCTGAAAGCTTGCCTGCACGTAGCCTGGTTTCCTTCGTCCAGAGAGGACATGTGGACTCCTGAACATGAATCCAGGATCTCCAATATTCCTGGGTACTGGAAGAAATCAGAAGATASGAGTTTGCTGGGTGATATTGGGAAAGGCATTTCCAGCTCCAGCCTGCCTCCTTCTGCGATAGCCGGAAGGAAATGTTTCACATAACTCAACCCACACTCTTTTAAGAAGTCAATCCAGGAAGATATTTGAGGTTTTGATAGTTTTCCAAAGGCAAGGCAGGATTTTTTTTTTTTTTTTTTTTTTTTTCCCTAAATCTGGAAGACATCTCCTGGGACAGCAACATGACTTCCAAGCTGGCTTTTGAACCAATCATGCTTCACGCACTTTCAGATGACTTCCCTGCAAATTTTGAGGCTGCAGGCACTCTGCCGAAAGGAGCTGCATTACCTGCAACCCACAGGTCTGCCTGAGCTCCTCATACCCCGGAGCAGCAGACTCACATCCCAGCAATTTAACCATGGTGAGGAAATTGGGACATACCTGCACACGCTGCAGGGCTGGTACCACCACTCAGCCACGCAGCAAACACCCCTTATCTCCTGCTGGGGAGCTCCACTGCTCTGCCACGAGGAGACCACCGTCCCTGGGGAGATGCTGCTGACAGATTGGCCAAATTAACAAATCATTGTGATAAGGTTTCTGCCCTGCGGAGACCTCGTGAACAATAACAGAGCGACTTAGAGGAACAGGGAATCCTGCTCAGTAAAGTCAAAGTTACAGTAGGACTGAAATCCACGGTAATTTCAAATAACAGGAAGCTATTTTGGATACTCAACCCAGTTGTTAATACTCATAATTCCTAGTGAAGATGCWTACTGTACTTACCCATGATGGAAAAATGTTGATGGGACATTTAGCAGAGGTTCTCTGTGGTCATTCGATTGGCCTTAAACACAGAGTTCGTTATCCTTATGAGAGCTTCACAGCGATAAATCAGCCACACTGACTGAGTAATCATGCTAGATCCTAGGAGACTGGAAGAGGCACAGAAAAGATAGATGGTTCTGTGGTTAAAACACTGGTTTATGTCAACTGGAAGAGCAATTCCTGCCACGTCTTCCATTACAGTCTCTCTGCAGATCAAATTACAGGTTTTGTGCATTTGGATTAYGAACTGCTGGAGAGCAGGGAGGGCGGTCATGTTTGCACTCCTCCCAGAAGGATGGAAGGGCAATTCTGCTTGGCACATGTGAAATTTACTGCAATATGATGAATAATAGCAATGATTTGCTGTTTTGCCTTCTTCAGCCTTCTGGGGTTGGTAAAACCAGAAAATCTCTGGTAGAAGTGGTGTTTTACATATGAAGACTACAGGGGACTGATTTAACCAGGCTCTGGCTGAGGATGCTGTGTAGACCTGGAAACACGTGATAGGGATGAAGCTACAGCCCCTTTAGTCTGTCTGGGAATTGGTGCCTGCAAGAAAACAGGGGACTAAAAAAGCAGAGCGCCTTGGACCTGGAAATGGCCTTTTCCTGTGTTTTAGCCTGTTGTGAACCAAAGTACCTGCCTTGTACTACACCAGAATCCCCATGGCAATTGGGTCTTCTCCTCCCTGGGTGAATCTCCTCAGGTCCCCCTGGGAGGTAAAGACGACCAGGATGGATCCTCCTGCTGTCTCTCATCTGAGGGGATCTGCACCCCAGGGGAKTCTGTACTTCCCTCTGTCTCATGCTTTTTTCCATTCCTTGCATATGCTGCCTGCCCGTGCCAAGGTAGCGGTGTAGTGATGCTAATAACTTGCTGATGCATATTCATGAATGCCAGGTAATATGTTAATGATACTATGCAAACACATTCAATAAATTAAAAAAAAAAAAAAAGGCACCCCAGATCACCTCGGTTTGGATTGTGATCTTCCCAGTCTCTCCAAAGAGGAGGTTTTGCCTTGGTACACGTTACTGCATGCCATCACCTATTATGTCCACCCACCCTCATAGTTTGTTTCAGATTYTTGACAGTCATGACCTATTYGTTATTTCAGACAGCCCATAGGTTYCTGCTCTGACTGAACTTTTGTGCCTTGGGGCTGAGTCTCCTGAGGCTGACCATGCTATCCACAATGGTGGTGTGCGTCTGCAGAGTCCTCTTCGACAGGAGCAATTCCCACCCGCTTTGAGTACTCCCCAGATGGCTTTGCAGATATACTGTCAGGACCGATYCCRGGAAAAAATKACTTYTTTAAGCTCCATGGYTGAAATAAATACAAYAAAAAGCAAAGAAATATTGTTTGGRGTGGATTTCWCCAACACTCATTCTTCTCAGACTCACCAAGAACTGGAAATAACTGAAACGAGCTTGGTGTAGTTGATCACAACAAACTCTTCCCTTTCRTCTCTGAATTTCTTTAAGAAAAGGAAAGGTTGACAAAGAAAGGCCATTCTCTCTSCTTGCACTCATACATGCCCAGCTAGATGAGGGTGGTCACCCTGATGTTAGAAGAAGATCCTATATGGGCATCCATGGACCATGTTAAATGGATTCAAAGCATGTCTTGCCTTTCAGGGCAGGTCTACTGAGAGAGAGAAGATAAGGCAGTGGAGGGTGCAATGCCTCTAGCTGAGAGAGATTTGGATGTTGGCCAGTGCGAGGAGAAGCTGTAATGATAGCACATTGCTTTGAGTTTGTTGCATTCCCACAAAGGCCTCTGCCCCCTTTACGCCTCTCAGTGCACTCTGTTAGGGACAGTGGTTCAGAAATGATGCGGAGAGAGGAGGGCTATTTTCTGAAGAAGTTTATCTAAACAGCATTTGGCATCTCCTACCTGCTCACAGAGCAAGCRTGACCTGGCTTAGCCTGAAAAAAACCAAGCACAGCTGCCATCACYTTGCCACATCCCGGGGAAGAGTCCCCAGGCAGCAATCCCGTCATTAGAGTAGGGGGGTATCAACCCCCCCAAAGGGGCTTGGTGCTGCTCACCGTGGCCCAGCATCCACCTGCACCAACCTCGGCCTACTGGCAGCAGTGGGATATGTTCCCATGAGGTGATCGGTTATTGCCTAAAAACCCACAAACAAAGAGCAGTTCCCAACATTTTGCAGCAGCTCCCATCTGGAGATGAGCACAGCGACTGCATCTCTCCACCTGCAGCTGCCCCATCGCAGGCTGTCAGAGAGCCCTGCACAGGTGTTTCTCAACCCTTTTTAATCAAAGACCGTGAAAAGATATTAATAACCCCCTCCTGGAGATGCTTATGTCATGGTGCTACAAAAGAGTTTGAAAATAAAGGTAACATTCAAGTGTTGCTCTGTTTTTCCCCCTTTTTATTTGGTTGTCCATTTGTGGGTTCAGGGTTGTGTGCGTTCATACAAAAAGGAAAGGTTTGCAGGCATTTCACAGAGTGTCTTTGGACGTCTACAGCAGAATTCAGAGACCACGCTGAACCTACCCACCTCTCTGTCCAAAGGGTTTCCCATTACCCCACGGTGTTTGCATCCCCATGGCACCGTTTGCTGCAGGAGCAGAAAAAGCCAGAGCAGGATGGAAAAACCCTCACAGCGTGAAAGGGAGAGAATGATGCCTGGCCGGGTTTCATCCATCTAACTTTATGTGTCATCAGTTCGGATGCGTAAATCYGAGCGAGTTGTCTAGATGCCTTTTGTAGTCGATGGAGAGAAAGAAGAACTTCCCGGGTGCAATTCAGCCCAGCTGGGAGGGATGAATTGTGCTCTAGAAGGAACCATCCCTCTTTCCCGACCGTAAAGAAAAGTCGCGACGATAAAGCAGCTCAGACATAACCGCCTACCTCTCTGCAAGCTGCAGTTAGCTGAGAAAAGTCCCTCTCAAAATAACCCACAAACAACTGCCAGCTTCCCTAAACAGCTCCCATGGTGTAACAGAATAAAAGCATCCAGGGAGAACCGTGTCTCAGCAGCGTGCTTCCCACCGACCTCAAACCAGCACAAGCCCCCGACCACGGTTGAGTTGTCTGACCTGGGAAAAGACCTGCTCCAAACGTTGGCTTTAATGCACTGTGCCAGAATTTGGGACCAGACTCTGGGGCTGCGGTACAGCAGAGGAGCTGCACTCACTTGGGTTTGGGTTTTGCAGCAGCAGAGAAGTTGGACAGTATAAAAGAGGCTGGAAACCCTGCCAGGGTGTGTGAGATGTGCCGTGCCAGTAACAGCATCTGACCCCTGGAGATGCAAGGGCAGACCACTGAATTACAAAAGGACTAAAATATTGCTGCAGATTATCCTGACAAAAGAGGCACCACCTTTTCTTCCCTCCCAAACATGAGAAAATCTCTGAAAATATTTCCTCTGCCCCATTGGAGGCTCCACCAGCACGTACACACACACGTACTAGATACACAGTCATTCCCCAGGTTTGCTTTTCAGATATGCCTATTGACATTCCCCCTCCCTCCATCTCCTGCTCCTCACTTCCCCCACTCCGTGGAGGCACC